>JAFMSR010000009.1:2814568-3336540 GCA_022818135.1 Saxidomus purpurata
CAGCGAAGATCAGAAGGCACTGCCAGCCATCAGACAGAATAAAATAAAATTAAGAGCTGCCTCTCGAACCTTCAAAATTCCCACTGAGAAGGGACATGACAACATGTTTTGTACAGGATATCGTTAAACAGTCAGGTAAGATAACTGTACAGATTTTAAGTTTAACCATAATAAGTTTTTCATAACCCTTTTGTTTAAGTGTGTAAGATCTGTTTTTACCGACAGATAAGTTTTTACATGATAAAGGTCATTTGCATGTATACATATATATTAAAATGTCTATGTCTGAAGACTGGATTCGTATACGCAGTACATGTTTATTTCGCTGTTATCTTTTAGGGGAAGAACCAACATTTAATATGAACAGTGGACCATCTGATGGTTGGTTTCATAGATTTGGTCTGCAACACAAAGAATTGTCTGCAAGGAAACCAGAAAACCTTGACAAAAATGGGCCAGTATGTCAACTAGAGGGACAGTTGGCAAATACTTTTCCATCTTGTATACAGTGATAAACGAATCTGGTGTTAGAAATACGCCATCACAGGTAAACATGAATGGCATTTCAATGCGTATAACTTTGAATAATAAAAATCATGAAATTTAAACCTGGGACATAAATTCTAGAACTGCGAGTTTAAAAATATCCCCGCAAAACAAAGTACACAGTCCACTTCATCCAAATTTGACAACCAAGAAAATGACAAAAAATTGTTTCTGTTTGAAGTCCATTTGTGAATATAATCATTAAAATAAAACATAACAGTTCATACATTTACCGATCGTTTTTCTTGCAGATATTCAATTGTCACGAGACTGGTTTCAGTGGCAAAGAAACACCCAGGGCGAAAGTGTTTGGGGCTAAGGGTCAGCATGTCTTCCGTAGGAAGACATCAACTAATGACCATATTGCAGCACATCTGTGCATTTCAGCAGATGGGAGGTTTCTGCCATCGTTCATAATATACAATGCATGAGGTAAAGTTCTTTTTTCATGTTGCAATACAGGAGCAGTACTTCAAGAAACCGATATAAATTAACCAGAAGAATATAACTGTGTCAGACACAACCCTTGTAAAGATAACTGGCCGGTATTTAAACATATAAATGGAATTTTGAATCACTTCTATCGCTATTTGGTGTTTCTTCTTCCTCACACATATAGGTGTCCTTGCCGCACAGAATGTACACAGGCGGCATACCAGAGAGCTTGATTTCGGCTTCAGTAAAAGCGGCTATACGGAAGGAGACCTGTTCAAGAATATTCCGGCAGAGCTGTGGTCGGGAACGCCACTGTTGTACTTAGACAATCATGATAGCCACATCAGTATTCCTATAATTGAGGAGGTAAGAGCAAATGACATTATAATCGTGTATTATAATCGAGTATTACCTTCTCACGTGTCGTATCTGTTTCCTTTCTTCGCTTTGTCCTGGGGTATGTGGCTCTGTATTGTGCGCACGTCGGGCTCCGGAATAAAGGTTGCAGTTTCGGCCCCAATCAATGAAATTAACGTTTTACCAAAACTTTTATCAAAATAAGTTTTCCATAACCCTTTTATGCAAGTGTTTGGATCTATCTTTACCGACAAATAAACTTGTTTATATCTTAAATGTACAGTTAATGTTAACGTGGAAATAATATTAAAATATTACCATAAAATAAGTTTTTCATATACCCATACTTATATTTGGGTGTTATTTAGGAAAGCAACAAATTTATATAGCCATCTGATGGATTTAAAGATTTTAAAGGTCATTATCTGCATGCAAGCAAAAACCTAAATCAAAATGGCCATGTCTTAAGACTGGGATACTTTACACTGTATACAGTACATGTATTAGGTTAAGACTAAGCTATGAGTAACATTTCAATCTGTATAACTTTGAATAATACAAATCATGAAAGTAAAACCTGGGACATAAGTTCTAGAACTCCGAGTTTTAAAATATCCCCGCAAAATAAAGTACACAGTAAACTTTATCTAACTGCGACAACCAAACAAATCGAAAATATGTTTGTGTTTGAAGTATCCATTGTGAATATAATCATTAAAAGAAAACATAACAAGTCACACATTTACCGATCGTTTTTCTTGCAGATATTCAATTATGACGAGACTGGTTGCAGTGGCAAATAAACACCCAGAGTGAAATTGTTTGGGGCTAAGGGTCTAGAACTCCGAGTTTGACTATATTACAGCATATCTGTGCATTTTAGCTGATGTGAGGTTTCTGCCATCGTTCATAATATACAATGTATGAGATAAAGTTCCTTTTTTCATGTTGCAATAATGGAGCAGTACTTGAAGTAACCGATATAAATTAACCGGAAGAATATAACTGTGTGAGATACAACCCCTGTAAAGATAACTGGCCTGTATGTTGACATGTAAAAGGAATTTTGAATCACTTTTATTGCTATATGGTGTTTTCTCGTCCTCACACATATAGGTGTCCTTGCCGCACAGAAGGTACACAGACGTCATACAAGACATCTGGCGTTCGGGCTCAGTAAAAACGGCTATATGGACAAAGACCTGATCCTGAATATTCCTGCGTAGCTGTGGTCGGGAAGGCCCTGTTGAACTAAGACAATCATGATAGCCATGATAGCCACATCAGTATTCCTGTAATTGAGAAGGCCAGAGGAACTGACATTATAATCGTGTGCTTGCGCTCGAGAAATACCTTGGATGTGTCGTATCTGTTTTCTTTCTTTGCTTTGTCCCGGTGTGTGAGGCTCTGTGTTGTGCGCACGTCGGGCTCCGGAATAAAGGTTGCAGGTTAGGCCCCAATCAATGAAATTAGCGTTAAAATGACTGCCGCGAATACGTGTTTGATGCTAGCCGAATGGAGTAGTAAATGTAAGTTGCAAGATCTAAAATCTACAGTAAATGTGTTTAACGTTGGAAATTAAACTTTTACCAAAATAAGTTTTTCATAACCCTTTTGTTTAAGTGTTTTAGATCTTTTTTTACCGACAGATCAACTTTAATATAATAAAGGTCATTTGCATATATACATATATATTAAAATATCCATGTCTGAAGACTTGATTCGGAGACGCAGTACATGTATATTTGGCTGTTAACTTTTAGGGAAAGCAACAACATGTAATATGACCAGTGGTCTATCTGATGGTTGGTTTTAAAGATTTGGTCTGCAACACAAAGAATTATATGCAAGGAAACCAGAAAACCTAAACAAAAATGGGGCAGTATGTCAACTTAAGGGACAGGTGGGAAATACCTTGACATGTTGTATACAGTGCTTTAACGAATCTAGTGTTAAGAATAAGACAAGAATGACATTTCAATGTGTATAACTTTGAATAATTAAAATTATATAAGTAAAACCCTGGATATAAATTCAGGAACTTTGAGTTTAAAAATATCCCGCAAAATAAAGAACACAGTCCACTTCATCTAAATTTGACAACCAAGAGAATGAAATAAAAAATGTTTGTTTTTAAAGTAACCATTGTGAATATAATCATTAAAATAAAACATAACAGTTCATACATTTTCCGATTGTTTTCCTTGCAGATATTCAATTGTGACGAGACTGGTTTCATGGGCAAAGAAATACACAGGGCGTAAGCGTTTTGGGCTAAAGGTCAGCATGTCTTCCGTAGGAAAACATCAAATAATGACCATATTACAGCCAATCTGTGCATTTCAGCTGATGGAAGGTTTCTGCCATCGTTCATAATATATCAGGTAAAGTTCATTTTTTCATGTTGCAATACTGCAGCATTGATCTTCAAGTAACCGATATGAATTAACCTGAAATAATATAACTGTGTCAGATACAACCTTTGTAAAGATAGCTGGCCGGTATTTTAACATGTAAATAGAATTTTTAATCACTTGTATCGTTATGTTGTATTTTTTTCCTCCTATCACACATATAGGAGCTCTTTGCCGCACAGAAGGTACACAGACGGCATACCAGAGAGCTGGCTTTTCGGCTTCAGTGAAAACGGATATATGGACAGAGACCTGATTCAGAATATTCCTGCATAACTGTGGTCGGGAAGGCCCTGTTGTACTTAGACAATCATGACAGCCATGATAGCCGCATCAGTATTCCTGTAATTGAGGAGGCCAGAGCAAATGACATCATAATCATGGGCTTACGCTCCAGTGTTACCTTGGCACGTGTGGTATCAGTTTTATTTCTTCGCTTTGTCCCAGTGTCTGAGGCTCTGTATTGTGAGGACGTCAGGCTCCAGAATAAAGGTTACAGGTTCGGCTCCAATCATGAAATTAACGTTAAAATAACAGCCGTGAATCCGTCTTTGATGCTAGCCGTATCGAGTAGTAAATGTAAGTTACAAGATCTTAAATCTACAGTAAATGTATTCAACGTGGGAAATAAAATCCCGCATTTTATGATATTTACATAGTCAATGTAAATGAAACTTTTAATTGCAGATTATTGGTCCACTTAAAGAGAGATAGTGTTCTCTGGTAGCCTGCTTGGGACAAATAAGTACGTGCATGGTTGTTGGGAATGCCAAATTCCCTGTCATATCACAGGTAAGTTAAATATCAGATCCGTTATTAAATCTTTTTTTGAAAAGTAATGAGCAAATACATTGACCATTTCGCCAATAAGTCAGTTAACCCTTAAGTTTAAAAATAATAGAACCATTTTATAACGAAGGAAAAAATAGCAAAAATTTCGGTATCCAGATCACCGAATCTAAAAAGATTGCTACTTTTGCTGCGTTGATGTTGTACAAATAATGCATGAAAAAGTGGTATTGTTTCTATTTCGTAGTATTCTATAGTCAAGATGCGTCCCACTGCCATATTTGAAGCATTTTCAGCTACAGGGATGTGTCCATTTTACCCAAACGCAATTGATGAAATGCAGCTTTGGGGACAGGAGATCAGAGTGAGTTGATAATTTATTAGTTTAAACGCCTGTTTCGACCATATTTCGATCATTTGTGCAGGCGGACAGTTTATTTAACCAGTGTCCCTGGGAAGAACCAGTACTAAATCTTTATACTATGTAAGAAACAACTTTCACTCATAAAAACAGACATAGCAGGGCTCGAACACAACGCACTCAATCTTTAAGTAGTTACTTCAGTCCGTTCAAGGCACCAACTCTTACCACTTAATCACGGCGGCGGAGTAGCAAATTAATGCTGCTATAAAGTGTCTCAGTTTCTTTTTTGATTGTTCATAGGCCTGTCCTACCGTGATGAACTCGCCAAGATAGCAGTATCGCACCGATATATACTGGTACGTAACAAAATTTGAAAATCTAGGGAGTGTTGTCTTACTTAAGTGCAATACCCGGTCAGTTCTGTCCAACGATTATGATAATTAAGCAAAATCGTGTAAAATGTCAACAGCAAATAGATAGGTGTGTGAGCATATATTCAGAACTTAATTGTACATCAAAACGTCATTTCCTGTGAAATTTATTTGTAGATGACCAATTTAACTAGAGCCAAGCGAGTTCTTTCACTTGCCCTACAGGTGGGTCTTTCCTTACAAACCCATTAGTCAAGAATGGTTTGATACCACAAAATTTAGCAAACATTCTTGTACCCTCACAAGCAAGCAACAAATCATAAAAAACGGACGATCGGTTCCAGAAGCACGAGTAAACAGTGGTGGAGAAATGTTACATTATTGCAGCCTAGAAGTAGAACTCAGTGACATGCGATGTAAATGTTGTAATACTTGAGCAGTACTTCAAGTAACCGATATAAATAAACCGGAATAATATAACTGTGTTAGATACAAACCTTGTAAAGATAACTGGCCGGTATTTTAACACGTAAATGGAATTTTTAATCACTTCTATCGCTAGTTGGTGTTTTTTCTTCCTCACACATATAGGTGTCCTGGCCGCACAGAAGGTTCACAGACGGCATACCAGACAGCTGCCTTTCGGCTTCAGTAAAAGCTATATGGACAGAGACCTGTTCCAGAATATTCCTGCAAAACTGTGGTCGGGAACGCTCTGTTGTACATAGACATTCATGATAGCCGTAATAGTCACATCAGTATTCCTGTAATTGAGGATGCTAGAGCAAATTACATTATAACATTGGGCTTACGCTGTCTATGATGATAGCCGTATGGAGTAGTAAATGTAAGTTGCAAGATCTTAAATCTACAATAAATGTGTTTAACGTGGGAAATAAAACTTTTGCCATAGTAAGTTTTTCATAACCCTTTTGTTTTAGTGTGTTAGATTTGTTTTTACCGACAGATAAACTTTAACATAATAAAAATAAGTTGCATGCATACATATATATATCAAAATATCCATGTTCTGAAGACTGGATTCGTATATATGCAGTACATGTATAATTGGCTGTTATCTTTTAGGGAAAGCAACAACATTTAATATGACCAGTGGTCAATCTGATGGTTGGTTTCATAGATTTGGTCTGCAACACAAAGAATTGTCTGCAAGGAAACCATAAAACCTTGACAAAACAAAGGCCAGTATGCTAACTTGTATACAGTGCTTAACGAATCTGGTGATAAGAATAAGCTATGAATGACATTTCAATGTGTATAACTTTGAATTACAAAAATCATGAAAGTAAAACCCGGGACATAAGTTTTAGAACTCCGAGTTTAAAAATATCCCCGCAAAATAAAGTACACAGTCCACTTCATCTAACTTCAGCAACCAAGAAAATAAAAAAAATATTTCTGTTTCAACTAACCATTGTGAATATAGTCATTGAAAGAAAACATAATAGTTCATACATTTACCGATCTTTTTCTTGCAGATATTCATTTGTGACGAGACTGGTTTCAGTGGCAAAGAAACACCCAGAGCGGAAGTGTTTGGGGCTAAGGGTCAGCATGTCTTCGGTAGGAATACATCAATTAATAACCAAATTACAGCATATTTGTGCATTTCAGCTGATGGAAAGATTTTTGCCATCGTTCATAATATACAATGTATCAGGTTAAGTTCCCTTTCATGTCGCAAAACTGGAGCAGTACTTCAGGTAACAGATATAAATTAACCGGAATAATATAACTGTGTCAGATACAACCCTTGTAAAGATAACTGGCCGGTATTTTAACATGTAAATGGAATTTTGAATCACTTCTTTTGCTATTTGGTGTTTTTTCTTCCTCACACATATAGGTGTCCTTGTCGCACAGACAGTTACACAGACGGCATGCCAGACAGGTGGCTGGCTTTCGGCCTCAGTAAAAGCGTCTATATGGACAAAGACCTGTTCAAGAATATTCCTGAATAACTGTTGTCGGGAACGCCTGTTGTACTCAAACAATCCTGATAGTCACATCAGTATTCCTGTAATTGAGGAGGCTAGAGCAAATGACATTATAATCGTAGGCTTACGCTCGAGTATCTGTTTTCTTTCTTCGCTTTGTCCCAGTGTCTGAGGCTCTGTGTTGTTGTGCATCGGGCTACAGAATAAAGGTTGCAGGTTCGACTCCAATCAAGGAAATTAACGTTAAAGTGACTGCCGCGAATCCGTCTTTAATGCTTGCCGTATGGAGTAGTAAATGTAAGTTGCAAGATCTTAAATCTACAGTAAATGTCTTTAACGTGGGAAATAAAATACCGCTATTTATGATATTTACATAGTCAATGTAATTGAAACTTTTAATTGAAGATTATTGGTCCACTTAAAGAGAGATATTGTTCTCTGGTTGCCTGCTTGGGACTAATAAGTACGTGCATGGTTGTTGGTAAAGCCAAATTCCCTTTCATATCAGAGGTAAGTTAAATATTGGATCCGTTATTAAATCTTTTTTTGAAAAGTGATGAGCAAATACATTGACCATTTCGCCAATAAGTCACTTAACCCTTAAGTTTGAAACTACTAAACCCATTTTATAACGAAAGATAAAATAGTAAAAATTTCGGTATCTAGGTTATCGGTTTTAAGAAAATTGCTACTTTTGCTGCGTTGATGTTGCACAAATAATGCATGATAAAGTTTTATTGTTTCTATTTCGCAGTACAGTAAACTCCGCTTATAACGAACTCCTCGGGACCTATCAAATGTGTTCCTTATATCCGGAGTTCCTTATATCCGTATATCGAACAAGTTCCTTATATACGATGTATATATATGGAACTAAAATATATATCAAACAAGTATTTTTATAATCAAATGTAATAAAATCCGAACCATGAAGTTTTGATTTTCGTACTTCCTTTTGAAGAGTATTAAAGATCTATAATTGTTATCCTTTTCTATACCCGAAAATCTATGTAAAATAATTGCAAGGATAAATAAAACATAAAAAAGCCAGTTCATGTTTTGATTGGCAATACTTAAACAAATACAATTGAAGAAAGCTGATTTTCGCTCACTTGCCATAACTTGAAATATTTAACAAGGTATTTTTTTCCCAAAATGGGATTTCATCTGGTCTGCATGCTAGAAACACTCATGATTATTTACATAAAATATTATCACTTGAATATCGTACTTAACAATTATGTTTGTACTTTCATTAAGAAGTTTACCAAAACGTTACACATTTGTAATGATTTACTTTTATGAATAATAGCTACAATGCGCTATAAAAAATACAATGCAGACGGCAAAAGAAAAATGCAAAATCAACAGATTTTTTTTAACTCTTCGGAAAATATTTGCAGTTCGATATATACGATTACTTTACTATACATTTTGCATTGTTAGGCCAGAAAATATTGTTCCTTATATCCGAAGTTTCCTTATAACCGGAGTACGATATAACCGTATATTTTTACATTAAACAAAGAAGGGGAAAAATCGGGCCCAAAAAAACTGTTCGTTATATCCGAAGTTACGTTTTATCCGGAGTCGATATATACGGAGTTTACTGTATTCTATAGTCAAGACGAGTCCCACAGCTGTAGCTGAAGCATTTTCAGCTACAAGGGTGTGTCCATTTTACCCAAAAGCAACTGATGAATCGCAGATTTTGGGGATAGGAGATCAGAGTGAGTTGATAATTTATGAGTTTAAACGCCTGTTTCGACCATATTTCGATCATTTGTGCAGACGGACAACTTTCACTCATAAAAAGAGACATGTTGGGCAATTAAAAAATTAATGCTGCTATAAAGTGTCTCAGTTTCTTTTTTTGATTGTTCTGTCCTACCGTGATGAACTCGCCAAGATAGCAGTATCGCTCCGAAATATACTGGTACCTGACAAACTTTGAAATTGTACTGAGTTTTGTCTTATCTGAGTGCAATACCCGGTCAGTTCTGTCCACAGATTATGATTATTTAGCAAAATTATGTAAACTTGTCAGTAGAAAAAAGATAGGTGTGTGAGCATATACTCAGAACTTAAATGTTCATCATCAAAACGTCATTTCATGTAAAAATTTATTTGTAGATGACCAATTTAACTAGAGCCAAGCGAGTTCTTTCACTTGCCTTACCTGTGGGTCTTTCCTTACAAACCGATTAGTCAAGAATGGTTTGATGCCACACAATTTAGCAAATATTCTTGTACCCCCACAAGCAAGCAACAAATCACATAAAAAACAGACGATTGGTTCCAGAAGCACGAGTAATCAGTGGTGGAGAAATGTTACGACAGTTTCAGGTAGTCACAGTCTCGATTGCATTATGCATCTAACAAAGATATATAATACATTAAATGCTAATGTAATAGTCTGGACATACCCGAGTTGCCATGCTTAAACGATATTTTATATTTCAACACGTGACACAGTGTTTATGATAAAACGATATAGTATAAAGTAGTTTACATTCGTGCTGCAAACACGCTTAAATGTATATGTGTTAAAATGTTACATGTTCTTATATACTGGCTTTTACACTTGATACGTTATAAAAGCCCTTAAAAGAAAGAAAATTTCTATCTTGAAATTATGTGGTTTAATAGATGCCAGGTTTTAATGTTATGTTGAAAAATATTATAAGGAAAAAGATGAATTAGAAAAGAAAAGGCTAGAAGATCGTGAACAGAGAAAGGTAGAAATGGAGAAAAGGACAGAAGAGAAACAGAAGCTGGAGGAGAAGAGGAAAGCTAAGAGGCAACATCTTAAAGAAGTAAGGATCGAGAAAAAATGAGTGCAAGAAGAAGAATAAAAGGGAAAGACAACAGTCGAAGGAACAAAAGAAAATATATAAGGAAAGACAGAAGAACGAACCGAGTATCTATAAACTTAGAGGTAAAAAGTATATTGTTTTCACGCAACACACTCATAATTGAACGTCATTTTAGTAACTATCGACTTAAAACAATGTTTCAAAAGTTTTGATATACACTGTATTCATTATTGTAGTCTAGAAGTAGAACTCAGTGACATACGATGTAGTTGTTTTTGATTTTATTTATATAGGTTAGCCAGACAGAGATAATGGCCGCTAGGCAATACGTGTGCTAATTTTGTGGAGAAGAGGGGGATGTGATGGACGAGTTGGATGGATATAACAGGTATGAGTGTGATGAAGAGACAGAAGATGATTGTTCCATGACGCGTGTTTAAATAAAACAGAACTTGAAATGGTGCAGGAAAGTCTGAATGAAAATGAACAATGGTTTGTCAAACGTGCACGTCATGGTAATATGAGGAGGAGTGATTTTTGGAATGTTTACATGGAAACTGAAGACAGACAGACACACAACTAAAGACAGACATAACATACATAAATGCAACATACAGACGGACGGCCGGACGGGTGGACGGACGGAATCAAGGACAAACAGTCAGACAGATCAAATAGTTTTTAATGAAGTAATTTTGCTGTTTATCTATATGAGATATAGATACCTTAATTATCGGGCTTGTGTTTCTTATTTGTTTCTACATTAATTTTATACATATTGCATATTTCGTGCCAGATATTATATTCATTAAAAAAGCTGCATATCTTGACTTAAAACGAGTAAAAGAAACAGGCAACACGAATGAGAGAAATCAATTCAAAAATCAGAATCAAAATGTATAACCCACACATAGATCTTCCTCACGACAGCGCACCCGTTTCGTGCAGCATAATTTTCATCTACTTCCAGCATTATTTCATTAAAATTCGGTAAATTTAGGTAAAGAGACCTGTTGGGGTATTCCGGGAATACCACATGTTTATTTTCAGCTGCAGAGCGGATCAACAAACTTTTGAGGTAGGAAATGTACTTTTTGCATGAATAAACAAGTGTTCGGATGATTGAACGGACGTTGCATATTTTGGGGACATTTCACTGGTTATACTTTGACCCGCTCTGAACAGGAAAAAGTATGTGACCTCTGTAAAACAAACGAATGTGTAGACGAGAGACATTAGTTTGTTCTGCGTAATTGGTGTGTTTTTATCTTCTGTATTGGCAGAATTATTTAGAAAAATGTCCCGTTTCTGTCCGGATAACTTAAAGAAACCAGTATTTCCGCCAAGGTCAAAGTGCTTAATACTTTTATTTTTAACGTGGATTGAAAGGTTACATACGCATTTATGTAGTTGATGTGGACGCTGGATGTGTTTGACCACCTTATAATTACGTAAGTATTTATTTTCTAACTTATTATTAGAGAACAAGATCATTTTTTCGATATAATCTGATTATTAGTAAGTAAGACTGACACCGAGGATGTAGCATATGTTGATAGCAACTAAGTTATTTTGATCGCATACATTCAAATATACTGTAAATTTAATTCATTGTAGGCCTAGGGAAATGAGCCAGGAAGAATAGTTGCTTATCCTGCCGAGGACTTAGGTTTTCAGCATGTGTTGGAGTGTAAGCCTGGTAACTGGTTGATAAGGAATTCAAACAGCCTCACTGTTGTGCTTGCTCTTTACTTAAGCGACATGGTTAGAATTCATGGAAAGATGGTAAAAAGTATGATGATTATGAATATATTATGCGTGTATACTAATACATATATTATATGATTTATGCTGCTGTTGATGCAGAGTGATGATAACGATTTTGTTCAGAGCTAAAGAGATCTATTTGAGGTTTTGAATGTGGTAAGCATCGACTGTAGTAGGTTTAGGGTATTGTAGCGTTCGACTGTTGTAGGTTTCGACTTTTGTAAATTTCGACTGTAGTCGGTTTCTGCAGAGACATGCTAAGGCTGCGATAGGTATCAGATGTTAAAAGTTTCGAGTGTAGTGTGTTTTGACTGAAGTAATTTGCGACTCTGGAAGGTTTTGCCTGTGATAGTTTTCGATCATGGTCGGTTTCGGCTGTCATTGATTTGATTGTAGTAAGGTTCTGCTGCGGAAGGTTGGTAGCTTTCGACAGTTGTAGGTTTCGACTTTGGTAAGTTTCGACTGTAGTAGGGTTCTGCAGAGGAATGTTCAGGGCTGAAGTAGGTTTCAGTTGTTGAAAGTTTCGACTGTGATAGGTTTTGACTGTGACAGTTTTCGGCCGTGGTATGTTCCAACTGTTGTAGGTTTTGACTGAAGAAGGGTTCTGGTGCCATAGGTTTCGACTTGAGTAAGTTTCGACTGAAGTATAGTTCTGCAGCGATATGTTTCCGCTGTGGTAAGTTTCGGCTATGTTAGGCTTCGATGGTTGTAAGTTTCGACTGTGAAAAGGTTCTGCAGAGGAATGTTTCGGCTGCGGTAGGTTTCGGCTGTAGTAGTTTTCGAGTGTGAGCGGTTTGGACAGTGATGGTTTGGACTGTAGTAGTGTTAAGTTTCGAATATGGTAGGTCTCGACAGTGGTAAGTTTTTGTTGCGTTTGTTTTCGACAGTGATATGTTTCGACTGTGATATGTTGTGACTGTAGTAGGGTTCTGCTGCGGTAGGTTTCGACTGTGGTTAGTTTCGACTGTAGTGGGGATCTTCAGCCTTATTTTTCGAATGTACTAGATTTTGACTGTGATAGGTTTCGGCTGTAGTAGTTTTCGACCATGGTAGATTACCACTACAGAAAAGTTCTGCTGCTGTAGGTTTCGACTGTGGAAAGTTTCGACTGTAGTAGAGTTCTGCAGGGTTGTGTTTCGACTGTTGTATGTTTCAACCTTGGTAGGTTTAGGTTTTTGAAGTGTTGTGGTAGATTTCGACTGTGGTAGGTTTCGACTGTGGTGATTTACGACTCTAGGAGGGTTCTGCAGCGGTATGTTTCGAATGTTGTAGGTTTCAACTGTGGTAGGTTTCGGCGGTGATAGATTTCGGCCGTGGTAGGTTTCGACTGTGATAGGTTGTGACTTTAGTATGGTTCTGCTGCGGTAGGTTTTGATTATGGTAAATTTCGACTGTAATGGGGTTCGTTTGTGGGTTTTCGGTTGTTGAAGACTTTTACTGTGGTAGGTTTTAGTTGTGGTGGTTTTCGACTGTGGTCGGTTTCGACTGTGATAGGTTTGATTGTAGTAGAGATCTGCTGCGAAATGTTTCGACTGTGGTTAGTTTCGGCTATATTGGGGTTCTGTAGCGATGTATTTCGACTACGTTAGGTTTCGACTGTGGTAGAAATCTGCTGTGGTAGGTTTTGACTGTAGAAGATTCGACTACGTTAGTTTTTTACTATTGTAGGCTCCGACTAGGTTTCGACTGTGGTGAGTTTCGACTGCAGTAGGGTTTTTGTGCGGTAGGTTTCGACTGTGGAATGTTTTGACTGTAGTAGGGTCCTGCAGCGGTATGTTTCTACTGTGTTAGGTTTTGACTGTGGTAGAAATCTGTTGTGGTTGGTTTTGGATGTGGAAGATTTCGACTGAGGTAGGTTTTGACTGTTGTAAGTTTCGACTGTGGTAGGTTTCGATTGTTGTAAGTTTCGATTGAAGTAGGGCTTTTGTGTGGTGGGTTTCGACTGTGGTAAGTTTCCACTGTAGGAGGATTCCTCAGTCGATTGTTTCGGATGTGGTAGGTTCCGACTTTGGTAGGTTTTGATTGTAGTAGGGTTTCACTGCGGTAGGTTTCGACTGTGGTAGTTTTTTAGTGTTGTAGGTTTCTGTTGTGACAGGTTCCGATTGTGATCTATTTCAACTGTGACGGGTTTCGGTTGTGATCATTTCGACCGTTGTAGGTTTCGACTGTGGTAAGTATGAGAACGGTAAAAATCTGCTGTGGTATGTTTCGACTGAGGTAGGCTTCGACTGTGACAGTTTTCGACTATTTTTATATGTTTATCTAGAGGTAATGCAAATGTTTGTGATACAAGTATAATACTTCACTTGACAAAATATTTCTTATACATGTACACTGTTTCACTGATTACCGGTATGTTATTTCTATAATATAACAACATTCATCGGTTAAATTTGACGAGGTGCCTTTAAACGATACGACATGTGGTGTTTGGTACATTGAAATTGTAATACCATAAAGGTATGCACTGAGTAAAGTGTTAACTTCTGTAAATGCTTTACTCAAGTAAGTTACTTTTGCTACAGTCTGAGAAAAGTGTACAATGTTTCTGTTCCACTAACAAATTAAGCTTAAGTTTTACAGACAAATAGTATGTGGTCAGAATAAAAATAATGATTAAAGAATATCTGCATTTTATTTTTTAACTTTCTTAAACAAAATGATCATCTATAAAAACAACTAACTGTTACACAATTCTCTAAAGTGAGAATCTGTCCAAGAAAAACAACAGGAAATAAGTAATAAACCAATTATCTCAACATGTCAATAAAATATATGATCTGTTTATTGGACTATATGTCCAGTCTAAAGACACCTAATCAGACCGTGTCTTATCTGATAAGGGGTCATAAAACAATTAAGGAATAAGATCTCCTGTGTGTGTGTGTTTTTTTTTTTTTTTTTTTTTTTGGAGGGTCACTTATAAAGGAGACTTTTTTGTCTTTAAAAAGTCAAGTAGACAAAATGGCAAACATAAATCTATGTCCTCATATATTCTCAATGTAACGTATTTTAGCACTACAGCAAACTTTGTTGTGCATTTTAAGATGCACTTTAAAAGACATTTCAAGATATATTGGTTATTCAATGAACAGCTTTCATCATATCAAGAATTTTTTTCATTAAGAACACTTATTGAATTTCTTTTAAAACATAATCCCTAAATTTCATATTTTCTTAAAAATTCAGAAACTCCATTGCACATGGGGTACACATTCTACAGCTGCTCTAGTAACCTGTGGCGTCCCTCAGTGGCCCATACCTGGACTACTTCTATGTTTTATCTATGTGAATGACATGTCAGTAGTTATAAAAGATAAAAACAAAAATAATATCAAACAGGGAATGCCACGTACCAAAAACACAGCATCTCCAAAACGAGCCCCACAGCACCCAGAAGTGCACACCACCAACCCCCCCCCACACACACACACACACACAATCATGTACACACACACATACACTACCAGCACACACTAGCATACAAAGCAAACACACGAGGACAAAACGAACAATTAAAGGAACACAGTGGGGCACCGCCTTGGAACGGTCAGTGGCAAAAACACCACTGGGGAGCTTAAACCGGTTTATGGTGCGCACCCAACCTCACTCTTACCCCCACCATGTTCCAAAGTCACAGGACAGTGTAAATAAAAAGTAATCCCTGCTAGGTGAATCTCTAACACACGCAATGGAAACAAAAGGCATGGTATGTAAAACACAAAAAGCTCGTGTATAAATATATAAAAAGCAAACCTTGAGAACCAAAAAACGTATGTACTCAATGCCTTTGCAGAAGGCAGAGCACCAAGAGAAGTATAAAGATAAACATATTTTGTATGCTGTTGATTCTAGAATTCTCATGTCGTGGTAAATGTAAATCTGATGTGGAAAAAATGTTATCAGACGCCTTGAATCTTGTAAGTCATTGGTTAATAGACAACAAGTTGTCCCTACAAATAGGCAAAATACATTATATCTTATTTGGTTCCAAGAGTCGTTTAAATTCAGATCCTAATCTCAAGGTCACTTGTAATGGTGTACCTATTAATCCTGCTTCATCTGTAAAATATCTCGGTGCTACCTTGGATCAAAATCTGTCATTTGATTCCATGGCTCATTCAGTACGCCAAAAGGCTATTTTAAGGTTAACGTTTTTATATCGCAAACGGGAATACCTCAATCAACATGCTAAAACATTACTGGTCATGTCCCTGCTACAGTGCCATTTTGTCTATGCCTATTCTCTTTGGTACAATGGTCTGACACAAGTTTTAAAAAAAGTAAGTTTCATGTACACGTAACTCAGAACAAGTTGATGAGGTTTATACCGGATTTCAACTGTAGAAGTCATATAGAAGTCTTACAGCATTTTAGATGCCTGTTAAGTAGTGGAAACTGGCGCGTTTAATAATGCGATTTCATAGAAATCAATTTAAACATGTATCTGGTGGAAATGTAAACATGTTTAAAGAACAATGACGTGTCAGATATAAGCAAAAGACTCAATATCTTAAGCAATGCCTGATATTTTTACAGAACCATGCCCGTTACTGTCACATACTTCAATCTCAATAAGGACGTTCAATGCAAGACTCACTCACTCCCACATACAGACCCAACACAAAATAGATTAGACACCACAATCACGATGTAGATTCGGATTTAGGATAAAAAATACCTCACGCAAAGGTATCACTAAATAGACTTTACATCATAACCATTAAGTAAATAAAGTCACAATTAGACCACACCCAAGGACTACAAGTATATCAATCGCAAGAATCGCGAAATAGACTATTCGCAAGAACCACTAGACCATTCGCAAGGATCACAAAAAGCATTCGCAAGATAACAAAGTAGATTATTCGCAAGGCCCACAAAAAATATCATTCGCAACGATCACAAAGAATAACAGTCTCAAAATCACAAAGTAGGTTATTCGCAAGGACCAGAGACAATATCATTCGCAATGACCACAAAGAGTACCATTCGCAAGAATCAAGACGAGTACCATTTGCAGGAATCACAAAGTAGACTATTAGCAAGGACCACAAATAATACAATTCTCAAAGATCACAAAGTATACCATTCGCAAGGATCGCACAAAATGCCATTCGCAATGATTACAAAATAGGCAATTCGAAAAGACATAAAATAGTCCTGGCGCAAGACTTACAAAATAAGGTCATACCGAAGGATCACAAAGTAAACCTGGCCCAGGAATCACGAAGTAGAGTATGCGAAATGATCACAAAGTAATCACAAGACCATTCGCAAAGATTACAAGGTAGACCATTCACAAGGACTACATAGTATGCTTTTAGCAATGGTCGAGTAGGTAACGCTCTGGACTTCCAATCCAGAGGTTCCCGGTTCGACTCCCAGCCGGAGTACTTAACATTTCAGAATGCTTTTCAGTGTTTCCTATCCAACTAGAGATGAACTGGATAGAAACCAAAAAGTAGTATCACGTGTATCGGTGCTATACACGGGGCATGTAAAATTACTAAGGAGTCTATTCGTAAAAGAGCTTTAGTCTGGTACCCGGATTCCATTGTATCTGCATCTGTTTCTCTTCAACCTGCGCCTGTCGGGAGTCTGGGCAAGTTCACCCAGAGAAAAGTCCCAGAGTCGGCCGGGACTTATAAACAATCACACAAACAAATATTAGCAAGGACCAAACAGTAGACCATTTCGTGTAACAAAATGACCTGGCATTGGATAAAAATGGACCTTGGTGAAGGATCACAAAGAACATCATATCTAAAAATTACAAAATAAACCATTCACAATGATAACAAAGTTGACTATTCGCAAGGAAATTCAAAACGACCTGACAAAAGAATCACAAAGCAGACCATGGCCCTGGATCTTAAAGCAGACGAGAAAACAAAGATAATAAAGTAGCCAAAGTCCTAGGTTTAAAATGTAGATCTAGCCTTAGCCAGGCATCAGAATCATACCGTAGCCAGTCAGTTAGATTTCTTCTAAGATCATTATATTCAAGTTCTTTCCAGTAGGATTATACAATGTGTACTCATATTCTGACAAAATTCTTGTGTGAAACGGGTACATGTTTATCCACACGTATCAGGAATCCTTTAAGCAACGTTCCGCTCCTTTGACTAAGTTTACATTCAACTTTCTAACGTGCGCCCGTGGACACGTGAAATATTGAATCGGGAAGTGTGTCTCGATTTCACAAGAACTACCGCCTTTGTTGAGTTTTCCGTTTTCTGTTCGTAAATTGTTACCTAGTCATATCTAAATTTATTTCCTAAAACTTGAACAAGTCTTTCATTACATGGTTTATAAAATTCAGCTAAAAGTTGCCAGGTGCTTGGAAGTATATTTCCTACTTGTTCGTCCTCTTTTGTCTTCGTCTTTTCCCGTTCATGCTCCAATGTCCGTGTTATGTTTTATGTTGATGGTTTACCTGTGAAGATATAATCACTGAACAACTCATAAAAGTTTCCATTTAGGCAACACCATATTAATAAATCGGTCATCGATCTCGTTCGCTTCTATTTCTCTAAAACCCATGAAACAATACATTCTTCCAAATAAGCTGATGTATTTGATAAAAATTGATGGAACTCCTCTGATTTTAGTTTAATGCAATTTAACTGTTTGTATAACACAATATTATACACCTACTAAACTACCATTTAGTTATCACTCGAAGGAAATTGTATGGACCGAATAATATCATTTTCCTATATGTTTAAGTGCGCTCTGGATTTTGGATACAGTATTCGATGACCAAAAATAAATTTCGTATGGGTTTTAATAGCTTTTTCCTGCGCATGGTAATTTACAATCCAGTCAGGCGCTGAGCGTTAGTTCATTTTTGACAAATGTTGTTTTGTTTTACTTTATTTTCATTATGGTATCAACTCAAAGAAAAGAGCTTTATGTCCACAATGGATGATTTATCTGTATATGTTGGTCGTTTTTTCGCCTTAACAACACTATACACGTCAGTGTAAGTTACCCTATTACCATGATATTATTTAACTAACAAATTAGACCGGAAAAATCAGGGTTGTCATACTTTTCAAACAGTTTCTTCAACTTGAATCTTTGAAAAGATTGAAACTTCAATATCTTATATATTTTGCTCAAAGATATGCATTTGTGCCACGCTCATTTTGAAACAAATATCGAGTGCTAAACGGTTTTTAGTCTATAGCTGTGTCTTAGGAGTGGTATGTACCCCCCGAAAGGCAGCTTTGACTGACAATAACGGTACTCATTGTGATGCATTTACAACAACAAAAATGCCATTTGTCCTCTCGTAATTTCAAACCTTTGGTAGGAGTATTTCCAAACCATAACTGAAACTAGACTTATGGTTATTTTGCACTGTCCAATATTCGCATTGTCTCCAACACTATTAATCGGAAGTATCAATTATTTCCCCTTATTACATTTTGAGTTATGCTTAGCTAAAGAAAATGTAATTAAGGACAGTAACCCCAAAGATAATGAGGGTAGAGTTATGGTTTTGATAAACTGATGCTCTTCAATAATTTTCAAGTAATGCTTAAGGTTAATAAGGACAACTCCAACAATAATGAAATTAAGGTCGGTCCTTGTGATCAGCCCTTCTCCTTGTTGTTCTCTTTCAATCGATTATAATGAAAAGCATCAGAGCAATAACAAATGTGAACAGGGGTCACTGGTGAGGTTTTGGATTTTTGCACTTCCGGAATTTACATTTGTTACATTTCAAGAATGATGAATTAACTGGAAAAAACAATTATGCAGTAGTAAACTTAGGCACAGGAATATTTTAGTGCACAAAAATGAACATTTTTGAGAAAAACTATTTTGACCTCACATTTTGTGACTAAATTGAAAAATTTTGCTATATGACAAAATTGGGGTAGGGATACAAAAATAGTCATTTCTCAAAATCCGCTTAAGATATTTACGTATTTCAATCTTTATTACAAGAATAATTGTTAGGATAGGAAAATACATTAATAACTAGTTCCTTTTACAGTTCTTTGTTACAGACCTATGCCGTCATATCTAAAAGGTTTGGTGGGTTGGTGGGGGGGGGGGGGGGGGGGGGGGGGGGGGGGGGGTTTTTTTTGGGGGGTTTTTTTGTGGGGGGTGTTGTGGGTGGGGTGGGTTTTTGGGGGGGGTTTTTTTTTTTTTGGTGGTTTTTTTTTTTTTTTTTTTTTTTTTTTTTTTTTTTTTTTTTTTTTTTTTTTTTTTTTTTTTTTTTTTTTTTTTTTTTTTTTTTTTTTTTTTTTTTTTTTTTTTTTTTTTTTTTTTTTTTTTTTTTTTTTTTTTTTTTTTTTTTTTTTTTTTTTTTTTTTATTGGTTTTCGCTCGTCGAAATCTTAAAAACATATTTTTTGTCAGTGTATTGTTTCCAGAGCACAAAATTGTCTACGTGTTGCCCATTTCACACAGGAAACACATTTGGTGCATTTAACATTAAGGTCTACTTAAATCCAACCCCACCCCGTATTACCGGAACCTATACGGAGATATTATTCCGAATGGCGAGGACAATCTTTTGTAATTGTAAAACTTCACCGTTAAGTAACGTGTAAACCTGTCTAAATCAGGACTATCATTAAGACGTTTTATAGTCCATTCTTATCATCCTATTTATTGTTCATATTTTGTATTCATCTTGGTATATATTCATCACTGTAATTAAAGTTGTAAATTATATATAGTGTTGAGTCTTTTATTACTCTGGAGTGTTTAGAAATGTCAAGTCGTAGCTGGTGTAATAGTAGTAGTGGTAAAAGTAGAAGAAGCAGAACCAGCTAAAGAAGCAAAATCAGCATCAGCATCAGCAACAGCAGCAAGTTGCTTTTGGTTCTATCCACTCGCTTTTCGTATTGCACAATGAATTGTAATTATATGTTTTGTTAAAATTGGCAAATAAATAGGTTTATACAAACATCAGCAGCAGTAGAAAAATATGGTAGTGGTAGTGGTAGTAAGTAGCAGTAGTAGAAAAAGTAGAAGTAGTTGTAGTAGTATTGGCAGAAGAAGAAGTAGTAATACTAGTAATAATACAAAAAGAAGTACAAACAAAATCAGTAGGAGTAGAAGAAGCAGAAGCAGTAGCAGAAAAAGCTAAAGATGTAGATGAATTAGAAGTATTGCTAGTAGAGGTAGTAGACGTAGAACAATTGGAAAGTGAAACTAGTGGTAGCATCAGAAGTAGTAGAAGTGATAGTAGTAGGAGATGGAGTAGTAGGAGCAGCACTATTGTTGAATAAGAAGTAGGAGTAGTTGAGGCAAAAGTATTAATAGTCGTGGTGCCAGTGGTTGTGGTAGTTCTGGAAACAGTGGTGGTAGTGGTAATAGTGGTACTACTGGTAGTAAAAGAAGCAGTGCTTTCAGTGGTAGTAGTAGCAGAAGAAATAAATGAAGTAGTCTTAAGAGAAGTGATGGCAGTAGTAGTAGTCTTAGTAAAAGTAGTAGTAGTCTTAGTACAAGTAGTTGTAGTAGTAGTAGTAATAGTAGTAGCAGTAATAGTAGTAGCAGTAGAAGTAATAGTATTAGCAGTAGAAGTAGCAGTAGAAATAGCAGTGGTAGCATTAAGAGTAATAAAAGTAGTAGTAGTAGTAGCAGTAGCAGTAGAAGTAGTAGAAGTGAAAGAAGAAATAGTAGTAGTAGTAGTTGCAGTAGTAGAAGTAGTAGCGATGGTAGAAGTAGTAGCAATGGTAGTAGAAGTAGCAGTAGTAGTAGCAGTACCAGTAGCAGTAGTAGTAGTATAAACAGAAGCAATAGCACTAGAAGAAGTAGCCGTAGTTGAAGTAGTAGTAGTAGAAGTAGGGGTAGTAGTAGCAGCAGTAATGGCAGTAACAGTGCAGTTGCAACAGTAGAAGTAGCAGTGGCAGTAGCAGTAGTAGTAGTAGCAGAAGCAGTAGCAATGGCAGTACAAACAGTAGCAGTAGCAGTAATTGCAGAAGTAGTAATGGTAGTAGTAGTAGCAGTAGCAGTAGAACAGCAATAGTCGTAGTAGCAAAGTAACAGTTGTAGTAGCAGCAGCAGTAGCAGTTGCAGTTGTGCAGTAGCTGCAGTAGTAGCAGCAGTAGCAGTAGTATTAGTAGTAAGAGTAGCAGTAACAGTAGCATTAGCAGTAGTAGTAAGGAGCAGTAGCAGGAGCATAAGAAGCTGTAGTAGCAGTAGAAGTAGTAGTAGTAGTAGCCTTAGCAGTAGCAGATGTAGCAGTAGCAGTAACAGTAATAGTAGCAGCAGCAGTAGCAGTAGCAGTTGTAGCAGTAGCATTAGTAGTAAGAGTAGCAGTAGCAGTAGCAGAAAGAGCAGCAGTAGCAGAGGCATTAGTAGCAGTTGAAGTAGTAGCAGTAGCAGTAGCAATAGCAGTAGAAGTAGCAGTAGTAGAAAGAACAGCAGTAGCAGTAGCATTAGTAGCAGAAGTAGCGGTAGCAGTAGCAATAGCAGTAGCAACAGCATTAACAGTAGCAGTAGCATAAGTAGCAGTAGTAGCAGTAGCAGTAGCAGTAGTAGTAGCAGTAGCAGCAGTAGCAGTAGTAGCAGTAGCAGTAGCAGTAGTTGTAGTAGCAGTAGCAGTAGAAGCAGTAGTAGTAGCAGTAGTAGCAGTAGTAGCAGCATCAGTATCAATACAGTAGCAGTAAGAGCAGTAGTACCAGTAGCAGTAGCATAAGTAGCATAAGTAGCAGTAGCAGTAGCAGTAGCAGTAGCAGTAGCAGTAGCAGTAGTAGCAGTAGTAGCAGTAGTAGTAGTAGTAGCAGTAGCAGTAGCAGTAGCAGTAGCAGTAGTAGTAGTAGTAGCAGTAGCAGTAGCATAAGTAGCAGCAGCAGTAGCAGTAGTTGTAGTAGCAGTAGTAGTAGCAGTAGTAGCAGTAGTAGAAGTAGCAATAGCAGTAGCAGTAGCAGTAGCAGTAGCAGTAGTAGTAGTAGCAGTAGCAGTAGCAGTAGCAGTAGCAGTAGCAGTAACAGTAGTAGTAGTTGTAGTAGCAGTAGTAGTAGCAGTAGCAGTAGCAGTAGTAGAAGTAGCAATAGCAGTAGCAGTAGCAGTAGCAGTAGCAGTAGTAGCAACACTATTAGCAGTAGTAGCAGCAGCATCAGTATCAGTAGCAGTAGCAGTAGTAGCAGCAGTAGCAGTAGCAGTAGCAGCAATAGTAGCAGTAGCAGTAGCAGTAGTAGTAGTAGCAGAAGCAGCAGTAATGGCAGTAACAGTGCAGTTGCAATAGTAGAAGTAGCAGTGGCAGTAGCAGTAGTAGTAGTAGCAGAAGCAGTAGCAATGGCAGTACAAACAGTAGCAGTAGCAGTAATTGCAGAAGTAGTAATGGTAGTAGTAGTAGCAGTAGCAGTAGCAGCAATAGTAGCAGTAGCAGTAACAGTAGCAGTAGCAGAAGCAGAAGCAGTAGCAGTAGTTTTAGTAGCAGTAGTAGCAGTAGCAGTAGCACTAGTAGTAGCAGCAGTAGTAGCAGTAGTAGAAGTAGCAGTAGCAGTAGCAGTAGTTGTAGAAGCAGTAATAGTAGTAGCAGTAGCAGTAGCACTAGTAGCAGCAGTAGTAGCAGCATCAGTATCAGTAGCAGTAGCAGTAGCAGTAGTTGTGAGTAGCATTAGTAGCAGTAGCAGTAGTAGCATCAGTATCAGAATCAGTAACAGTAGCAGTAGTTGTAGTAGCAGTAGTAGCAGTAGCAGTAGCAGTAGCAATAGCAGTGGCAGTAGCAGTAGTTGTAGTAGCAGTAGTAGCAGTAGCAGTAGTAGTAGTAGTAGCAGCATCAGTATCAGTATCAGTAGCAGTAGTAGCAGCAATTGTAGCAGTAGTAGCAGCATCAGTATCAGTAGCAGTAGCAGTAGTAGCAGTAGTAGCAGTAGTAGCAGCAGTAGCAGTAGTAGCAGTAGCAGTAGCAGTAGCAGCAGTAGTAGCAGTAGCAGTAGCAGTAACAGTAGCAGTAGCAGTAGTTGTAGTAGCAGCAGTAGCAGTAATAGTAGAAGTATCAGTAGCAGTAGCAGTAGTAGCAGTAGCAGTAGCAGTAGCAGCAGTAGTAGCAGTAGCAGTAGCAGTAACAGTAGCAGTAGCAGTAGTTGTAGTAGCAGCAGTAGCAGTAATAGTAGAAGTATCAGTAGCAGTAGCAGTAGTTGTAGTAGCAGTAGTAGCAGTAGCAGTAGCAGTAGCAGTAGCAGTAGCAGTAGTAGTAGTAGTAGTAGTAGTAGCAGTAGCAGTGGCAGTAGCAGTAGTTGTAGTAGCAGTAGTAGCAGTA
This sequence comes from Saxidomus purpurata, assembly GCA_022818135.1. NCBI lineage: Eukaryota > Metazoa > Mollusca > Bivalvia > Venerida > Veneridae > Saxidomus > Saxidomus purpurata. Next base: position 2,838,623 of record JAFMSR010000009.1, read on the forward strand.
GCAGTAGTAGTAGTAGTAGCAGCATCAGTATCAGTAGCAGTAGCAGTAGTAGCAGCAGTAGTAGCAGTAGTAGCAGCATCAGTATCAGTAGCAGTAGCAGTAGAAGCAGTAGTAGCAGCAGTAGCAGTAGTAGTAGTAGTAGCAGTAGCAGCAGTAGTAGTAGCAGTAGCAGTAGCAGTAACAGGGCAGTAGCAGTAGTTGTAGTAGCACCAGTAGCAGTAATAGTAGAAGTATCAGTAGCAGTAGCAGTAGTTGTAGTAGCAGTAGTAGCAGTAGCAGTAGCAGTAGCAGCAGCAGTAGCAGTGGCAGTAGCAGTAGTTGTAGTAGCAGTAGTAGCAGTAGCAGTAGTAGCAGTAGCAGTAGCAGTAGCAGTAGCAGAAGAAGTGGCAGTAGCAGTAGTTGTAGTAGCAGTAGTAGCAGTAGCAGTAGTAGTAGTAGTAGCAGCATCAGTATCAGTAGCAGTAGTAGCAGCAGTAGTAGCAGTAGTAGCAGCATCAGTATCAGTTGCAGTAGCAGTAGAAGCAGTAGTAGCAGCAGTAGCAGTAGTAGTAGCAGTAGCAGTAGCAGTAGCAGCAGTAGTAGCAGTAGCAGTAGCAGTAACAGTAGCAGTAGCAGTAGTAGCAGCAGTAGTAGCAGTAGTAGCAGTAGTAGCAGTAGCAGCAGCAGCAGCAGCAGCAGTAGCAGAAGCAGTAGAAGTAAGAGCAGCAGTACCAGTTGCAGTAGCATAAGTAGCATAAGTAACAGTAGTAGCAGTAGCAGCAGCAGTAGCATTAGCTGTAGCAGCAGTAGCAGTAGCAGTAGTACCAGTAGCAGTAGCAGTAGCAGTAGCAGTAGTAGTAGCTGTAGCGCAGTAGCAGTAGTAGTAGTAGTAGCAGCATCAGTATCAGTAGCAGTAGTAGCAGCAGTAGTAGCAGTAGTAGCAGCATCAGTATCAGTTGCAGTAGCAGTAGAAGCAGTAGTAGCAGCAGTAGCAGTAGTAGCAGTAGCAGTAGCATTAGCTGTAGTAGTAGTAGTAGTAGTAGCAGTAGCAGTAGCAGTAGTAGCAGCGGTAGTAGCTGTAGTAGCAGCATCAATATCAGTAGCAGTAGTAGCAGTAGTAGCAGTAGCAGTAGCAGTAGCAGTGGCAGTAGCAGTAGTTGTAGTGCAGTAGCAGTAGTAGCAGTAGCAGTATCAGTAGCAGTAGCAGTAGAAGCAGTAGACGGTAGTAGCAGCAGTAGCAGCAGTAGCAGTAGCAGTAGCAGAAGCAGTAGCAGTAGTTTTAGTAACAGTAGTAGCAGTAGCAGTAACAGTAATAGTAGCAGCAGCAGTAGCAGTAGCAGTTGTAGCAGTAGCATTAGTAGTAAGAGTAGCAGTAGCAGTAGCAGAAAGAGCAGCAGTAGCAGAGGCATTAGTAGCAGTTGAAGTAGTAGCAAATGCAGTAGCAATATTTGTTATAGTAGTAGGAGTAGGAGTAAGGACTTTCTGCAAGGATTGTTAAAGATTCAGTGAGCACATTGCTGCAGGAAAATACAGTCTTTTTTTCTTGCCAATATGTAGAATAAACAAAGAACTTACTCCACGTACGTTTTTGTTAGATTCGCAATTTTTGCATTTTTATTATATACCTAACACTGAACATATTTTTGACAGATCAAATACATGCAATACTCTGATTACACTACCAAATTTGTCATTTTGGCCTGGGGACTGAAAGTCCCTAGACATCAGTTATCACTACCACATAACAAACACTGCAAGAAATTTATCTGTGCTATGTGCGAATAACAACTGTAAACATGCGCTATGCGAAAGTAGTGCAAGACAGACCTGATCAATCTTCTGTTTGAATGTCGCATATGATAAGAACATATTACAAGTAAAAAAAGGACATACAACTTCAAACGATTGCAGGAAGGTATATAACTTACGGGCTGCATTACACATTTTTTTCTGTTTTAGAAATTAATGCTCTGTTAGCTGATTACGGAAGATAATGATATGCATATCACGGAAAAGTACGGATATTTACGGAGTTTGTAGTTTGATTTTCAAATTTTATTTCATTGATAACTTTGTTATTTACGAACGATTACATATATATTTACCTAAAAATCAATTTCTCTAAATAAAAGATATAATTTACGTACATTCCCGAGAAGGAACTCACGCGATCAAAATCACCCGCCATTTATCGAGGACGGTGCATGTCAACGGTTTCACCGATTACAACTACAAGGTAACCCAGAATCATTTTTGGTTTTCTCTGTTATACACAGTGTACAGTACTAAATTTATATTTCATTGCTAGTATTGCTTTCTTTATTTCTGTTTCAAGGTCTTGTCCCGTTGCACAGAACAATATTGCATAACAACGACGTCAATAACGACGATTGTAATTGGATCGTTGCATCTTGTTCATGCAAAGACGTCAAATAAATGATGTCGCAAACAACCTATTTCGCGCTAATTAGAGTTTTTCCTCTATTGTTATGCTTAAACGTCATCTAAAACTAGACGTATTAGCGTAGACAGGTAGCTAAAGGTATATGATAAAGTCTTGTTATCATAGAAATGTGATCAGCATGCTGGAATGGGTCTCGTCGCAGTCGGATTATACTCGTGCTCGTATGATACGATGCACGGCTGGAGCAAATCCGGCATTCTGGATCACATTACTATATTAATAACTCTATTATGTTTTGGGATTGAATATCTACTTAAACCATCTGGATGTATGACTGTATGTATCTTATTCCTGTACTCCTGTCGTCAGAAAGTTGTCATTTAAAAATATTGCGGTATATTTAAAATATATACTTTGAAATTCGATTAATAAGTTAGAGGTTGGTGTTTTAGTCGTTTCCTCTGTAAGTGCCTTTAACAAATATAGCTTTATTGTAGTGTGTCACTGTGTTGTCTCTGGCTTACTGGCTTATTATGCCCCGCCGATAGCGGAGAGATATTGTTTTTGGCGTTTTCGGTCTGTCCGTCCTTCCGTCCGTCACGCCGTTCCGTCCGTCCAGAGCCATATTTTTATACTGGTTGGTAAGATTTTATGGAAATTTTGCAGGAATGTATCATAAGGTAAGGGAATTATACGAGCCATATGCCGTCACATTTCACCAATTTATAGCAGAGTCATATCCCGTTGTTACTTTAAAATAGCCATTTTATAGAGACAATTATTTCGCATGGAGTCATATCTTGGTACCGGTTTTTGAGATTGTATTGAAATTAGGCACGTTTATATATATATATATATATATATATATATATATATATATATATATATATTGTGGAATAGTGCACGCCAAATGCTGTCAGATATAATCAAAGTATTGAAATATTAATGGAAGGCGATTTCGAGAGATGCCTGCGAAAAATGCGCTCTCGGGTGAAATATCAAGTTTAATTCATTTCTTAGTTAGGCCCAATCATTTGTATACATAAGTTTCAAAACTGTTTCGTCATTTTATACATTTACTTTCAAGTTTCGTTTATGTACTGTAACAACTGAGTGTACTTGTTCACATAATTATGATATAAATTGAGGAAGTCTTGAAAATAAAGTAATGCATAAATTCCAGTACTAAATTATTGGTATTGTAGCCTAACCCTTCATCATATCAATGTCTAAATAGACCGACTTGGACTATTTCGTTTCTATTTTTACTACATGAGCTTCCAGCTGATTTTCCGAAAATAAGACAATAATATATTATATTAAGATCAGATTTTTCCCAGCTGATTAGTATGCAAGTGCGCACAAAGAAACTACAGGTATTGGTTTATGTACAATAATGATTCTTGACATTTGTTTAATTAATTATACCCCCGAAACGAAGTTAAGGGGGTATATAGAAGTCACCCGGTGGTTGGTCGATCGGTCGGTCGGTCGGGCGGTCGGTCCGTTGCGTTTTCCTTGTCTGGAGCATACCTTTAACACTACTGGTTGGAATTCAATACAACTTCATACAATGGTCGAGCACATTGAGAGAAAGTGCAGTGCACAAGAACTATAACTCCATCTTGACTAATTACAGAGTTATTTCCCTTTGTTACTTTTCCTTGTCCGGAGCATACCTTGAAAACTAATAGTTGGAATTCAATACAACTTCATACAATGGTCGAGTACATTGAGAGAAAGTGCAGTGCATAAGAACCATAACTCCATCTGGACTCATTAAAGAGTTATTGCCCTTGTTACTTTTCCTTGTCCGGAGCATAACTTGAAAACTAATAGTAGGAATTCAATACAACTTCATACAATGGTCGAGTACATTGAGAGGAAAATGCAGTGCACAAGAACCATTTCTCCATCTTGACTCATTAAAGAGTGATTGCCAAGGACAATATCTTTATTTTAGTTATTTCTGCAAGGTATTCTGTTACTACGAACTTCCTCAGTTTATAAAGCAGTCTTTGGGGGGTATTAATCAACATTTAGTGATAGGTCTAGTTAACATTGGTTTGAAAATACAGTGTCAAAACTGCAGTTTTACATCAAACTGATAGTACATGAAAAGAGTGTAAGGAAGATTTTACTTTGATGGTATCGCACTATATTGATAAGCGTTTGAAAATGTTCCAATAGTTGTTGTACTGGGGCAATCCAAATATAGTTCAAAACAATAGAAAGTAGATTTTGTTTATAGAGTGGCCGTAGCATTAGTAGTCTTGAAAGATGATAACGTAGTAGCCTTTTCAGTACATTTACATAAGTTAGCATGTAATAGTACCAGGGTACAAGTATATCAGATCGATAGTAAACGTAATGAATAAGCAGTAGCTTTAGCAGTAGCCTTTTTATAATTTGAAACAAAGGTATTGAATAACAGAATAAACACCCTAAAATGAAACGGTAGCATAGCACGGTCATGGCCTGTATTCTCACTAGTTTAGTAGATTTAAAAACCAAAACGTTTTAATTTAATTTTTTTAGTATCAGATAACTAGTCGCGAAAAAGTAGAACACAGTACTAATAACGTTATGAGTAATTGCAGTGGAGACGCAGTCCAATTGGCATTAACCTGGTAGCAGCAGTAGCAATAGTGGAAGTGAAGGCAGCTTGCCGTAACAGTAGTAGCGTACAAGGCTGTGGTAGGGATCAAACAGCAGCAGCAGCATCGGGAGCAGCCTGAGGCTAGCAGTTAGCAGCGGCACAGTAGCAGCTGCAGCGGTGTAAGTAGCGTAGTTGTGAGTAGCTGAAGTGGTGATAGTAATTAGCGTAGCAGCGCCACTAGTCAGCGATGCGGTTATAGCAGTAGTAGCGTAACATTAGTAGCAGTAGCAGTAGCAGAGCAGTAGCAGAAGCAGTAACAGAAGCAGTATCAATAGCAGTAGCAGTAGTAGCAGCAGCAGTAGCAGTAGCAGTAATAATAGTAGTAATAGTAGTAGCAGTAGAAGTAGTTATTAGTTAAATAAAAATGACTTGATATGGCTTATATATATATATATATATATATATATATATATATATATATATATATATATATATATATATAATATATATAATGAATTAAATAAAATCAATTGAGAATTGAGAGGATATTAAAGCGCTACTAACAGCCCTTATATTCCGTGTCATGTTTTGTCAGGATATCAAACATGTGGAATATACTTGATTGCGATTTTTTTAGAAAAGCCAACGATTTTTGGCATAATTCATGAAGAATAAAAGTAGGCCTTATTCAGTCATTACACAAGAACAACACAACTGTAAGAAATTTCCCTGAACTATATAAGCAAAACGTTTCTCTGGAATCTAGTTGGCCTATTGAAGTGTTCTAAGCTCTAATTTCCTAATTGACCAATCATAATGTCACTTCTGTTGAATTGTGGGACAAGTTCTGAATATTCACCCGATGAAAGCACTTGTAAAGACGATAATAGTGGCATCGTGGCAGTAATAGTGTTTATTGTGGCCATGATAGTGTTTATCGTGGCAATGATACTTATCGTGGTGATGATAGTACTTATCGTGGCGATATGAGTACTTATCGTAGCGGTGATAGTGTTTATAGTGGTATTTATAGTACTTATCGTGCGATGACAGTACTTATCATGGCGGTAGTAGTACTTATCGTGGCGATGATAGTGTTCATAGTGGCGATATTAGTACTTATCATGGTGGTGATAGTATTCATCGTGGCCGTGACAGTGTTTATTGTGGCCGTGATAGTGTTTATTGTGGCCGTGATAGTGTTTATCGTGGCCGTGATAGTGTTTATCGTGGCAGTAATAGTACTTCTCGTGGTGGTGATAGTACCTATCGTGGGGATATTAGTACTTATCGTTGCAGTGATAATTATTGTTATCGTTATTGTTATTGTTATCGTTTATTGTGGTTGTGATAGTGCTTTTCATGGTAGTGATAGTGTTTATCGGCGCCGTGAAAGTATTTATCGTGGCTATGATAGTACTTTTCGTTGTGGTGATAGTACTTATCGTGGCGTTAATAGTAGTTATCTTGGTGGTGATAATACTTATCATGGCGGTGAATGTATTTATTCTAGCGATCGTACTTATCGTGGCGGTGATAGTTCTTATCGTGGCGATAATAGTACTTATCGTGGCGGTGATAGTGTTCATCGTTGCCCTGATAGTGTTTATTGTGGCCGTGATAGTGTCAACGTGGCGATGGTAGTACTAATTATGGCGGTGATAGTACTTATCGTGGCGGTGATCGCACTTATCGTGGCGGTGAAAGTACTTTTCGTGGCGATGATAGTACTAATTGTGGCGATGAAAGAACTTATCGTTACGGTGAAAGTACTTATCTTAGCGACGGTAGTGATTATTGTGGCGGTGATAGTGTTTATCGTGGGTGTTTTAGTACTTACCGAGGCGGTGATAGGTACTTATCTTGGCGATACAATTGTTTATTTTAGCCGTGATAGTGTTGATCGAGGTAATAATAGTACTCATCTTGGCGGTGATAGTCTTTATTGTGACCGTGATAGTGTAAATAATTGAGGTGATAGTTTTTACCATGGCCGTGACTGTGTTTTTTAAGGCCGTTATACTGTTTATCCCGGCGATGATAGTACTTATAGTGACGATTATAGTGTTTATTGTGGCAATGATAGTGTTAATCATTTCGATGATAGTACATTTCGTGGCAGTGACAGTTTTTTCTAAAACACTGAAATTTCAATCAATGATAAACATTTTCATAGTCTTCTTCGTAAGTTCACAGAGGAAAGGTGAAAAGCAAGAAACGTACCTGTTCTGAAATAAAATCCACGGTATGTCGAAACTACTCTTATGAAAAAGCCCCTATTATAGCAACACACTCAACAAAATTCCTAAACGGTCACTTCAATAATGTGCAAATAGGTGTTCATGCCCCGCACGTGCAAAATGTGCTATAATGGTCAACATTCCTTATAATACTTTCATCGCGAGCCGGCTAAAAATTCAATGATTTGCTACATTATCCATTCAAATAGAGATGTACAGGCGGTAAACTGATGTGACAATGACAATGACAATGACAAAGATTTTTATTTGATACTGGCCTCCGGTCCATGACAATTACACAAGTTTACATATTCAATATTAACATATAGACTAGTATATAAACCACCACATAATGTGTATACGCATACAAGTTCCAGTATGTTCTCAGTTGTGATTTTTCTTCCTATCCATTTGTTAGCCTTTACGAAACGAAACTAAAGGACAGTCTTTTGGAAACCGGATTATTTTTAGCAGAAAGTTAAATCAATTGACCTTTATCTTCCCCATTTTAAAGATAATGCAAAATAAAAAAGACAGCAGCAAAACATGCATATACAAAAATGTACATGTATAAGGTAAGTAAAGTTACTAAAGATGGTCAGCTACATATTGTGTTTATATACATACACACATATATATAAAATTACATATTATAAACATGTTAAATATATTATGTACAAACCGTAATAGTTATGATTTGAGTATAAAATAGTTCTCGTATGGCTTTTTAAGCAGTGTTAAGGCTGTACATGGGCAATGTGTTTCCTTTTTCAAAGGCCCAGTAAACAAATATTGCTAATTTATTTAACAATGTTTCTGACTTTGTACTCATAAGGATATTAAACTTATTATTTGTCGGGTTGGTACAGTACTTTATAGGCAAATATTGGCACCTAAGATCTTCATAAAAAGGGCAAATTAAAGTAAAATGATACTCTGTTTCTACAGCTGTCTTGCAAAATTTACAAAAACGCATTTCCCTTTGTGTATTGCTATATCTACCGTATTCAATTTCTAACTCATGTGAAGACGTTCGTAACCGCGCTAATGCGCATCTAAATTTTCTTATTGTTATACTAGATAAATACAGTTCATGTTCAAAATTTGGTTTGAATTGGCTATATGATGTTAACTTAGAACAATTACTTACATGATCATTCCAAGTTTGCTTATATTGATCACACATTCTTGTTGTAAAAGATTTGATAAAACTAGTTTCATTTATTACACTTTGCTGGTTCCAGATATAGGTGTAACCATTTTCATTTAATAATTGCTTAATTCCAGTTGCCCAGTTTGTTCTTCCCATTTCATCATAAACTAACATCATATTGTAGCACTGTTTTACAAATCTGTTGTTTTGCATTTTTAATATTCTTAACCAGTATTTGATGCTTCTTTTGGCCGCTACAATACGTAAAGGATAACGGCCACAATCACCCAGTACTGCTGCATTAGTTGTGTTTTGTTTAACACACATATACCGCTTACATGCATAATGTTGAACAGTTTCCTGTGCTTTTTGTTCTTTTATCCCCCACAATTCTGCTCCATATAATAAGACCGGTACTACCTTTGTGTCAAAAATATTGAAAAATACATGTTTTGGTAATTGGCCAAAGCTATACAATTTCGATAGAAGAGAGACTAAAATTCTTTTCCCTTTTAAAGCTTGTTCTTCTGCCATTCTATGCAGTGACATTTGTTTAGACAGTGTAACCCCAACATATGCAAAATTATTTACTACCTCGATGTGTTGGTTATCATAATTCCACCTTTCATTATGTGATATTCTACCGCCCTTTTTAAAAACTATTATTTTAGTTTTGTCTATATTAACTTTTAAACCTGTATTGTCGCAGTAATCTTTGAGAATATTTAGTTGTCTCTGTAGACCTATTACTGTTTCATTTGTGAGGGCTAAATCGTCTGCAAAGAGTAATGATAAAATCTCAGTTGACTCGGGAAATAATTGAATTCCTCTGATACCACTATTATTTATAAGTTTGATTAAATCATTAATGTATAAAATGAAGAGCACTGGCGAAATCAGACACCCTTGTTTCAAACCAGATTCGCAGCTGAAGAAGTCAGTCAAGCCATATTTTGTACGAACACTAGCTTTTACTTCATCATATATTGCTTTTATCGCCTTGTATAGTTTACCATTTACTCCATTATTTTTCAATACATACCAGAGTTTTTGTCTGTTAACCATGTCAAATGCTTTCATAAAGTCAACAAATGCGACATATAATTTACCACCCTTTTTTATCAACTTCTTATTAGCCAGTGCATATAAAACAAAAGCATTATCAACAGTGGAATATCCTTCACGGAAACCGGCCTGTTCCTCATTTATCTTATCAAAAATATTTACATAAAAAGTAAGTCTTCTCGACAATATTCCCGTATAAAGTTTTCCAAGAATATTTAGTTATGATATACCTCTGTAATTACTTGGACGATTCGGATCACCTTTTTTATATATTGTTATTATAACAGCCTTCGACCATGATTCTGGGAATGTTCCAAAGTCAAAAATTCTGTTAAAAAGTTTATTTATGATAGGGAGAATAATGTCTATTGCGTAAATAAAGAATTCTGGAATTATATTATCTTCTCCTTGAGCTTTCTCAATGCCTTAACCGATGCCATTATTTCTTCATCATTTATTTCTGTGTTAAATATATCGTATTCTAAATCATTTAGATTTTCGTCATTAATTTCTTTTATTGATTCGTTTATTTCTTGTTCTTCACACACTTCGGTAGAAAACAATTTCTCAAAATACTGTTTCCACTCATTCGGGGTGATATTTGTTTCCCGTTGCGTTTTGTTGCTTGTCGTATGTTTTATTTTTTTCCAAAAGGATTTCGGATCTTTCGATTTATGAATAAGATCATCAAGCTCGTTAGTTAAATACTGCCTTTTCTTTTCTTCACACAAACTTTTAAATTCTTTCTTAGCTGTCTTGTACGCACTTAAATTCTGTTCTGTTCTGTTGCACCTATTTTTCACGTTGAAAACTTGTCAAGTCATCTCCAATCCTAATTTTGTTCGCACGCAAGGCACTTCGACCTTTATAAACTTTCTGCTTGTCATCATCAAATCTAAAATCCGCAATAACTAATCTGTTTTGGTTTTCTATTTTGCTTCCCATTCTGTAGACGTATTTTATATCATCTTCCTCCCATTTCATATCTGGACAGGCTACGTTTAAAACCTCTTTCACAACTTTCGTTTTTAGTTTTGTTTCAGTTTCGCTAGTTTCTTCTGTTAAACCAAATATTCTCATTTTACCTTTTCTTGATTCTCTATCTAAGCGTTCTACTTCATGTTGTAATTTCTCTATACTACAATTTCTTCTCTCTAAGTCCCCATCTAAATATTCGACGTCGAGCTGTAGCTTTTCTTTTCCATTTTTTAGCATTTCTATTTCTTGCTTCATAACTCTAATTTCGTGATCAGTTTCGTTTTGGTGTTGTTTTACATTTCTGAGATCCTTGCTATTTTCAATACATGCTGATTTCACTGAAACTACATCACGTTTGATATCATTTATTTCTGCATGTACTAATTTTAATTGGTCTAGTAGACTGCACTCTAGTGCACTTATCGCCTCTAGAATTTTATCTTCTCTGTCTTCTGATAAAGGCCCTGGATTTACTTCAACATCTCCAGATTTTAGCAATATTTGTTTTTCTATTCCCGGAAAATATACCCAGTACGTAAATGGACTTGACCCAGAATTTGACCATGGATTACCTCTTATTTCTTCTGTGTATGATGGCTGTGACAAATATGGTAAACCTACCACAATCTGGTCGACACATATTTTACAGTTCATGCTTCTGTCAGACAAATAATCTATCAGACATAACACCTGGTAAGTCGCAAGTAGCACTCCTATAATGACTGTAAATGATGCAAACAATCTATAGTTAATATCGTTTCCCGAACTGTACGGAGAATACTTTTTACTTTTCGGAATTCTAGATATTCGTATTTTTCTAAAATTAAAAGATCCAATTTGAGCTCTATATGTAGTAATATCGACACCCATTTTACTTTCACTGGTCTTTTTCGTGTATATTTCTGAAATCTGCTGTGGGTTTAATTCCAATGTTAGTTTTGTTCAGATTTGTCCCTTACACGCTTCCGTAGATTTATATATAGATGTGAGGATGGACATCTGAATAACGATATAAACAGGGGAGTTTCTCAAAAATAGTACTGAGTATACTTTCAGTATAATTTCAGAGATGGATTCTTGTCAGAGTAAATTGAACGTGTTGCACTTAATTATAATGTTTTCTATGCGTACTTCTACCTGTGAAATTTATTTATAAGCTGCTCGCCCTCGAGATTGTATACTCAGCCAAACAAGAAACCTCCAATCATTTCTTAAACTTTGTTAATTTCATGTTGATTTTTAATGTTCAAAATTAAAATTTGATCGTTTAATGAGTTCTTTCGTGACTCTACTTGCCGGAAATAATCCATGAACTGATAAGTGGCGTAATAAAAAAATTAATGTTTTATTGATAATTTCAATTTCATTACTTCATCGATTTTTTTGATGTTTATGCAACTGACGATGATTTGTTGTTTTATATCGGTTATGTCAGCCTCTGACTGTAATGAGGGTTTCAATACGCCTCCTTATGGAATTCACATTCCTCTAAACAACAAAATCAGACTATCTATTGTATTCCTTCACCAGTATTCTGCTGTCAAATCGTTCAGATTGTTTAAGACATTAGTGGCGGCGTAAACGTTCATCCAATATATGTTCAATGGGATTCATGACTGGTTACATAGCCGGCCACGTCATTACATTGACGTTGGCAGCACGTGTTACTTTTACAACATGTGGACCGGCAATGCATTGTTGAAAAAACAACAGTAGCGTGTCTTAGCATAAATGGAATAGCTTCAGGGATTAGTTTGTTATTAATTTACCACTGCGCAATTAAATTTCCACAAACAACGAGAAGTCTTTTTGCAGAGTTTAGTAAAAAAAGGATAGTTATTAGAATGAATCTACAAGTAAAAATGTTCCCATATACATTCCTTTAAGTATTTCTTAATTTTTGAAATAATGCGCTACTAAATTATTTGATGTGTAGCAAAGGCTTTTGAAAACCGTGTGTATAACGATATGGTAACATTAAACCAAACTCGCAAATATATCCAATAGATTTTTCTGAAATTGCTATGTTGAATTTCACATGTTTTATTGATGTAAGCATTCACTTTTACACCTTATGTTTAAATATTATATTATTTTTGAGAAATTATTATTTTCACTATAAATTTTGGGCAAGACGTAAAGGTTATGCAGCAGAACAGCTGTTTCCTTTTGACTGTATCAGGCACACGGACAATTTTTAGAGTTTTAACAATCAGCAGATTATTTTCTCAAAATGCTTGTTCATAAAATAAAACAAAGGAGTTTTTCAAGAAGAACATATATCGTCTCGTTTCTGTTCAAAATGCCAATATAGTGACCTTTTTAAAACAAATCGCTTCACCAAAAAATTATGAAACATTTATGAATGTTTACGGAACTACAATGCGCATGGTTCCTCTAGCCAAATCGTTAAGTAGGGTCTTCCTCTTTAACCCCTAACATGGATATGAAAGGCGCAATCATTCAGATGCAATACCTACCATAGTAAGGACATTCAGTTGGTTAAATATAATCATATAACTGAGTGAGGTCTGATTTACATAATACCTATCTGTCAGTTCAAAAATGTGGTCTGCCTGTGTGTACCGTTAGGCTATTTCGTAAATAAAATAGTTAACAAATTGTTAGTACTCTTATCGTGGGGATATGAACAACTTTGAGAAACTCCCCCTTATTTATCGCTCATCCGTTATCCATCTTCATATCAGTTACTAGTACATCTCTAATACCATCAAAATACTTTCTTTTTGTCCACTACGTTTTGTACTATTGATAAAAGCTTTGATCATGTTTTTACCCATGATTAATTGAAAATGTTCATGTGTGTAACCTGATTGTAGTAATAAAGAGCTGTCTTGTCTTGTCTACAACGGATAAAATATATCAAATGAGTGCAATATATAAAATGTTAACAACGGGTAAAATGTATAAAACATATGAAATGCATAAGATATATCAAATGTATACATTAAATGTATAAAAGGTGCAAAATGCATAACATGTAAGAAATGTATACAATGGATTAAATGTATAAAGCGTATCATATGCATTAAGTGTTAAAAGGCATTAAATGTATAAAATGTATCAAACGTATGAAATGTTTAAAATGTATACAACTGATGAAATGTATAAAATGTATACAATGTTTACAATGTATACAATGTGTACAATGGATTAAATGTATAAAGCGTACAATATGCATTAAGTGTTAATAAGCATTAAATGTATAAAACGTATCAAACGTATTAAATATATAAAATGTATACAACTTATGAAATGTATCAAATGTATACAATGTATGCAATGTATAAAATGTAAACAATATATAAAATGTATCAAATGTATACAACGTATGAAATATATAACATCAATTAAATGTATATAACGGATGAAATGTATCAAATGTATTAAATCTATAAAATAAATGAAATGCATACAACGGATGAAATGTATAAAATATATATAGTGTATCAAATGTATCAAATGCATACAAATGTATGAAATGTATAAAATGTATGAAATGTACACAACGGATGAAATGAATAAAATGCGTTACATGAATAAAATGTATAAAATTTTATACAACAAATAAAACGTATAAAATGTATGAAATGCATGAAATTTATAAAAAGTAAAAAATGTTTTAAATGCATAAATGTATACAATGTTTAAAATGCATACAACGGATGAAATGTAAAAAATGTATTAAATGTATCAAACGTATTTAATGTATCAGATTTATAAAATGCATAAAATGTATTTAAAGTATTAAATGTATAAAATGTACGAAATGTTTAAAATGTATACAACGGATGAAATGTATTAAATGTACTAAATGTATGACATGTATGAAATGTATCAAATGTATCAAATGTATCAGATATATAAAATGTATTTAAAGTATTAAATGTATTAAATGTACGAAATGTATAAAACGTATTAAATGTATGAAATGTATCAACTGTATGAATTGTATAAAATGTATACAACAATCAAAATATATAAATTTTATGAAATGTATTAAAAGTATCAAATGTATAACATGTATACAACGTGTATACAAAATGTATAAAAATGTAGGAAATGTAGGAAATGTATCAAATGTATTTAACGTATAAAATGTATGAAATGCATAAAATAATGAAATGTATTAAATGTATACAACGGATGAAGTGTATAAAATATATATGTTTTAAATGTATAAAATATATACAATGTATTAAATGTATAAAATGTATTAAACTTATAAAAAGTATAAAAGGTATAAAATGTATACAACGGTTGAAATGTTGAACTGTATACAACGGACGAAATATATATTAAATGTATAAAATGTATCACATGTATGAAATGTATAAAATCTATTTAAAGTATAAAATGTACACAACGGATGAATGTATAAAATGTATTACATGTATAAAATGTATTAAAATCTATTAAAATGTACGAAATGAATGAAATGTATAAAATGTATTAAATGTATAAAATGTATTAAAATTATAAAATGTATACAATGGATGAAATGTGTAAAATTTATTCAACGGATGAAATGTATTACATGTATAAAATGTATAAATGTATGAAATGTAAAAGACGTATTAAAAGCATATTTTGTGTAATATCTTAACGATTGATAAAGTGTATAAAGTGTGTGCAACGGATGAAATTTATATAAAACTTAAAATGTGTACAATAAATAGAATGTATAAAATATACAAAATGTATAAAATGCATAAAATGTATTTAAAGTATTAAATGTATAAAATGTTCGAAAGGTATAAAATGTAAACAACAGATGAAATATATAAAATGTATAAAATGTATTAAAATGTACAATATGAATGAAATGTATTAAATGTATTTAATGTATAAAATGTATTAAAGGTATAAAATGTAAACAACAGATGAAATATATAAAATGTATAAAATGTATTAAAATGTACAATATGAATGAAATGTATTAAATGTATTTAATGTATAAAATGTATTAAAGGTAAACAACGGATGAAATGTGTAAAATTTATACAACGGATGAAATGTATTACAAGTGTATAAAGTGTGTACAACAGATGAAATTTATATAAAACATAAAATGTAATCAATGAATAAAATGTATAAAATATAGAAAATGTATAAATTGTATTAATGTATCAAATGTTAAAATGCATAAAACATATAAAATGTTTACAACGGATAAAATGTATAAAATGATGTATGGGTGCATAAAATGTAAAACACACGTAATATACATAAAATGAATCAAATGTATAAAATATAAAATGTCGTGTAGTAACCAAGAGCTAACTGTAGTAGTTTTATTTCTTTAACTTATAGCTTTGTAGTATATAACAGTTGCATTTATTTAATTACCTCCTTTGGAATATTAAACGTTTATGAATGTCGTGTGTTCTTCAGAATAGGTATCAATTTTAAATCTTTTCTGATGTATTATGTCATACCTTAAGATGAAAATTATAGATGGTGAAATTTTTATCACCATCTGAATAAATATTACGCCCCTTATCATTACCCCACCCACTTTACTAAAATTCATTTTTTTCAATTTTTGATAAATTAATATCTTCATAATAGAGGAAAACACATTTTTAAAGATATTTTGCCTACAGTTTGATTTAAACATTTGTTTGAGAATGCAAAAATAAAAAATGGAGGTCAGTGTGCATATAAGAAAGAAATTCAATAAAAACTAACAGAAATTGTGTTTTTCAGATTGCGACGAGCTTTGAGATATGACGGCATAGGTCTGTAACAAAGAACTGTAACAGGAACTTGGTTTAATCAGTATTTATTTCAATTTTGTGAATCATATATATACATACATTCGATTGTCAAATACATATTCAGGATTGAGAAGTAAGTTGAAGCAACTTTTGTAATCTCTCTCCTGAAAATAGACATGATATAGTTACGTAAGAGACAACATATTTCCTGAATTATATTCGAAAACAGAAAATTGAAACAAAGAAAAACGGTGTTTTAGGATTGAGAATGTATATTAAATTGAATTTGATTTAATCCAATACACATTATAGTGTCTTTCCCTGGCTGAAACAAAGGCTGGTCGCATCTTGAAAATGGCTCTTACTGGGTTAAAAGAAGGCAAAAACAAAAGAAAATAGGCAACAATAAAATAAGTACATTTAACATCAATAATATTTATTGGAGAATCGTTTAGTTTTTGTAATGTATTCATGGATTGCTTTAAAGATATGTTTGTTGTTATCCAAAGATAATACATGTTGTCCTCGAACAATAGTGTCTCAATGGTAGGTTCCGTTACTGCTTGGACTTTGGCCAATAATGTTCGCCTGTGACCTATATACCGAGGACATATAAATAGAAAGTGTGCGGTACTTTCAACTTTACCGCAGTGGCATAGTGGATTTTTGATAATATTCTTGGTAAACAAATGTTCATTTAAAGAACTACAGTGTGTTCTCAATCGCGTATGTTGAATCGACGCTACTCTTTCAAAATTGCAAAGGCACGTGTTGAAGGTTACTATTGATAACGTTTTTAAAGGACGAAATCATATCGGAGTTTTTTTTTATTTCTGTGGACAATTGGTTCCATTCGCGAATGGTTGCTGGAAGAAATGATTTTGCATAAAGTTGAGTGTTACACTGCATATTATGAAGATCATTTGAATTTCTTAGATTGTATCGTGTGACATCGTTAATTGTTTCTGGAATAAGTTGAGGTAGGTACACTCTGTCAATACTCATTAAGTTATTCCTGTGTTCATGAATAAACCTGATAAAAAACTCCTATCAATGATGCGACCAGCAGTCAAAAAACAAACAAAGAGAAGCAAAAGAAAAAAGAACATGACAAAAAAGTAAGACATACCCAAACAATGGATAGTTGTGGAAGTTTTCGGGGTAACACATCAAAAGAAAGATAATCGAAATAAGTTAGTTAAAGGATTGAAACGTAGTTCTCTTCATTGCCTACACGCATACACTTTATATCGCCAATTGATTAACTGGTTAAAATGTCGGTTTATGTTTTCCATTCAAATATAAGCCTGTTATAAATCATACATGCATTTACGCAATTAAGTCATATTTAATACCCGCAAAATTTAGTTGTTACTATCTTCTACTTGAAAACTTGCCTTTAAGCCACCTCAGGCCAAGTTTATTTGTATCTACGCCCTGTTAGTTAAATTATTGAAAAGTATTCCGTTATTATTCTGTAGTACGCGGTTGAATGACTTGAGGAACATATACTCAGCAAAAAAAGAAACGTCCCTCCATATATATAGATTTATCGAAAACCAAAAGGGTTACATTTATGAATCAAAATAGAAAAACAAGTTCATTCATTTCTGTATCAAAACCAATTAATTGGATCTGGCTATCTTGTTAACTTTTCGAGAGATAACCGGTCAAGAGAGGTAGGGGTCAAACAAAATCAAAAATCACAAAAACTCAGAAAGGTGTTATTGAATGTTTAGAGATGGAATTTCAATAAGAAATGTGGCACATCCAGTAAATCTCGTTAGTACCGAGTGTGGCCACCATTTGCATGAATGCATGCAATGATCCTACGCCGCATCGACGTAACGTAACGCAATACCAGTGCGTTGGGCAAATTCCTCCATTCCTGTTGTAACGCCCGTGTAAGATCGCGAACATTGTCAATCTGATGGTTAGCTCGTGCTTTGCGGCCCAGCTGATCCCATATGTGCTCAATGGGGTTGAGATCCGGGGAAACCCCGTGCCATGGCATGACGTTGACATTGTTTTGCTGCAAGAATTGAGTGGTGAGCCTGGCTACATGAGGGCAGGCATTGTCCTGCATCAATGTTACACCAGGACCATGCTGACGAATAAATGGTAAGGCATATGCATTTAGCACGTTTGCAACATAACGCTGTGCATAAATGTTGCCCAGTACAACAACCAAATCTGTCTTCCGGTTTCCCATGATCCCACCCCAGACCATTACGCTCCCTCCCCCAAACCTGTTCTTCTCAACAATGCAACAATCGGCGAATCTTTCATTTTTACGCCTGTATACCCGTAATCTTCCGTCAGCATTACTAACTGTGAACCGAGATTCATCGGTGAACAAAACTCGGTTCCAGTCAGCCTTATCCAGTTCCGATGACGTCGCGCCCATAACAGCCTGGCAGCACGGTGACGTTGGGTCATTATCTGACCAGTGTACGGGCGGCGTGCCCTGATTGGTTGGGCGTTACGACGCAACCGGTTGCGAATGGTCTGCCCTGAGACACCGTATTGCCTAGCAGTGACTGTGGCTGCCAATTGACGTTGACGTAAGTGCGTCAACGTAATGAAACGATCGGATCTAGCCGTCGTTACACGAGGGCTACCAGGTCACTGCCGGTCGTGAACAGCCCCAGTCTGCTGGTACCGGGCTGCAAGACGATCAATCGTCTTCCGACAGCACCCGAACCGACGCGCGACTACCCTGGCGGACATCCCACCCGCAAGCATCCCAATTGCCTGATTTCGCTCGTTTTCGGAAAGCCGTGGAATATCGAAAACAGTGAAAAATTAAAGAAAAAAATTAATTTTCAGAATAGCTCCTATCGCATGAATGGTACGACATGAACTGAATCAACATATGGATGACATGTATAGCGTGCACGTGCAAAACGTGCAAATGACCGTTCCGGTTACTGGCCGATATGTAAACCGTGCGTATCGGGTAAACTGTACACGATCGTATTCTGAACATCGCCAGGGTTTAAAATACATGTACATTGAACATGTAGCAACTACACAGACAAAGCTTCACCGGCTATAAAACAGGGACGTTTCTAGTTTTGCTGAGTATACATACAAAGGGTATATGTCAACTAGAATAGTGCGACAGCGACACAGTAGAATGGTCCAATAAAATGAATTTGTAAATTCATTTAGTGGCTAACGAATGGAACGAATTTTTCTTGGACGCATGATCAACCCCACTACGCATCGGTTGCAAACTTTTGTATACACATATATTTGTTACGTGATTGACACACTATCCCGAATGCACTGTACCCTAAGTGGTCTAATAAAAGCACCTAGTTTACAAGAGTAAAAAGACTATAAAATTGTACTTAATTTAACATGCGATAGGTTATAGGAAAAACAGAAAAAATATATAGCAAACAGATATAACATCATATTCTACACATGCCAATTAATTGGCATTATATATAAAACCGAACACAATGAGAAACAGAAAAATCGCATATTTTCAATATGCTAAAATGCTCCTAGTGGAGCAAATACATTCTCATCCTTTCGATTCAACATGAAAATGAAAGCATTTATCATAATAAGTCCGACCCAAACTTAAACTCCTTCGGATTAATGGAAAAAAATACCCATATACATTTCATTCAGGATAATATGACATGAAAACAGTACTACCGTGTAAACTCAATAAATATTGAAACGATGCAATATTTTCTTGCACGCACGATCAATCCTTAAAGTAGTGGTTATGTGTTCGTTTATTCATACCGGCATCTAAGATCAGCTCTAACAAATTCATTAACTCTTTAAATATTTAGAATGTTATACCATGACTAAACATAATTTTGCTCCAAGTTCAATTTGGAGCGCTCGAACAAAGTTGCGCAAGACAACGAGTCTATTAAAACCCGAAGGAAGTCTCAGCTGTACTCGTTTGAGAAAAAGGTTATCTTTTTCTAATGTTGCTCGTTTTTTATTAATATTTTATGTCAACACACAAAAGCGCCATTAAAGGACGCGCTGAAAATGGTTAGAATGTCAATTGCTGTTATGCTATCAACAAAATCTTCCTTTGACATAACTTATATGTAAATTAAGACATCACATCTCTAAAAATCATTACATTCACCATCCTCGAACAGTCTGGCCTACAAACAACTACAGCGGGCGAGACTAAAACTACTTTCTATTTGTGTCTATTCGTCACAGTTGAACATAGACAGTTTATTTAGTAACATGATTGTGTTCCTTACCAAGGGTCGCCGCCGTTAATAGTGTTTGTAATACACTATTGGACGTTAATCTCTTCCGTGGTACTAGTAATTGAAAAGCTTTCGAGAGCCGTAATTCCCTAATGCGTATACCCTGTTAAAGACATGCTCAGTTTCACATAGAACTGATCGTTATCGACAGCTCCTGAATACTAAAAAATCAGACATCTCAAGTAAATGCTAATACTTTAAGTGAAATTGAAAACTATCAACCAATTAACCAGTTTTGAATTTTTTCAGTTTACCCTTGTTCGCTTACATGCTGCTGTGGGATTTGTGATTTTGATACGTGCAAATTTTTTTATTGACAAAAAGCAGACAAACCGTATTCATGCCCAGTTGTATTGACATCATAACAGATAGCATAAAATCTTGTAAGCATAATTGTTTCTCTTTTGAAGAACTGATACGTATTTAAGATTATGCTGGTGAAATTAAGCAAAAGTAAGGGTCACATATAATTTTATATATGTTGGTATTACATTTTCGCCCTAACATTGTGTTAAACAATAAAGCATTAGACAAACTAACGAAACTCTACTAAATATGTATGTGAATGACTAGTTCACTCAGCATAATCGAAATCGATCATTTCATGATCTATTGTACATTTAATGTATGATACATGTATGTTATGATGTTGCTAAAGTCTAGTGCATTTAACATTCCAAGTAAGCTTCTTTAACTCGACAAAGTTGAATACTCGTGGTCTCATTGAATACCAAGTGTTGTCAATGTGTCAGAAAATGTTCTCGCTGTTCAGTGACTGTATTATATGTTCCCTATATTCGTATGTCAGATAATGTCTACTCAAAACTAACTTGCTCAATTTCAAAATAATTTCAAGAAATGAAACAGCACACATTTAATCGAATTTCATCCAATTACATAATTAATTTCTGTAGAGATTAGAGGCATGAGTACATGACTGTTAAATAGGTTAGAATCGGAACCAGGCTATTTTATCTTTGGAACTTGTACATGCTTGATTGCTGTTTGGCTGACAATAGATGGATTAATATGGCAATATTTCTTTTGATATAATCGCTGGATGATAGATCACAAACGAATGGGGTGAACAAATTCTAAACATACATTTCAAGTGAACTATTTGGAATTTGAAAATATTGACATTGATCGGGGACCACTCAAACTGGACCGAAAATGTGTGTGTAGTCATGCATCTCGAAATTACTGTCATATGTAAATAATATTTGCTTTTTATCTTGGACGAGTATGATCCGGCAAAATAAAATGCATTTCCACAGTCGATTATAATTTGGGTAGTCACACTGGCTGAAAACCTATTATTGCAAATCTTAAATATATTAAAGTCCTAGGAGCACATTGACAAGTTGCTCTTATTTTGCCAAGAAAGATGTATTAACGGTGGAATGACCTTTAGTTGTACCTGAAAAATTTATAACTTTTCAATTTAAATCGATGTGCATGTTCGAAATATAGAGCATTATTTTTTCAATGATATTGCAAAAAAATAAAAAAGGTTTCCTGGCAAATCTTTTTCGTGAAAAGGTGACTCGAATACAAAGGAAATGAATACGTCAACACTGTTTTAGAGTGAATAGAACATGGTTCTATCATTACCCTATTATTTTACAGATCAGTTAATTCAAACAAATCCTGGGACTCTAAGCATAATTAAACCTATACGATATAGGAAGTAGCCAACACAACACTATTTAGAACGTTTATGTTAGTATCAGTCTCTGAAAGTTGAACGATGTCTACCACGGTAATAAAAATCCAATGTTCAATTTATGTAAGTCAAAGTATCTAAGAAAAAGAAACGTATTTGACCATAAAATGGACATCCGTCGTATATAATGCTTGTGAATAAGCACTTTCTTAGGACCTGATACGAGAACATTTACCATTATAATCAATGAAATGTCTGTTATTATTCCTGCAATACATATCCTGTGCACAGCCGGCATATTTTGTAACACATTCGACAGACACGCATATGTTTTTGTAAACACTGTACATCACGTTATGATACTTTCGGTTTACTGCGCGTGCTGTATACGTCAGCAAACAGAATGAGCTGTAACATGAAAGTATAATTTCCATTGGACGACCTACAGAGGTCACGCACAGGGGTCACCCTGTCTGCTAACCTGCGCATGGACTTTCTTTTCTGCTAATGAGAGGTCGATTTTAAGCATTCTCATAAGATGTCAATATACCTGTGTTTGAGTACGACATATCTGCTTTATGTCTATGAAAACATATTTGCACGCGCTCAAAACGCAATCCCGGATGGGCCTGTACGGGAACGACGGTAAAATGAAAATTGTTCAAACCTGGTAAAATTGTGTCCAGGGTCATTTTCAAGGTTGTCTTAAAGGTTTATAATTGGAATTTGGCCATGTAATAGATTTGTTTGAAACTTTAACATCTGATCATTTACACTTATTTATGTTCACTTAGCGCTTAATTCAAGTAAGATTTTCACTGGAGGTATTTTTAAAATTTGATTTCCCTATCCTGGTTGCCCAACCAGGATAGAGCTTTTTTATCATAAGTAAAAATTTGATACACATACTTTGCCTGCAGAAAGATATAAATATAAGACCTATTATATTATATTTGTGAAATATTTGCATTAAATATTATATATTTAGATGGAATTCATTAGAAATTCAAGTTTGAAAAGATATTATTACCTCCCTTTACCTATCTTGGGTGCACACCCAAGATAGGTTGGAAATTAATCAATTCAGAAGCTACACGTAGGTTTTAAACTTGCATTTTGGTTCAGAATGTTAAGATATTGGTAAATCTATCCAATTCAAATGTAAAAGTAGAAATTATATTGAAATAAAAAAGAAATACTCAACATTTTAAATACTTTCATATTAAAGGGGAGTAATAACAAAATTTCATAAAAGTTAATAAAATGTAAATTTCTGATAGGGATCTAACTCAATGTAATGGGTCTTTTTGTTCATTAAATTAATCTCTAACAGAATAAACAAAAAGTAAAAATTGTCATAAAATGTTGCTTAAAAGTAATTGACCACCTTTAAAGTGTCAGTATTTGCCTCGGACGTCTGAGTTTTCAACATTCAGGAGCTGTCGACATAGCCTTTAAATTCCTACAGACAAAACGTGTTGCATACGGTAACTGTCGCTTCTATGGAAGGCCAACCCTGTCTTAACCCGCGTATACGGTTTATACGTTATGGACGTTCAAAGGATATGTATTTTTGTTACATTTCCAAAGTCATAATCGTATTTAAAGTATGACCTAATATATATTATATTTTATTCCTTCTCCATTATAATAAAGACACAAATAAGTACACAAAGAAGAAAATTTTAAGGCAGAATCAAGTTATTGACTTTCTAGAAGCAGAAAAGAAAGTATGAAACAGTTCAACAACAACACATTATTATCAAATCGTATTTATATAATCATTATTATATATTACCATGTTTAAGAAGCAGAAGAAAATTACAAATTAGGTAAATAAATAGCGGGTTGAAATGTTGTATGTCCTAAAAAAAGGTATGTAATATGCGTATCGTTTTGAAATTAAAAGTATATCACACGTGAAATTTCAACTTTTATCCGAAAAAAACAAAGAAATCGAAAAATGAACACTGTATGCTTGTACAAAATAATTATTCAAAATCAGCTTTGCTTACAAAGCAATACATCCACTATGTATTTTGCATATATATGTACCAAGAAAAAATCATCGAAATTGTTTACAGTGATTTATTGAGACACATAGAATCATAGACATCCAAGTTACAAATTCAAAAGCCAAAAAGCGTTTTAGACCTTTAGTTTTGATATGAATAGTGACAAAAAGGCCCTTCCTCACCCTGTATGAATTCAAATCAGTACCCATCAGGTCATTCCAAGGTAGAAATCATATGTGGGCGAGTAATTCCAGTTTTGATTGCAACCACGGTCGTCACAAAGTGAAGAAGAAAGTAGAAGGCTAGAGAGAAGAGCAAAACAGTACTTGAATGAATAAGTGCACATGAGAGATCATATAAGCTTTACCTCACAACAAGTGTTATTTTATTTCATATTAACTTTTAAAGGTTAGATAAATGTGTATTGAGAAGAACTAGTCCACTCAACGTGATAATTGATTTTTGTTATAAATTGGTTCAGCATTTAACTTATTCTTTAAAAGTTAATATGAAATAAAATAACACTTGTTGCGAGGTAAAGCTTATATGATATCTCATGTGCACTTATTCTGAAATGTAAGACACGGGTGCATTGCGATGAAACCAAAAGTAAGTGCATGTATTTCGTTTAATAGTCGTCTCAGGTTATGTGCAGATGTTTATTCACAACTTTCATTTTACAAATTTATTATTGACACCATTTACGGCAAACATACATTTACTGGCCGTGTTCAATTGTGACAAATAGACACTAAAGAAATGATCGGCCGTGAAACGTTTCCGTAAAATTAGTTTTTAAAATGAACAATGGCGTTTGAAAGGAGGTAAGGAGGTTTCAATTTAAGATAAATCACTCCTCTCCTTTCCTTTTTTATTATGCTTCATACTGTTTTTCAAAACTACAGTCTTTATAAAGTCAAGATTGTGATTCAATATATAAACCAAGAAAGTTGTCACAATTTACAAAAAGTGTCACAATATATCTTTTTATTAGCTCAATAATTATGTACTCACATAAATATACCTGTTGAAAACTACGATAAAAATATCGAAGCGAATTTCGATCAAACAATTTAAATTTCTGCAAACACTTTGAGTCATATTTAAAAAACTAATAAAGAACTCCTACCTAGATATGATACCAAATCTTGAACTATTCTACGAATTAATATTCAAGTATTCACTCCGTGCCAAGCTAGTGGGAGCATTAGGAATTTCTCCAGTTTGGCCGTCCGTATGTCATGTCCTATTTTGTTACAGCTCATGAGGTAAGTAATGTCGTTTACCTACAAACTATTCATCACTCCTGTTCCTCATTATTGCGTTGGAAAGGAAACTTTTCTTATCTATAGGGATATATGAACGAATGAAGTTGGCTATATCTTTTTGGAAATATTATTTGGTTATAGTAAGGGCTACAATGTAGGCTAGGTGATTAGTTTTGAACGAGGTTAAATCACTCGATGGGTTTACTAGAATCTCTGTGAAGAAACAAATCAGGAAGAGTTACGAAACCGACCGTTCACATCCTAACAAAAGTATATGTATACAGAGCATATAAAGAAAGGAATGACAAGATAAAATGATAACAACAGTTATGCAAAAATTGAAGAATGAAATTGAAATGGAAGTGCTAAGACAAGCCTCGTGTAAGGAGAGAGAAAAAAGACAGACCTTAACGTTGAAGAAATTATAGCATCAAATTTTCAGGCAGTGTGGCAGAATACTTGAAACAATTGTGGATGAAATATTTGAAGAGAAATGATACAGTTTTGCATATTGCAATACTCCAACCATGGACTGCTCAGTGATATTTATTTATTTTAGCATCATGAGAGATCACTTTTCAAACTGTAAATGTTCTTGTTGTAACCATTTGTATGTTAAAATGTTTAAATATATTACTAAAATTAATAAACCACACAAGTGGAAGCAACTGTTTCGCTAATATTTGACTTGTTTATGGTATAGACTGACCATGCTAGCTGCTATTAGTTTCAATTTTTATAAGATAACTTTGTTTTAAGAAAAAGTGTTACTATACAGGTTAGCTATATTGAAATGATGTCATTGTCGTAGAATTACACTCCTACTTTTAAACATAGATCCCTCAAGTTTGGTAAGGAAGTTTATGATAAGTACATATCTTTTATCGATCACACGGCTTTCCGTAGAAAAAGGTACAAATGTTTACATTGTTAACAAACAAATAAAATTGGATAATGAAGGTTAAGTCGTTCCTATTTCTTTCATTAAACATAAGAAGCATCTAGTTAGAAATGATGTAATTTCATGATTTTGCTATTAGATTCAAATGTCGAAATTTTCATATAACTGGTTTTGAACTTCAAGACAAACTAGTACAGCACTAGTAAGCGCTGCGGAAAACCTTGAATTAGGAGGCCAGTGATTTAATGGTCAAGTTTGGTGACCTTAAAAAGTTAAAATGTCATTTGACAGTGAAATAGGTGTTTCAGCGATGGATCCTCACCAGGTGATCATGTTACCTGTAATAAGTTGAAATGTTGGGTTCATATAGACGCGACGTCAGGACCTTGTAACAGTTGTGTAACGTCGTGTTTCAACGTTATTTTCCAAGACAAGTGGGTTTTAACTACATATAACGCTTTTACACCTCTATTTAAACTAATTTCATTTATTGCAATGCAACCGGTGACATTTCCAAATTATGGAAGTATATTCAGAAGACAAGTGAACTGTACATGTACATGTATATCTTAAACGATTTCAAAGAACACAATCGTCAATATACATGTTTATAAAATGTACTGAAATATATAATATTTGATTAATATGAAACCTAGTTAGGTATTGCACATTTTATGCCTAACACAATCCAAGAGCCTGTCTTCTGTCTTCTAGAAATGAAATATTCGCGATAGTCTCGTTTTGAAGCAGTTTGAAAGACCTCGTTTGATGATTGACATTATGGGTTTTACACTTCCAAGAATATTTAAACAAAACAACATTATTTCATCAATGAGGAGTAATTTTTAATCACACTGCGTTATCTATGAAAATCTGCAAACTTACTCGAATTGGCTGGCTTATATATTTTGGTCTTCACTCAATACAAACCGTTAGTATTAACCAGTGCTTTAAAATTATTTAATACAATTTTATGTCGCATTTAACGAATAGTGGGCATTTACCAGAATCTACCAGAAGTGTTTCAACATCTTTTATCAGTTTAACTGTTCATTGTACTTGCGACATCTGTTATGTTAGAAAACCGCGTCACGTAGACGTCAATGCATTGGTGTCAACTAGACACAATGTTTTTCATGAGTTTGCGACTATCTGACTGATAGGAACGTACCTGTGACGAAATTGTTGGTCATTATTCGGAACAACGAAGCATCCAACAGCTCTTCAGGGTAATTGCTATAATGACGATGATTCATTCTAAAACTGAGATCAGGCTTTTAGGAGGCTGAATGTAAAAGGTAAAACTGTCAAACTCTCCTAGTCTGAGCCTTACGGTTCTTGTCATGGATTAAAGAATTGCTTTGTTAACTCAATATAAAAGCCATTTGTTCAGTATACATATCCGTATTTGCCTGGCTCTATTTTTAGAATGAATCTTTTTTATTACATCAGTTTCAGGTAAGTGCGGTTAGGTGATTATCTTTTCCGAACAATGACCAACAGTGTCTGCACAGATACATTCATATCAGTCAGACGGACGTTAACAAATAAAAAAAAACACTGTGTCTAGTTGAAATGTCGCATCTATGCATTGAAGTCTACGTGACGCGGTTTTCTGACATAAGCGATATCTGAACATCGCAAGCCAAATTAACCATTAAACTGATACAATATGTAGGAACACTTCTGGAAGATTATGGTAAATGCCTACTTTTCGTTTAATGCGACATAAAAGGTGTCCTGCTTAAAGCACGGGTACTTTTATACATAATTGCACCACGAACAAAGACTTTTTTATAATGCTAATTGTGCAAACATTTGGCTTAGAATACTACTTTGTATTTAATTTTCTAACACTTAACCGATATTTACAGTAGAATATTAATATACCTAAATAACCGAACTGTTTCGGACACTTTTGTGCCAAAAGACGAGTTTCAAACACTACATATTTCATTGTCTGCCCGATATTA
This sequence comes from Saxidomus purpurata, assembly GCA_022818135.1. Classification (NCBI taxonomy): domain Eukaryota; kingdom Metazoa; phylum Mollusca; class Bivalvia; order Venerida; family Veneridae; genus Saxidomus; species Saxidomus purpurata. Next base: position 2,866,864 of record JAFMSR010000009.1, read on the forward strand.
ATGGAAGCGTACGGATGAGTGTATTGATACTCTCATGGATTGGTATTTTGAATTGATATCCTATGTCTTTTATCTTCTGAAAAGAAACCTCATAATCTCGTCTGTCGTTGTCAGAGCCTGTACCTAGCTCGTTAAGAGAGCAGTTCACCACCGTATCCTTTATTAGATTGGCAACTTGCAGTTTTGTAAAATTCAGTGTTTCGTCCCCTACGTTATATATCTTACCAGACATAGTGTATACATTCTCGAGGGCAAAAATGATCGAAAACGCAGCATCTTTCACGTCTAGAAATGACCTTTTGAAAAAGCCTTCATATATGTCTATTTGCTTTCGAGTGACAGCTTGTAATATAAAATTGTGTATTAGAAGATCCAGTCTCAATCGCGAAGAGAGCCCAAATAAAGTAACGAAGCGTAAAGCGACACCTCCTGAAGACAGTACCATTTCTTCGCCTTTAGCTTTAGTTTTTGCATAGACAGTCAGTGGATTCAGTTTGGTTGTTTCTGTGCATGTTCCATTTATTGACCCATAACAGGAACACGTACTTGCAAAAATTAACATCTGAGTTTTCGTTTTGAAATCAATGACATTTTTTGTGCCAGTTATGTTAGTTTCTGTAGCAAGGTCAGGATCTTTGTCACATGCTGGGTAACCAACTATTGCTGCAAGATGAACGATGGCATCTTTCCGAGACATCACTCTAGCTACGTGTTCTCGATCTGTTATATCACCTTTGATAATGGACAGATTTGTATCAGCTGCTACATGCAGCAAGGAAGAGATGCCCAAGTTTAATTTATCAAATACCGTCACCTCATGTCCCTTCTCAAGCAACATTGGAACTAAAGTTGACCCAATATATCCTGCCCCTCCTGTTACGAGAATCTTCATAATACTTTCGGATTGTAGTCTGCAATGACATACTAAATGTATTCAAATAATCTCAATACATAGAATGATCAACAACTTGTTTTCATATTTTGCTACATTTATAGAAAATTAAGAACAAATAGAAGCTTCATTCTGAGCAAAAATATTTAAAAAGTAAAGAAGGAATGTCATAAAGCATATATCATTACTCATCTATGTTTTCATACTTTCTATAAATTAATCATTTTCAAGAGAGATATTACTATATCAATTGAAAACAAACGGTAATACCCCGGTTCTAATACATGTTTATTTTTTACGAGTAGCAGTCCATGCATTTAAACTAATTTACGTTTTCATAACTTTACAGCTTCAACCTGCATTGTTTCAGTAGAGTAATTATCGTAGTTAAAGCATTTGAAAAACCGAGTGCAAGCACGTGATGCTCTGTTACAAAATCAAAACAAATTTATTCATGCAATTGATGTGATTTTACTTTACGTAATTCATGTTACTGCTTATATCTAATTTGCCTCTTTGTTGCCTTAATCTTGTGCTGAAAACTTAATTTGTTTAATAACATCATTTTTATCTCACATAACGCTCATCTGCAAAAATATTTTTGAATATCATAGTCAAAAAAAAGCTTTTCAGTTAGGTAATTTTCTGTAATATCCGTCAACTAGAGAATTAGCTCAAATCATCTCATTTCTTAAAAATATTTTCAAATCATCCACTGTGTTTTTAATCTTCATTTTTAAATAATTTGAAATGGCCTTTTGATGGATAATATAACTTTTAGCAAAAAATTTAACACCATTTCACTAATTAAACGTACCAAAACTGATAATAATGAACTTGTTAAACATTTATGAAGACTTACATTCTTTTGTTAAATAAAATTCCGTACAGCTAATACACATATAAAGTTTCTATTGAAAAGAATGTATAACTTTCTACTTTAATTAGCAATCTAAACACGTGTTACAATCACATTTGCTGTATACAATTATATCCACATTCTACCAACAGTCTGTATCACTGAACCGGTTGATTCGATATGTATTGTAAGCAATCTGGTAGAGCTGCCTTGAAGCCGTGGTACTTGGTGGGCGCTTGACTTAGGATCGGATGATTCCGGGTATGACCCAAATCAGAGACTATGCTTTTGTAGTGTCCGTCAGTACACTAAGATCGACAATTGATGCGACTAGCGTTTATCCAGTACAAACATGTATATCCGTACAGTTTCATTTGCATTAACCGATAAATATGGTTTTATGGGAAGGCTGGATTGCAGAGATCAGAAGCTTTTTAATGTAACTTAAATGTATCTACCATGTCTATATTACAATTATTATAATCATTGAATGATAAAAACACAAATGATGTACAGGTCAGACTCCGAGCTTATGTTTTAACCTGCAGGGAAATAAGAGTACAATACACATGTATATTTGTATGCTTTATTATCCCCCTGCCGATGGACGCCGAACCACCCATCCATCCGCCGCCAATCGTCCATTGTCAAAATTTTTCACTTAATGTGATTAGTTGGGGGCGTCTCAAAGAAAATATGCAGTATGTTCAATTTTAAAAAAAAACTGTCAAAATGTTCCCTAAATGAAATTTTTATTATGACCTTGTAGATGTGATTTATGTCATTTGTTGTTGATCTTGTCATCTAGAGGTTTTGCGCTCAGGTGAGCGATATAGGGCCATCCCGGTCCTCCTGTATCTGTAAAGTGCACATGGACCGGTCTGCTTAATGCTGATAGTATCCCTTGTAGGAATATCCCTCGTTCCATTGCACCTAGACCTAATGCTGAATGTTTCACTTTTATGTCTGTTTAGGACACCCGGACGGGTAAAACAAATTCGGATAATATCCCTTCTACGTGTATCTCTTGGTATTGTGCACAAGGACTCGTATATTCCTAATGTTAATAGTATCTTTTCTGCATCAGCATTTAAATTCAAACTGGTATAAGTTTGAGGGGAGCTTTCCTTCACCGGTTTATCGAATGCTTATAGTATCCAATCTGTGTATATCACAGATATATCGCACTTGGGTCCGTCTACTGAATGATGAAGTATCCTTTTTTATATGTTAAGTGCACGCGGTTTAGTCTAACTAATGTTGATAGTAACCCTTCTATGCATATATTTTGGTAAAGTGCACCTGGACAAGTATACATAACTGTCATGCCTTATCGCATTTCAGATTTTTATCATCGGTACCAATAGTCCATATAGCCAACGCCCCCACAAGAAGTTAGATTTTCTAATTATTTTAGGTTTCTGGTTATATGTTCGCATGAAATCTATTTTCGCTATACTCTCTGAACTTTTAAATACGCAAATACGTATTCCTTTCTTTTAAAAAATAATTTGGGCGTCCGAGTTCACTTTGTACGTGTAAACAAACCGGTAGTTTCATACAAATGCTTGTTCACGATATTCTTATGATTAAATCATATTTTAAATATGCAAATGCATTTAATTAGGAAGATTTTTAAATTGTGTAACAGTGAAATATTGTATTCTGACCCGGAGGCATAAATACGAAACTGCGTGTTGAATAGCATATAGTGTGCACGTTCTGTATTGCTGAAGTGGCATGCTTTAAGTGCGCGCAACTGTCAAAATAACTGTAACATGGAAGCCTAAACAAACGTACATGTAACAAGAAATATGTAATACAGTGTTTTTCTTATCAACAGTTTCAGGTAATATACACCTTACCCACTCGCCTTACTCTCTGACATTATACGTTTTTGTATTTGTTTTTGTTTCGTCTTTTTGTTGGTCGTGCAATATACGAGGGTCCTGCTAAAAGTTTTGTAATGTGGGTTTGATATCTGAAGGGCAGCGTTTTATCAAAAATATTATAAAGCCTCAGAAATAAACAGAATACCCATAGACTCATGCCCGGTGAGTAAGGCGGATGGTTTACAGCATGCACGTCCTCAGAGCCAAGAAAGCCTTAACATCATCGTATCTGTGTGAAAAGATGTTTTTATGACTCAGATCAGTACCTAGCCATCATTTGCTTGTACGCTTCGTATTGGAACTCTTTTTTACTTATTACCTTTCTTCAGCACATAGTTTTTATAGAAGCGTCTAGTTAATGTGTGACCAGATGGTCAAGATAGTTGAACAACTGGGCCTCTACAACATGTTTTCGAATATTTCTGAGTTACTCTAACTTTCTAAAAATAAATACTGTTAAGTAAGATCTACTCATAACAAGGATTTAAAACATATACTATATAAAAGAGACCTTGTCAAACTTTCTTTTTCCTATACTAGCATATCCGACTGTAGTGATTTACCTCTCATTATCAAAACGTCTTCATCTCTATACAGCTATAAAAAGAATTTAATGTAATATTTTTATAACGGTGAAAACATTTTATGATATGGTTTGTATTTTTGAATCTATATGAGTTAATTATGTGTCTGTCTGTGATACACTTCTCGCAATTTCTTATTGCTGTCTTGCATAATGTATTTTTTTAATTAATAATTAAAGACGTCCTTGAAAATGAGTAATTCATCATAGTGTATATGAATTACCCGCCTAGAAAAATATTTCTCAGAGGGAAATGCTTCTTCAGAATCCTTTGCACGCAGCTATCTGTTATGCCAGTACTACCTGCTATACTTTTCACCGAAAGGCGGGAAACCTGTTCCACCACAGCCTTTACAGCAGCGCAGTTGGCCTGAGTAATAGAAGTTTTAGGTTAACCATGCATATATGGATTGAGATCATCAACAAAGTTCATCAAATATCTGCTTTGAATTTATACGAAGCCTAGTGCGACATTTTATAATGCCGCGAATTTCGTTTTTTTTGTTTCGTTCATGTTCAGGGGAGTTTTAAAATGGTCAGTGAATATGACTGCATATATTGCATACTTATATTATTATTATCTAGAAGTGATAGAGTATCGAATAAAGGTTTTAGAAGTGACAAAGTATCGAATGATGGTTGTTGAAGTGATAGAGTATCGCATCAAGGTTTTAGAAGTTATAGAGTATCGAATGAAGGTTATTGTCATTTTAAATTAAGCTTAAAACGTATTTGCTGGTGTTTTATAGAGGATATTTGTTTGTTTTGAGTGGATATGGAATATATCTCATCGAGAAGTGATACAATGCTTATATTTTCATGAGCGCGAAGCGCGAGTTATAACATGAGAATTGTATCACTTTATATTCCATACCCACCCAAAACAAACACATTTTCATTTTAGTTTATACTAACTATTAAAACAAAAGCTAGAATATGTATAAGCACCACTGAAATAAGTAGTTCGAGCAGACCTATATCACACACACTGTGACTGATATGATATCTTTATCATCATGCTATATTTCACTGATAAAACACATTATTTCATTAGGTGGCATGAAATAAAAAAAAATATCGAAAAACTTAACGTTTATTTCACATACTGTTCAGTGGTTAGAGTTTGCTGTATGAATAAACTTAAGGAGAAATTCAAGATAATTATGGCAAAAATGTTATTTTATACACATCACTTGTTGGAAAGGGCTAAATATATTTTCGTTTTGTTTGTTATGATATATTTATTGTTCATCGAAAAAATACCATATTCAGCTAGTTCTTTTAGCGGAATAAGAGGCCTAACGAAAGGCGAAATATCAACAAAACCCGAATGCAAACAAAATGCAACTCATTCAGGTACATACAATTTATAAAATTCGACGAGTCTTACCTGTTAGTATAATTTGATTTCTGAGTAAGGAGATCTTTACATACTCATTTTTGACGAAATTATGTTTTCTAAACGGAATATATTTATTTAGTTATGCGAAAGGACGTGTGCGTCATTTACCGTAAGAAAACGTAATGTATTTTATCGTGAACAATAGACAAATTGTTTTCGCTTTCAACTTCTGAGGAACAGCAATGTTCTAAATTTAAAAAAATACAAATAAATGAAATGTACCGCATTATCTATGTTAAATGTCAATGTTCTATCGAAATTAGGACATACATTGCTCAAAATAGTACAACAGTGTCCGTTTAAGATATGATTTAGGATACAGAAACGCAGCATCGGTAAACAATGCTCAGATTATCATTTATTCATTTGTTTTGCACAATTTCTTTATGTAAAATAACAAGAAGTTAATTAAAATTTTAAGAAAAATCCCAAGATCGCAGAAACAATGTTAGAAAGAACTGTTCTGGAGTGACAAAGTTGCTGTGATTTGTTTTTTGTGTTTTTTTCCATGGGAAACAATTGTTCCTACGATTTTACGTTGCAACTGCTTTATCGAAAGGAAGGATAGGGTACATGTATATGTGCCTTCAACCAAATGTCTTGGATAGCAAGTGAATGAAAACGTACGTATTTATAATAAAATAATAGATACAAAGCATTGTGTCATTTTCGTTAAGGCTGTGTGTCCTACATTTGTAATTATCACAAGTCTTTTCAGTAAAACTGTTTCCAAAAGCTATCAGCTATCTGCAGTTATTGTTTTCATTCGAAACAAAACTACATAACATGATCTGTTCCGTTAAACATAATCATTTCAGATCGCATACCCACGAATTGCTCCACTGGTAGAATTGGGATAGTTGAGGGGATCTTTGAAACAGTTTCAGTCGGTGGGAAGTACAAACCAAACATGTGTATCTCAAAACAGCGTATCGCAGTTGTAATTCCGTATCGAGACCGAGAAGAACATCTTAAGATATTCCTTTGTCATATGCACCCATTTCTACAACGCCAGCAGCTATATTATACTATATTTGTAATTGAAATGGTAAGTATTTCGTTGCCGTCTGCACCCATCTAAACAAAACAGCAACTGGAATATACTATGTTTTCTATCAAAAGAGCAAGTATTCCTTGGTCAAATGCACCAATTACAATGTACTACAGGGACTTTAACTAATACAGACTGTTTGTTATTGAAATGGTAAGTATGTCTATCTCATATAATGTTTTCATTGAAAGCAACTAGAATTTATTACTTTTATTATTAAAATAGCACGTGTTTATTTGTCACATGTATCCATTTCTACAACGTCGACAACTAGAATACTACATGTTTGTTATTGAAACTGTAAATATTTTTTGTCATTTGCCACCATTACTACAACAACTGCAACTAGAAAAGATTATTTTTCTTAGTAAAAGGTTTTCTATTTCTTTGTCATATGCACCTATGTAAACAACGACAGCAACAAGAATATACTATATTCTTTTATTGAAAGTGTATGTTCCATCATTTCCACCTATTCTACAACGCAGTTCACTAGAATACATTACAATGTACATTTATCATTCAAATGGTAAGTATTTTGTTGTCATATGCAAAATTTTCAACAATGACAACTCACGTATACTATACTTTTGTTGAATGGTAAGTATTCCTATTTAATACTGATCCATTTCTAAAACGGCAACATCTAGAATATAATGTATTTAATGTATTAGCTATTTGAAATGGTAAGTATTTCTTTGTAATATGCACGCCTTTCTACGACAGCAACTAGAATAAAAATATAGTATATTCTAGTTGCTGTCGTTGCATAAATGCGCGCATTTATCAAAGAAATGATTACCATTTCAAAACAAATATAGTTTACCCTAGTTGTAGTTGTAGAAATAGTTAATATGACAAAGAAGTACTTACAACTTCAATAACACATATAGTATATTATAGTTGATGTCATAAATATGCATGTATATCTGGGACAGTTATTGATTCATCCTACCACGTGCGAGGGAAATATTACCCGATACTTTCACTGAAGGAAAGTTCAGCACGAGCTTACTAGATAGCATTCGAATAATTTTCGTGTATCAATTCGTACTTTTAATTTCAGATATGACTTTCACGGTGATTTATATGTGAATTATATTCAGAATTTCCATTAACGTAAACTAAGATCTCAAACGTAAAAGGAACTTTTAATAATTTTCAAGTTAATATAGCAGGAATTTCATTTTCAGCAATGGAACACATTTGCTAGAGAAGCAATAACGGTTCAAGTTACAAAAATAATTTGTACCGAATATCGCTGGAGTCTTGAGATGATTGCGAAAGGAAACTGCTTTTTATGGTGGCTGATTTCTGTCATGTCGTGTTTTCGACATTTGGGGCGAAAAGTTGAACGCATGAAAACTCGCGAAGAAGCTATTTTGTCACGTTTGCGTGTAGTCGACCTTTCAATTTGGCGGTGCGAAGAGTAGAAATTACGATAGCATAAAGGCGAAAACACAACACGCAAAGGGCGAAAATACAAAGAAATGTTTCGTCGAGTTTTCGTGTTGGCGCGTTTAAATACGTCGTGTGTTCGCCCTTTATTTATCGTGTTTTCGACTTTAGGGGCGAAACGTCGAAAATACGAAAACTCGCCAAGCAGAAATGTTGTCTTCTTGGCGGTGCAAAATGTCGAAAACACGTCATATTAAAGGCGAAATGATATCACTAAAAGGCGAAACACGACGTATTTTTTCGTCGAGTTTTCGAGAACGCGGGTTCCTGTGTTTTTTTACTTTTCGACCCGAAATGTCAGAAAAAAATCGTAATGGTAGAAATCAGCCACCATAGATTTTTATTGTATTACAAGAATGGGCATCAACCTTTATGAATATGTATCAAAAGGATGCATTCACATATCTATGCACAAATCTGCATTTAAAGGAAATGTGTTGCATTGTTCAAAACAAAAATGGCGTACATAAACTGAATTTCATCCAAGATATTTAAAGCCACAGTTGTCTTTACAAATACAATGACTGTGTAAAAAATCAGTTAGTTGACTGAATGTAAACGTCACATCAATCACATTAGATACGCTACTTAAACTTAGTCATACAATTCTTTGAAAAATTATTCTAGTACAAGATATAAATTTGTTGAAAACAAATTTCGATGTTATTGCCTCGTGGAGGTTACATCACAGTACAATTTACAGTAAAATTCATTAAACCGTAAATTACAGTATTTATGAATTTCGTTCAAATTATCTAGAAATATTCCGTTTATGTTGCAAAACATTTTTTGCCGAATTCAGATATATTCAATCATGTCTTTTTCCAAATATCCTCACCACGCTAAACTTACAGACAGAGTTTATCTTTCAAAACATACAAAGAATTCATTTTTCCGTGCAGTCATCCAACACACCTAGTGAATCGGTTGCATACAATGCTGTTCTTTTTCCAACGTGACGTTTTTGATACGATACAACAAACTGACCACGAGTGATTTTCATACTAAATACCAATTTCTGAAGGCGGGTACGCACAAGCAATTTCAAATTTATAAGTCGCCAGGGTACTCACTTTCCATCCAATCTTTATCAGGTTTGCTTTTTTTGTTGATAAGAATCAGTACAAGGGGCACTCCCTGCATCTAGCATATTATATTCTCGACACATAGATTATGTGTTCAATGAACGTATTAAACTGATAATTAAATACAAGTACAAAGAAGAAACTGTGGGGGAAAATGCTCCATTTTGCCACAATTAACCAATATAGAGGCGTTCTGTAATTAATCGTAACACCCATAAATTGTTCAACAACAACTCTACATACATTATTGAATGGTTTACGGTACTGCAATATATTCTTAACCGCTGATTTTATTGATAATGACTGGGAATGCATAGCTAAAACGTTTAGATTATGTTATAATACTTCCAAAGTTTTAATTATTTATGTTTTGGAGGTTATTTAGTTTGACTTCAGTTATAGGTTATTTCCCTTTAAAGCTTTCTGCACCTTACCTCTTTACGGATATTAGTATCAGTCATTGTCATTTGTCTGCTACTTTACATATTATCGAATCATAAAAAGATTGCTGAGTTACAGGCATATTTGCAGCCTGGATATGTTTACGTTTTTTGTGGCTTTTGAATACTGGAGTTACTGCGGTCATAGCGCTACGGACACCTGAGCCAGTTACCTATCTTTATAAATCTGATGGACTGTTAAATAATAGTCTTTGACCCTATGATAATGAAACACTCAATCAAATAATTTGAAAATTGAATAAACTACAAGATATTGTTTATGTGTATACTTAGAATAGTGGTTAAGTGTAGTATAAAGCGGCTATCTCACAGAAACTGCAATACAATCGAATAAGGTATGAGGAAGTTGTACTATGCTTCGATTATATATCAGATGTCTGACGTTGTTATCGAAGAAACACTTTCTAAATGTTGCAGACGTTGCAAATTCGTTGTGTACACATACTTGACAAGCAGATATTAAATACTTACGTTCATATGCTAAGATAAGATATGCCCGAGAAATGTTTGTATTTCATTGTTGTCTTTTCTGAATAATTTGGTCTTGATCAAATTATTCTTATTGAAATATGTCTTAAGACTGACAAGTGAGGAATTTCCTATTGACGTATATATTGGGTGAACTCAAACAGTGCTTAAGTCATGGTGGTTAGTCCGTTGTCCGTCTGTCTTTATTGTCTCTTTTATTATAATTGATAGGTCATATTTTCCAATGACATTTCACAAAACTTGCTCAGACGTTTGTCTGCAACATGTATTTGATCTGTATAGAAATTGAGCCTCGGTGAACAAAAACAAACCGTGATACATCTGATTGTTGTAAAGATTTGATGACACTCGTTATGTCACATTTTCCAATTGACTTTCAAATGCTTGCTCAGAAAGTTGCCGGCAACCTGTAGATTATATGTATTGAAATTGAGCCGAGTTATACCAAAACCACTTGTGCTAAAGCCAGTCGTAAGAGGTCAGAAATGTCTTAACAAGTTTCATTAACCTTACTTAGAATAACTCAGACAGTTAAGTTGAGTGATACTGTATCTTTAAGGCCTCTTGTTCCTTTAAACTATAACCATCAAATGCGTTCGTTATAAACCCTTTTATCATAATGAAACTATTGGTTAGTTTTAATACTTATCTCTGACTCTGAGGGCTGTCACAAGGAAAGGTAAATAAACATGATTCTATTTCCATATCTTTACTGATGGTAGTCTTCTTTGTAGGTTCGATAATGTAGTAGGTGTAAAGTGACATAGACAATAAAACAGAAATAATCATAAATATTACAATAAAAGCAAATCAAATGAACTGGAAGCAAAACAACTTATTACACTACGATAATTTATGACAGACATCACTTAAGTAGAAATTCATAAATCACTTCAACATAGTAGCTGTTAATTTTGATCAGGTGTTAGAATTAAGCCAATCGCCAGTTAATATTAGCTATAAAACCACTAAAAATTACCACGGTGACAATATAATTTAGCTGCCTGTAATAATCATAGTACTTTCGTCTTTTATAAACGTTATCATGACGTTTAATTTCATTATTCTAGATATAGCATATTTTCTTTCCGGTAGAAGGAAGAAATAATCCCCTATTAGTTTCATTGAATCCAAGTCAGTGGTTCCTGAGAAATAGCCCGGACTATCATGCACAAAGGTTATACGCATACTATATGTACATATAATGAAGGGGTTATAATTCAGTGTGAACAAGTCATTGAACCGGAACATGTTTGCAATATGGACATCTTCTCTTTTAACGAAAGTCCCCTTAACTATTTGTTGAATCCACAAAAATTCGTCGAAGTTTAAAATAATGATTATATGATAAAATCAGTGGTTCCTGAGAAAAAGCTCGGAGAGGTGACATGTGACGGACACGCGAGATAATTACTGTTTCCCCGGCGGGGTATTATTAGCGTCAGACACAGATGAAATCGACTTAACAAAAGTAATCGAAACGGTCGACCTTCGGAAGAGAGAAACCACCGTGTGGCTACATTGTTAATCTATTATTTTTTTAGATAAACGAGTACGACATTAATAAATATATAACCTACCCTAACCTTAACCGAATGATTTTTTCTGTCATCTACTGTGTCAGTGTGTTACAAAAGATTATTTAAAAATTTAACTAATCACAAATGTGTGCATCATAAAACATTGACACATAAGAATCAGCATAAATTCCAAAGAGCTATGAATACATTCATTTGTCTGGTGAGAAACAAGCGTGGATAAATGACATGTATACATATGCAAAGCGTTTGGTTCGAGATAACATACAGATATAACAGTTTTCATTGTATCACTTTAGGACGGAAAATTATCGTTCAATCGAGGTGCGCTGAAGAATATTGGTTTCTTGGAAAGTATGAAACTTGCCTACTTTACCTGCGTTGTGTTCCACGATGTAGATTTACTTCCAGAAGACGACAGGATACCATATTCTTGTGCAAATTCGCCCCGCCATTTGTCTGTTGCAGTAGACAGTCTTCATTACCGGTAAGCGAAACAAAAACTTGACAACTGACCGATCTGCAAAGATAAATCATAGCCAGTATATTAATTTAAACGCCAATTGTAAATTGTCAACTGAGACGTCGCAAAACTTTTATCTATTTACAGTAAACTCCGCATATAAGACTATCTAATTTTATTCCTGATATCCGGAGTATTGGATATCCATATAGCATTTTAATATTTTATAAAGAAAGAAAAAATTAGACCAGAAAATGTGATCCTTATACCCCAGACAGAATTCGCAATATATGTTGTTTAGTATATACATGTACACATTTTACTGAATTATCTTATGTTATGTTTGAATGGCATCAATCGCCGGATGTAGTGCCATTCAAAGTAGTCAATATAAAAGATAGTGATACCTCCGTAAAGGGGAGGTTTTGTCGTGCAAGATTTCCGTTGCTTGATGTTTAGTCATGCGAGGGAACTACCTCAGTACATATAATTATTTGTTTTAGTATGAACCTGTGGAATATTTGTTGTTTAAGTCATATAATTTTTAATGTCGCTCCTATTTACCTCCCTTGTTGTTGTTACATCTTCTAGTGTTAGGTGTTAATTTTGTCCCTGTTTGTCTTTAATGGGGGTTAACACCTTCCAAGTTTCTTGTACAAGACATTAAGATAAGTAATATTTATGTCTTGTACAAGAATTTTTCATATGTAAACACCCACATTTGAGCAACTTTTGTCAGAATTTATGTGACATAATATGCGATAATTTTCTTGCGTGAGAATAGAGCCTGTTCTATGTTTTTACAATTTCTTGGCTGCCAACGTACTGATAAGAAGTGCTTAATGGGAAAAACAGATGTGGGAGAGGTCATTCAGGTACAAGTTTTAAAATTTTATACACAATGGCTTGGTCAAAGAACAAAGTTGACCAACTGATCAATTTATACCCAAAAAGGGAACATTTATATGATACAAGTGCAAAGTACTATCACACTGAACAAAAAAGAGAGTTTTTAAGATGAAATTAAAAAGCCAATTTAATATGAAATGGTCATTCAATTAAAGATTTTTCTCTATAAGAACACTTAATGCATTTCTTTTAAAACATAATCCATTAATTTCATATTTTCTTAAAAAAATCAGAAACTCGTCTGCATGCTAAAGACAATTTTATGTGCTGATGACATCTTTTCGCTATTTTGTGATTAATTGTCAAAGCAATTCTTGCTAGATCTTGTGTAGAAAAATTTCCTGTACAAGTCATAACTTTGACTTATCTTTAATGTCTTGTATAAGAAACTTGTTGTATGTAAACGAAGCCTAATATAAGCCTACTATACTGTGTGGTCTTTATTCGAAAGTTGTCTTTAGCGCATATATCAGAACAAAAACTATTTCTAGTGAAGATTGCTCTTATCTTATTAGATATTTCACGAAGACGTTTCCATGTTTACAGAAGGATTTAGCGAACATCTTTGACCTCCTTTGAAAACTTGTTGATATTTTAATACCACAAATCGCTACTATTCCTCATCGATCCCCGATGTTTCTGAATCTTCGCCAAATTTAAATTATGTGGTAAACGACACAAAAAAGAATTTACGTCTTTTATAACAAAAATCTCAGCTGCCTTTAATGATAAAAGAAATAGAAATTCGTAGTACCGAAAGGTTATTTTATTTTATCAAACGCACTACTTTATGAGATGGTAAGAGAAGCGCACGGTAATTTCGTGTCAAGCATATACGTAGGACTGTTGGATCACAAGACTGAAAAGTATCCCTTTTTTAAGACTTAGACTTACCCGTATTGGAAGTCAGAAAGTCATTTTCTAAAAATCTTGTTTAAATGACTAAATATAGGTTGCGCTGGTTTAATGAGAAACCCTCGTCTAATTTTCGTATAATTGCACTGTATTGTTACTTGTGTTGATATACTAGTAATGCTACGTTGCATTTCCTGGATTATAAAGGATCTTAACCAATGAAGGACGCTATGTGACCCTTTTATTATAAGGGAACGCTGTGATTTATTTTATTCCTACGCCCTTGTCAGATTTGCTATATAAATAGTGTTGTAAGCCTGACAACATATGCGTAAATATATCAATCAGACATTTCTATTTCACTTTTGCATTGTACGTTTGATAAACCTGCGAAAGGGCATTAATTTATTTTAAATAGCCTTAATGTTTTTGATCAAATATTTGTAAACAGATTTGTTACATATTTGTCTACATTATATTTTTTTAGACTTCCATACCCAACAATATTTGGTGGAGTGGTGTCAATGAGAACAGAGTGTTTTCACATGATTAATGGTTTTTCTAACATGTACGTTGGATGGGGTGGCGAAGATGATGATTTGTACAACAGGTTTTTTTGTTTGTTTTTAAAAAAAAAATAAGTTAGCAGTTGTGTTTTGAGAGTGTAATATGAATTAAAAATTAAAAAGTGTTCCCATCTATTTTCCCCTCAACCCTTTGTCAATTGTTATAATTTATCACCGAAACAAGTTCCAAAATATATATTGAATAACTAATGTTCAAGCGTATGATGTTATCTTTGTCTCTGTTACATGTTTTACTGTCTGACCATTTAGTTTCAGCTGTGAAAACCACTTGACATCATACATCACAAAACCTGTCCCTTTGTCTATCAATGCTACAATAAAAGTGCAAGACAAACACTTTTCTATACTATAAGGTTATATAATATTTCATTGTACAACAATCTTACTAATTTTCTTTTATGACTTCTAAATCTATCTTTACGTATATTTGATTGACCGATCTGATACCATCATGATGATAATCAAGTTGGTTACTGGTTTACTAAGTCTTTAAGTAAATAAGTTATAAACTAAAAAGACAATAACCAAATTCTTACACTAGGGGATTTCTGAATGCTTCCTCTAACACACAATCACGCTTGCTGTATATATTTTAAGGGTAATATAAAATGTTCCTGTGCTTTTTATTTGTTTATTTTGATAGTTTACTTACTTTACTTGTAATTAAATTTGAAAATAAACTTGTTGAAAGTAAAATATGAACTCCTTCAAGAACATTCCCTACATATTAAATATTCAGATATTTTTTTCAGTGAGAATTAGATGTTATTTAAAAAATCGATCGTTTTCTGTATACCGGGCTCATATTGATTACGTCATTTTACACAAATTACTTCCCAAACTACACGATCGGCGAGTCAATTAAAGAAATTAAACAGGGTTCGGTTTTAAGACATACAAATGCAGTAGACTGTCTACGTACCATTGTTCAAGAATTTTACAATGATTCGAGTGATTCTTATTTTGCAGACTTGAACTGTACAATTTCTCAATTACAAGGCCGCCAATTGGAATAGCTAGATACAAGATGATCAAGCACAAAAAAGACACGGATATTAATAAGAAAAAGTAAGATAGTTATTATTTTTAAAATACATACCTCGTTTTATGTTTTGTAGATAGTTGTAATATTGTCTCTCAAATTCAACATGATTAAATTATAAAGAAGCTTGATGTATTTAATGTTCTTAAAGCTTCATAATTAAAGCTCATCAAATGAGGATAACGTTTAGAGCCCATGTTTCAAACCTGTTAGTTTCATGTCAAAATCGAGGTAAGAGTTCGTTTGATTTGAGTCCATGCTTTTTGAAGGACTTAAATGAAACGTTGGTCAAACGTTGAATTCATCACAACGTCCTACAGTTCCAATTTGCAAAATATATATATCTGTTCAATTCATTCTATTATATTTGAATTTTCAAAGAAAGTTCATCAATTAGAGTTAGGGTTCGGGTCCAAAAGGTTTTACTTTCTTTTGACAAGGTTTCCAGGGTACCGTTTTACATATTATCCAATCAAAGTTTCTGCATACTTGCACTATTGGAAATGCTCGCACACAATTCGCAATTAATATAAACTGCGGTAGGAAAAACTAAATTAAAATGGCGTAAAAAGTAACAAGACCAACACAAGATGATAAGCGTCCGTTTTACTACAGAAGACTATCGG
This sequence comes from Saxidomus purpurata, assembly GCA_022818135.1. Classification (NCBI taxonomy): domain Eukaryota; kingdom Metazoa; phylum Mollusca; class Bivalvia; order Venerida; family Veneridae; genus Saxidomus; species Saxidomus purpurata. Next base: position 2,883,056 of record JAFMSR010000009.1, read on the forward strand.
CTAATATGGTTCTCTGTCTCTCTCTCTCTCTCTCTCTCTCTCTCTCTCTCTCTCTCTCTCTCTCCATTCGAAAAATAACAATAAATACGACAATGTACGTCAACGATGCATTCTGAAATGAAAGGAGAGTGGTTAATTTGATAGAACAGAATATACTTGATTGAAGTGAAATGTAATTTTGATCAGGTCTCGTTGCCGAAAAATTGTTCATCCGATTGTTAAATATGGAACTAAAATGACCATTGCAAGACAATTTCTCATCTCATTGATTTCTTTTTCAGAAAGTGCATGCTACGTAACACTAAAATGTTTATGCATGAAGATGGACTGAATAGCATGATGTATACAGTCAAAGAATTTGAATTTCGTCAGCTCTACACATGGATATTAATACAGTTGAAACCTACAGAACAGTCGCATTTATATCAGAACTGTACGGAGGAGAAAGACGTGTAATTTCCAAGACCCAGCAACATATCTCACCAGAAGCAGTTTTCATAACATTTTAAGCTTAAGCAAACAAAACACTTCTTTACCGGTATCTAATGAAATGAATTAGCAAAGACTTTTATAATATTTTGTTGCATTTGCGCTATTGAAAACACGTGTTGTCTGTGTATAATATTGTATAAATGCTTTTTTTATTATTGAATTCACGTTACGCTTTATTTAAGGGAATACTGTAATAGAAGACTTATTCTGTCATAAATAACAAACAAGAAAAGCTAACAAATCATACGTTGTTTACATTTATTTATAACAGAGTTAGATAGCCTTACATCAGCCAAACATTGAAATCATTTGTCTAATTTCTAATGTAAAGAAATTACAGACTCTTAATCAATTCACATTCTTAACATAAGAGACTACATTCCTATTGAATTTAAAAGCAGATTCCCGGACTTGAACCTGCTACGATTAATAAAGTGAAATCGCTATGACGAAAATGTATACATTCATGTATGCTGTATGTACTTGCGGAGTTTAAGCCATTCAGAGAAAGATTATGGTGTGGAAGCGTTTGAAAATCTTACAAAGGTTTGACTATACAATATGAACGTTATTTGGTCACTAATTAAAGTTTCGTTTTCACCTACTCATAACTATAGAACAAGAGCTATGTTAAACATGTCCATCCCTCCGCCGGGTGCTCTTTCTACGACTACGAAATGTGAGGTCAGAGGAATGGATGTGGTAAAGGTTCCTATCTAACAAGATATAAGTAATCATAACGCGTTGAGGGTTATTCACCTGCACTTTCTGTGTGTTAATGTCGCACATTTTCTCTAAAAATCTGAACAATTGTATGCTTTAAAAAAACAGTTCATGCGAAAAATTAATTACAGAGCTCAAAATAAAGGTAAGTTTGAGTTATGGTTATTGAACACTGCATTACATCTTTATGTTCTCTATGACTGTATGCAATTTGAATCAATTCAGTTCAGTGCTTAAGGAGTTATGGTCCAGACATGAAAAAGTATTAATGGAGGATTATTAACAAAACGGACAAGCTAGAGTTAATGTCATTGTACACTGCACTTCCTATCAATGTCCTCTGTCAGCGTGTAAAGTTTAAACAAATTCCCTTGAACTCTTTCGGAGTTAATTCCGGACAGAGATCTAATATGAACAATTATTAAAGTGACATTATGCGCATCTTACTGCACATAGTGTATTTTTGGTGAAAGTTTTATAAAAGCAAGTTTCGGTTGCTGTGCATTTAAATGTGTTAAACTTATGATAATGCCGCACTAGTATTTGAAGTTGGTGCTTAAAAAAATTGGACTAATAAAATAATATTTCCTTTCTTCCTTTCCATTCTTAATCTCCCTTGTGTTATTGTTGTTGTTTGTAGAGATTTCAGCATTGGAAGGGAAGCAAATCTTACATGCAGATGCTTTTTTTTAATTGACTCTCCCAGTCAAAATAGGAAAAAAATATTATTTTGAAAGTTATTATTTCGTACTGGTAGCAGGAAGAGTTTGGTGTATTGGGTTAAAAGCTATTATTTACTCTACCCTTTTTACACACACAATTTCAGCTGGAATTTTACTTGCACTGCGTCTTAACATCTTCTGCAAGTACGTGCAATTAGAATCAGTTCGGTTCAGTACTTAAAAAATTATGCCCCGTACACGAAAAGTCAACAAAGGGAGATCATTCAAAAACAGGACAAGCTAGAGTTAAAGTTCTTGTATACTGCACTTCTTAATGTTCTCTGACTGTGTAAAATTTAAATAAATTCCCTTGAATACTTGCATAGTTATGCTCCGGACAAAAGTGTGACGAACGGACTGAGCCTATTACCATATCCATATTTTTTATCGCTTCTTCACAATTTCGTTGTCCAAAAGCGTTTGTTACATTCTGCGTTGTCATTGAAAAAATACTGCGCTATATATTTAGGATGTGCGTTAGACTTGAAACGCAAAACGAGGAAGCCTTGTTTGTATATATAACGTCCAAATTCGCCGGTACGACATTTGTTCTGAGTCATATAAGAGCTAGAAGTAATTTTACATCTACAGTGCAACCTTTGACTTTCGTTCTATGAAATGTAAATTTAGATCCTTTGATGATACTTTATTCAACTTTCAATAAAGACGGAAATATATACGGAATATCATAACAGTGGCGTCTTTTCTTTTGAGTTGGCAGTATAGTTCCGGATCACTCGAGAGGCTAATCTATGCAGCCAACGAGAAAGATACACACGCAGATCAACCGACTGTTATTATATACTTTCTACATGTATCATATACCTTTTATTGAATATCATTTAACATTTTATATAAAAATTAATATGTGTCTGTAATGGCGTTAAATCAGCATAACGCGCTATTTCGTGTCACGTTTTATATGACATCAATGACGTGTGTCTTCCGTGTATAAACAAACGACAGTAATACAAAGTAAATGGAACATGTAAATCATTTTTCTATTTTATTTAATGCAAAAAAGACATTGTATCAATTTGTCTTCAACTGTGACATTAAAAATGTGTGACGACAATAAAACTTAACTTTTTTTACTGCAGCAATGTGGACTTATTCTTGAACTTTTAGTGTAGGAATATGGTATGTGTTTGAAAGATTTTGAAAGATTTTACTTTTAATGTGTGGACCAGGTACTTGCACACGACAAATTATCTTCGTGTGCTGAACATGTGTGCCAAATCATTTTTCAGGATTTTATCTACTGTTAGCTTGGATAGTTAATACTGTTTTAATTTTCACGTATATATTCAATTGATACAGAACCTTATGTCTTACACCATCTAAAAAGGAATTCGCATATTTGTTACAGTATTCAGTAACATATCATTGAAAAGACAATCATAAAATGAACTTTACGGAACCGTGTTTTTAAACAAAATCAATGATAACAATCACCTGTCACTATACGTGTTACTTCAAACAGTTTATTTTTCTCAATTCGGTAATACTTAGTGAAAAAATGAATATCGTTTCACGATTATATAGAGGATAATTGTTTGTTTCGTAGTAATATCACGTTTTAATTTCACCGAGTGGGCACCAAAAGTTATATTTTCACGAGTTGCGCAGTCCGAGTGAAAAAACAATGTTTGATCTTCATGCGTGAAATTAAAATGATATTGCACCGATATCAACAATTTTTCTAATTATTTGTTTGAATGTCTATTTTGCTGAGTTTGTTTCAATAAAATGTCGAAAACCGCTGGAAAGGTCAACAGAAAGTATAGCCAGCAATGACGTCTTTAACGACGTCATCGTCGTTTGGAGTCCGGCATTCGGAAACAGTATTCACAATTTCTTTATTAACATTAGTACTATATTTTACAATTAATATATTCTAAGTTATTTTTTATATTTTTTTTTTAAATTGATATCATGCAGTTGAATATTTTATCTTTGATGATTCGTGACAGTTTTCATAAAGCGTCGGGAAGCTTACATTTCTTTAATTTTTATTTCTTGTCTTAAACATATTTGCAGAATAAAGATCTAAGCCGTAATATATGTAAACTATAGTTATATGATATAATACAACATAATTAGTCAGGTTCTAGAACTAAATGTCTGTACAAAAGAGCTTTTTTAAATTTTCTGGATAACTCGATGCGTATATATGTATACATATTTTCTTTCTTTAGATAAGTTTTCAAATAAAAACGAAATGGACAAAAATTGAGTTTGGAACATGATTCAAAAGATAATGTATCCCAGATCCTTTGTAGTTTGGACATTATAAGAAAAGGAAGATATGTTTAAATGTAAAAAATATTATTGCAGTTTTATTTTTCAGAACTTGAGGAATATGGTGCAAGATGCTTACATGATCGTTCACTGGAAATTAAAAAAGACAAAACTTTTGTCCTCTGATTTTGTGTTTTGTTAAAAGTATGGACAGTTGCATGTTTACTGAGGAAAGGTTAAGAAGTATCAGTATTTACACATTTGCACCATTGCTGCTTTAAGATTCTGTGTATATTACAGTGCTAGGTTTCTATGGCTAGTTTCTAGTTGTATTTTGTTCTTCATATTTGCTGAAAAGGTAGCCAAACTTTAGCTCTATGCACATATGAACAAAATAACTCTTAGATATTATAGATGCATCGTTTTGAAACAAATAATGATTTTTCTATGAGTGAACATATTATGCTTCACAATTGTATCTTTTATTATAAAATCGTTTATTTCATAGAGAATGACACAATCAATGAAGATAATTGCACTTTGAGTATTAGCGCTCATTGTGAGATATACAGATCACTTGGTCCATCATGTATGAGAAAATCGTAATTCCAAGCTTAGATAAAGTGACTTACTTTATCAGGCGTAGTGGACTATACCTTTCAAGTTTGAAACCAGTTTGCATGCAGTTAAATGCTGAGTAAAGCTCAATCTTTGCAGTTAAATGTCTGTATTTTTAAAATGCTATATTTTCACAATGAATCAGTTTAATGTTTATATCTGTTATGATATACCAATCTGTGGATATAATGATATCATATGCTTCTGTGTGACTACAGAATTTGAGAGGCAGACATTTTGATGTTTATAAATCTTGCTTGGGTGTAATAAATATATAGTAGTAATATTGCGTATTTATATCTTTATCTACAACTAAATCATGTCATCAAAGTTTTAAATTCACTGCCAGTGTAATCACTGGCGCATTTTTAAAGAATGTATCTCTGATAGAATTGGAAATTTGATGATCCTGTAGTGAAAAGAAAATTTTGGATTGCGTTTTACATTATTGTGTCTTCTCCGGTTATGTTTTGTGTCGATTATGTTTGATAAGTAGTTTTTGGTTGTATGATCATACAGCATGCCTTATTTGTACATTTACAATTCTCTTTTACATATTTTACGCAACTATACGTAGTAAGTTCGAGAATGAATTCGAAAAATGTTGCCTAATTTGTTGAGTTATCCGTTTCCTGTTTGGCACCTTATTATACCTTGTACATAAACCCTCAAGAACTGGCATTGTACCAGTTTCATTTGAAAGGTGAATACTTCCACTGAGCTTCAGTTATAAATCGTCATCGTGCAATAACAATTCAAAACTGAGGCATAAGGGACCCACATATCATTCATGAGTGTCAAAGCAAGATCTGAGCCTCCGCAGTCGTAATGATACGTTATATAACTTGAACTTAAATTATAGTTAAAGGGAATCAGTATTGAAATAGATTAACATTATATCTTTTTTTAAGGAACCAATTTACCGTGACACCGGTTATAGCATATTCAATGTCAAAACTAAGAGAATATCAATACAAATATCTAATGAAATTGGTTCCCAGCAACAGATATCTCTATAAATGTAAATTGGTAAGCTCTGAACTTTGTGACTTCTGTTCGATGACACCAGAAACAGTCAAACACCTTTTCTGGGAATGTCAACCAATTCAAACATTTTGGGTCGATTTGCAAATGTATCTTGGAAACAAAAACGTGTTCATAAATGATTTAAGTTATCGATCAATATCGCTAGGTACACAAACAGAAAAGGACACAAAAAATGAAAATATTATTAATTTCATCATTATATTGGCAAAGTACTTCATATCGAAATGCAAATATACATCCACAGTACCAAATATTCATTCATTTATACCATTTTTGCAAAAGAAAATCGAGATTGAAAAAGTTATAGCCACAATGAAAAACAAACTTAATACGTTTTATACAAAATGGCAAGGATTTGATACAGCTTGAGAGACACTGTTGCACCGCTTCATATCGCTTTCAAGTAGTAGGTAACCAGCATTGAAAGCTCACTTTTCATTTTTTTCATTTTTTTTTAAATGTTTTTTTCTTCTTCTTTTTTCTACCTATCTAACCTGTTTTATCCTTTTTTCTTCACTTTCCTAAACTTTCAAAAACCCTTTAAGTGCATATGAAAATAAACAATACCATGATTTGCAATATACATGAACTATAATATGTTACTTATATATTATTATGAATTATATGTGCTTAATTGAAATAAAAACTGAAAAACAATATTCAATGTTAAAGCCTTATATCATGACACATTTATGCAGTTTGGAAAGTTTAAGATGAATGCAATTCACGGGGATCGGGTGAACAAATTTCTCAAATGTACACTATATCATATGTTTTTGGCAAGCCTTACACTCATTAACTATATATTGGAAATTTCATTCGAATGTGGAATAGAACCACATTCATCACATTCATAATACATAGGTACAAGAAGTGTCACATATAATGTCTTATTGGTTCACTCTATCAAATTTACCTATTCGTGTCCTAGTATTAAAAGTATGACGATAATCTAAAAAAATGTCAATAATTTATGTTATAAGCTAATCAAACATTAAAAACTTTATTGCAAGAAAATCTATTTTCAAGTAAACGCCATCCAGGTGGCATTGCAAGCATTTGCTGACATTACATGGACAATTGTGCAACATGCTGTCATAACATGGTTGCCGCGCTCAGGTAAATTTTATCTAGAAATTCCGACTGCTTTTTGTTTTTTGCTATATTACAAACTTTCTGGCGAATTGACAGTGTAAAGTTTTGTCTTTTAATAATATAATTATACATATAACTTTATTATGAAATATGTTACGGTTTATCATATAATGTATAATGTATACACGATAACTTAAAACTCTCTACAATGAACAACAATGAATATTCACTGCAAAATGATGCACAACTATGGTTTATAGCATCTCCAAGAGAACTAAATAAGCCTGTAGTGAAAACCACCAAGCTTAATTCAAATAAACATATAGCTGCCGCAAATGCTTTTGTCAGTTCAACTACATAGATCGAATAGAGCAAATATTTCAGGACATTTTGGATTTCTTAGGTTGAAAGAACGTAAAGACTTTCGAAAAATGCATAAATATAAGTTTGAATTTTATTACAGGAAGTTCGTTTATTCAAATCAAGGAAATCATCAGCAATTTCTTAAATTTCGGACTTAAAGTCTCTCGTCTTCTCTAAAAACTGTCTGTCCAGTTTTAGTTCCTTAATGATATCGTTTGGTAAATATTTACCTTCAACTGACGAATCCGATGTAACATAATAAAGTGGACTCAAGGGTCCCTTCCTGCAAAGCATAATAAAACGTGTAGATATACACGGGACACTTTCAAGTGTGGGCAAGAAAGGCGTATTTGGATGCTTGTAGATACCTGTTTTGTAATATATCCAGCGGGCTTCGAAAAGTAATTTTGCATACTCATACAACCAAATGTCCTGTGGCATAAGGCTTGCTAATATACGAGTTTCATTCTCTGTTGCCATTGGATATATATTCACATTTTCTACTTGCAAATGTATTTTCTTTGTTAGTCCTAACTGATACTGCAGCAACTCCAAAGACCTTTCCATATCCTCTAAGATCCCAAACCAGAATGTACTTTCTAGTCGTCTTGCAGCTAGAAGACACATGCGTGATACATTCAATGACATCCTCTCACGCCGTAATACATGTTTTTCCAATATCCCTACCCAGTTTGCGGTGTGTGTTCCCGTAAGCCATGAGATAGATGCTTGACCGTCAAACCAACAGTCCCTTGTATGAAGCATTGCTTTGTTGCTTTGCAAGTATATTGATAATGCCTCCTGATTTAACTCGTTTTTTGACCATTTTCTCATAAAGTAGTAATGGGAAATTGCCCGTGATACTGGTTCTCGTAAAATTACAGCCACGTCCGCTTTGTGAATGGTTGTAATATACGACCAGTCGAAATGTCGGAAACCGACATATACTCCGTTAAGTTCTTTCATGATAGGAGCTATTGTTCTATCGAAAGCGTTACCTCCAGATTTGCCGATATGAAGAAATACCAAAGGTCGGGCTATATCGAACTTCGGCAAAGTGAAATTGACCGGCGACGTTTCACCAGGAGAAGAGGAAATGTTTCGTTTAAAATTATTACCGTTTCCAAAAGTTGTAGATAATTTTGACTGATATCCATGTATCTTGTCCTGAAATTGTGTTGTTATATCTAACGAGAAAGTGTCAAACTCATTTTTTATATTTCTTTCCGTGTTTGCATGTCGTGGAAACAGGATCACTGTGTAGTCATATAGACGAACCAGTACGAGTAATGTTGTACAAACAAGAATAATGAATAACACAAACCTTCGGAAGCGCGATTTTTGCATTTGTAATATCTATTTTAGAGCAGGAGTAGATTCATGTCCATCAATATACTTTAACACTTTTATCCGTCTGTTTCAAGTTTTTATCAAATTGTCTCTGTTTTAGTAACTATCAAACTGTAAAAAGAAAAAAAATTATATGTAAACATAAATAAATACATTTCTAAAATTGTGTCATTTTATTAAGGAGACTCTCCCTAAAACTGGTGTCAAACTAAATAACTCAAAAAGCATATATATTTGAATACACTGAATAATATTTCTATGAATACACCTAAAACATATGCCACATCTTAATCATCTTTTCGAGATACGCTGATGGCAATTGGTCAACATATTATTACAATATTTTTTGTAATACCAAGTATAAAGTAAATGACAATGAATGGCGATGTTACTGCCTTGCGGAGTCGACAACACCTCTCATATTAAATTCACAAAATAACCAGTGATTTTGCATTTGTTCCAAATTACTTAGTACAGTACGTTTCGTTATGAAAACGATTTTGTTCACAATGTCATGAATATTCTATTCTGTTTTCATCCAAGTGTTTCCTCACACTTAACGTACTAACGGAGTTGACATTTTCTAACCTTACAACGATTTTCTTTCCAATGCAGTCACTCATCATACCTCTTTAATCTGTTTCATGTATTTCTACACTTTTTCCATATGGATGTTTATCAAACAACAAATTAACCATAAGTGCTTCATGAGAAATACCAAACTTCAAATTCCCATAGGCGTGTTCGTCCATAATACAATACAAGTATAACAAGAGTTCAAAGATCTGCCCCGGTACTCATTACCATTCAATTGTCTTCAGGTTGGATTTCAAGTTGAGATTAGAATTAGGTAAAACATTTTTAAAAAAAACCACCTTACAATTTAATAGGTACACCTTCATAAAGGATTTGGGTGATCAACTATTGTCATTTGTTATCTACTTAACAAATTCGCAAATCATAAACGTAACGCGCAAACATTCAGGAATGAGGTTATCTTAACGTATTGTGACTCTTGAATATTGGGGTTAATGCGTTTACAGAGCTATGCACCATTGAGTTTGTTACCTATCTTTGTAACTATGGTCAAATATTAATGATCTATCTATGATGTTATGACTAAGAAATACCAATCAAACATCTTGAAAAATTAATAAACTACGACATGCATTTTACGTGTATACAGAAGAATTGTTGATTATATTTGTTAGAGTTATGCTTATGCATTTATTATTACGAAGAAAATTACCAATAACAACATATGATTGTCGTCACTTTTATGAACATTTAAAAACAGAACAACACGTGTATATAAAATCAGCTTAAGTATATATGTATGGGCAATACAACTATTCAATTATTGCAAATATAATGAGAACCTACAGCATTCAAAATGGTTATGATCGTAACCATTATTAAAGCTTTGCCAAAAACCGTAAATGTTTCCATTACAGTGATTTATGAAACATTAAAATCCATGAATTTAAAAACATACTTGTGCTTAAAACCTATGTATAACAAACATATCCACACACGTTACTGCAACCGAACGTTGTTTTATCCTTTGCAATATCGGATTCAATGATTGAAATGGTCCCTTGTATTACGTAGTTTGCATAATACGATTGACCATTTCTGCACGTACCCATTAAATGAATGTTGGTGAAATTATATCTTGAACTCCTCTACAAAACAAACATTATGTGACTACTACAAGCATGGATATTTCGGCAAATTCATCAACATATCAAATAAAATATGTGGCATTATGTTGTTATTTCAGGCAAATTACAAGATTGACAGTCTTATTAAACGTTTAGAAATAAAGTTATTAATATAAAACATATGCCAGAGAGTTACTTTGATTAATGTTTTCTACGTGTAAATTAAACTTAACAACTCCACCTGCATTTTGAAAAATGTTGACACTCCGAGATAAGGAAAAATCTTAATCATAACGGTCAAGTCTTTCGTTAAGAAAAACTTATTTAACAAAACTTTATGGATGTTGGATGCCGAAAATGAAGTAAATCAAATTGTTTTATTTTGTCAGTTAATTATCTATTCATCCCTCATCACAGGAATGCCAACAACACGGATCTTTAAAAGTTCTTAGCAAGGAAATTCGCCGGGAAGCCTTGCATATTTGGACTTTGCATTATATAGTGTAGACAATTGTGATCACTCTACAAACAGTAAAGTAGTTTTTAATAGTAGGTTTAGCAGTAGCTGTAGCAATAGTAAAGTAGTCTAATAGTAGTCTTATAGAGTATATAGTTACTTAAGTAAATGTAGTGTATATATTTAGGTTTAGAACGTGTATCATTTATGGTACTTAGGCATTTAGATACGGTGTCGTTGTAGACTTGTATACATGTTTGCCTAGACAGGTTGTTGGGATATCTGAATACCGCTTTTCTGCGTGGTTGTCATTCATCTCATATAGTGTTGCTTGATGCCACATTGCCATGGATACAGCGGCTAAAGGTACTTTTTAAGTACCGCCGACTATATCGTGCGAATAGCACTTTCAACAAACAGCATATATTTAAATACACCCAGCATCAAAGATGTAGAAAAATCAAATCTAGCCCTAATTCGACATCCAACATTTCCATACAAGCAAAAACACTGAATATCACGTAAAATATTACAAAAACAAAACAATATTGTCAGGAATATTTTGGTATAGGCAATTCTGGTATTAGATTGAGGTAACATATCACTGGACGAACGTAAAAAGTGCTGATGAATGGTATTGCTATGCTACACGTAAGTGAAATCAACATGTACTGTACGCCATACTTTCCGATCTAGTAGGATGATTATATTTCATCTAAAAGACTCAAGAGATTAATTCCATATTGACCCAATACACACAATATGAACATGATTTATAACCAGTTAGATAGATAGCTAGAAAGATGAATACAAACAAAAATGGTACAAACACTCACTTACTTCCACGTTGGTCCTTAGAATTGACCGCTTTGTGACACCGGAAAGGCAAGCTAAATTTATTAACCGTTAAATATTCCAAAACATGACTGTAATGAGCAGTGATTCAAATATTACATGACTTCTTGACACTGACTGAACATGAGCGTTGATAACAAAAAGACTTTTATACAAATATCACATAACTTCATTGACACTAAACTTGAACATTAAATACTTTAAACCCTTTTTATGCCCCCGAAGGGTGGCATATTAAAATCGCACCGTCAGTCTCTGTCCGTCCGTCCGTCCGTCTGTGCGTCCGGCCTTACATTTCTTCGTGTCCGGGCTGTAAATAACTTGGCACAAATGTTCAGCACATCGAGACGGTGTGTCGCGTGCAAGACCCATGTCCCTATCTCAAAGGTCAAGGTCACATGTAGAGTTTGAAGGTAACTGAATCCTCTATATATGCACACATTCGTGTCCGGAATATAACTTTGTCATGCATTGAATGATTTTAAAATGTCTTGGCACAAATGTCAAGCACATCAAGCCTATGTGTCGCGTGCAAGACCCACGTCCCTACCTCAAAGGTCAAGGTCACACTTAGAGTTTATAGGTAATGGAATCGTGTATATATGCGTACATTTGTGTCCGGACTGTAACTTTGTCATGCATTAATTGATTTAAAAACAACTTGGGACAAATGTTCAGCACATCAAGACAATGTGTTGTATGCAAGAACCATGTCCCTACCTCAAAGGTCATGGCCACACTTAGTGTTAAAAAGTAATGGAATACTGCATGCATGGACTCGTGAAGGAGAAAATAACAAGCACAAAAAACATGGAGAGGACACAGATTAGTGCCCTCTCGGGGGCATTCGTCACTTTGTCATGGCAGCTCTTGTTACTTGATTTAACATAATGATAAAACACACAATTTGAAAAGTTACAAATATTGCATAAGATTCAATTTGACAATGTGTTTTAATGCTATACTGAACCATGTCCCTAAGTCTCTAAAAGAGTCGAATTTGGCCAACACTACTAAGAACACAAAATGCTTACTAAAATAGCTAGATGGACTATAATTGTACTGTGCCATGCCAAGTCCAAGGAATCATTTCTTGAGTTAAAGGAAATTTTACAAATAAAATGAGCACGCTTATATGAGTACAGGGACTGAGATTAAGAACGAAACATATCATTTTGTTTTGAGTAGCCTGGAGGTTTTATTCGCGGATTTTACTCCTTAAATACAAGGAACCACATGCATAGTTCAAATGACAGAGAGTTAGTGAAGAAACAGAAGGTGACCAAGGATTGAACCATTTGGTTACTTGTTTAGAACATATGAGAATGATACCGGAAACATTCACCATCTGACATCTGCCCGAAATATAAGACTTATACCAGTGAATTAACTAACCGATTGCATTAAGTTTCGTGAGTTAAATATTATAGTCAATTGTATCAAACGGTTTTTGTAAATCCAAAAGACACATTCCTATGCAATTACGCTTATCCATTTCAAATGGCATACAATCAGTAAATGAGTAAGGTGTCTGCAAAGTATTTATGCCTAAAACCTGAAATGATTATCTTGGGCACTTTTGAAAAAACGCCCAGCATTGAAACAGAAAAATAGTTATCAGTTCTTTTTATCGTTCTGTTTATACAAAAGTAAGTATATTTAAGGTCGTCTTGAACTGAATCAGTAATACGCTCGTAATAGATAGCTCTATTATATACCCAACCCGAATGGACCTGTGATAATAAGCATACTATCTTAAACAAAACAAGCCGAGACGTTCAACCAAACTCACACTTTAAGGTAGTATATCAACACACTTTTGTGCTACAGTAGTGAACAAATTCTTTAATTTCTCTTCAACATTAAAATTAATCAGAACAAATTAGTAAAGTTTTTTTTATAAATATTCCAACAATATTGCTTTGGAAATAAACCTTTTTAGATGGCACACCTAAACTTTTGAATGAATTCCATTGCTATGACTATAAACATCACAAAGTCATTTAAATATTTCATAAAGACTGCACTTGATTTCTATCTTGTTTAAATATAAGATATACTCACCACTTTTAGATGTTTTATACGTTTAAAGACGTTTATCCCTTTTATGGATCTATTCTAACAAATTACTTTTCATGATCAGTTCTAAAGTTTCAATGCGTATTTCTTTTACAAGAACAATTCGTTAATAAACATACCTCTTTAAAGACTCTTTGAATAAACACAATGCACCTACGGTCCAATTTGCTAACGCCCCCTTGCCTAAATTCGCGTTTTCTTGTAATGTAGTTCACAAATATAAAAATAGTTCTCTCTTTCGCCGAAAAAATATTCTGTTAAACAAACAATATGGTACATTGTATACACGATACTAAATGTTGCGCGGCACGTTGTAATTGATTTGTTTACGTTATAATGTTTATGTCACCGGCTTTTTAACCGATTTCCGTTAACGCTTTATTTGGCGGAAACGTTAAATGGATAAATTCGATCTTCATATGATATTACCTATATTTAAGTCATGGTATATTACTGCAGCAGTAAAGTTTATATGAGCAATTAAGTCATGTCTTGTACGGCATACAACTTATTAAATTACAATTAATCAAAGCCCTCTGGGCACTGCAGGCCTGTTGACTATAGATGGCATGGTGGAAATTAACTCCGCATCAAGTTTTGCATGTCATTTGAATATCTTTATTTCGTGACATCCCTATATTTTTAAAATAAATTCATTTTAGGTGAATATAAATGTAATCGTTAGAAAATAAGAAGGTTTTCAGTGAAATCACATCTTAAATTTGAAAATCAAACTACAAATATCATGTCGAGCTCCGTACGTTTCGTAAATATCCGCATTTTCCCGTGATATGCATATGATTATCTTCTGTAATCAGCTTAAGTTTACAGAAAGGTAATACACCCCTACTTTACACTATTTCAAACCATGATGAACTTACTATTTTATAATCTACATCTATTAACTCATTAGTCTTCAAACTGTAAAGACATTTCACAATTAATATAAAAAAATGATCAATCGTTTCACGCTGACACATCCCTACTAGAAATACTGGCAAACCCATAAAAGTTTGCAAATATGTATGTATCTTTATCTTTGTACTAAAGTTTCAGAAAATATTGCTGCAATGAAGAATTACAACAAATGTAATAAAAAAACTACGACATAGATATGCAATCATGCGAAAAAGGGGATACAATGTTCCAAAACAAATCAAACATATATAATTACAAGAGTGGAGAAAAAAGAGTCGGAAGAGGGTCATCCCTACTGATTATAGAACGTTTATATGTAATATATGAACTATAATATAAAAACAAATTAAAATGTTTTACCGTCTATTGTTTTAATTTTTTGTCTATATAAATGATCACGGTAAACTATGATATTTTCAAGATATTTACAGCATGATAAAATAATTTAAGTCTTAGAAGTGAGTAAGTCCGAGAAGTGCAGTGCGTGTAATAAGTACAGTAAGTCCAAATAGCGCAGCAAGTCGGGTAAGCATAGCTTGCAAGTTTTTACCAAGTCTAACTAAGACATTGTCAGCTCAATAGATAACCCCCCTTAGATACATTGTAACGTTGATAAATACATGTGAAAAATGATGAAAGAGAATATAAAATTATCTGTACATTCAAATATAAGGCTACTGTTACATCGCAATTTTAAAAAAGAATCCTGTTCTTGGGGACAAAGTCTACCACGTACAAGCATGAACGATCAATTTAATTGTTGCGACATAATGACCCGTTTATCATAAAAGAGTATAGTTACTAATAAAACGAATCAACAGAAACAAGGTAAGGATATTCAATTATATAAACATTATATTCTATTTCAAATAGTATATCTATGTTGTGATTTTAAACCTGTATAGCTAAATCTCCTGCTGTCAGTAAAAAACAATATTGTAATTTTAATCAATTTATAAGTATAGCTACTTCATAGATAAATACGTTTAACTGTCTCTCTGCCTACATCACGAAGGAAAGTCTTGTAAGAAAACTTTTCATAAAAATAACATAAATAGACTGATACTCCTAGAAACACAGGAAAATATTAAGTGACATAAGTGAAAGAATGTTACGGGAATATTAATGATTCGTTATTAATTTTGGAATTATTAAGATAATGAAAAATAAAAGTATTCAGCACTTTCTCATAACGTTTACACTTCAAATTTTTAGCTATTAGGAGGGACATATGTTTAAATCGAAGTCATGAAACGCCCGTAATCGCTGCAAGCCATAAACAGGTAGTTCAAAGTTTATCTGACACGTCCAAATTGGTGTTTAAGACATAATAGATAAGTAACTGTATGTGTTCGTTGAATAAATACAGTGTCGAGTTTGAATGCGTACTAATGAATGATAATTGTTTTGCATTCGAACAACACACTGTATTTTATTTAACGATAAAACATTGGCACATATTTATTATTTCGAATCTTACACTTCATTGTCTTTGAAATCTATCCCGGACTATATTCAACTTGTAGCAGTACATCATTGAGATTTTAAAAGGAAAATGCGATTAGACGCACTTGTTTATATACGTCACGTTATTGCTTTATTTCGCGACACGTCGTCCTTGGGAAAACATGCTGTATTTTATCGTAAAATAAAATACAACTTTTCCCCTATCTGTTTATATAAGTAACACAGTCACTGGTATTAGACTTGATAATTTACTCTCAAAGTTCGGTATGCTGTTGCAGTTACTGTAGGTGGAAGTGCAGATAAATCCAGCTTACTAAAATCATTTCCTCCTTAACACTACTCTAATAGGATCTAAAGACAACCGATAGAAAGTCTACTTCCGGGGACCTTAAAAAGTGAACGTAAATAAAAAGCTGAATTTCCAGATTTTCAAGAGCGATAAGGTATTTTTACTTCGCCATAAGCAATATGGCAGCGTAACTGGATGTTGACCAAGGATAATTATATTACGTATTTTACTATATAATAATGAGACAAATATTGATCATCATGACCGGGTCATTGCCGGGAAATAACATTTTGTCACTACAAACCAAAACTACAAGCGAAAATGCCAACGCGGGTATAGCGATTTTCGTAAAAACCCAGACAAATGTCACACATTTTCCGACGGTGATTTTCACTAAATTCTCCACTAATATTGTGGTACTGCGAAAGGCAACCATCAAAACACGAAATATTAATGTTTAGACTGCAAATCATGCCGTACATCATACTTTTACTCCAATGGGCTCGTTGCTACATAACTACTTAAGCTGCCAGGACTGTCCGAGATGTTGCGCAGTTATTTGTAACAGGTATCCAAGGAAATTATCAAAATATATCCGACTGCGATTGAAAGTGAAAGTAAAAGCATTTAGTCAACAAAAACTGAAAAATCCGCTCTAGCATCGAAACCCATTGGAGTAAAGGTACGATCTACGACATGATTTGTAGTCTAAACATATATATACACCTAGAAAAAAGTTAAGCACACCCTGGAAGTTATGTAGTGACTTAAAAAATTCTTTCATGAAATCACCTTCAAATAAATGAAGGAAAAACTGCTATAAATCATAACAGCAAGCCTCTGCACGAACTGCACGAACTTTGCGTTGTTTAAAAAGATCCGAGGTTCTTGGAGGCAGAATTCAGGTTAGGATGGCACCAGGAAATGTTTACTCTGCTACTGAGCGTATGAAGTACGGATGTCATCTGGAGACTCAAAATTGCATGTTTACTATAATTCGCCACCTAAAATCGTCTTATAACCTCTGCAGTTCCATTCTTAAATGTGTTTTGATTTTGGATAAAACGGCACCCGTCGATTGTTCAACAATATCATCCGAAAAACCCAACATATTATTACAGTTTTGCCGTTTTCTGTTTGCCAGGGGGTTGCTGTTACGGATTACTTTCTTCTTCCCTAGCTCAATTTGACGGTATTTTCACGATCAAGCTATGTTAGATAAGTCAATTTAAAACTTTCAGGGGGTGCTTAACTTTTTCGTTGTGTATATTTCATGTTTTGATGGTTGCCTTTCACAGTACGGCAATATAAGTGGAGAATTCAGCGAAAATCCTGAAATTTTGTTGTCATCATTTTAAAGCTGTCTCCAGCTGAATTGGATTACTGTCAACTGATTGTATTGCTGCTGTGTATTATTTTGGCATTTTTGAAACATTTATTTTGTCTGTGTTTTTCAGGACTACATTTTATGATGTTAGGGTTGAAAGATTACTCCGCCCCAGCAAGCATGACAGTTTGTTTACTAAAAAATTGTACAGTGTGTACATATATTGAGTGATAGCAAAACAGTTGATTGTTGACCATGTGTTCTCGCATACCAGATCGGGGTATCCGCAGTTTTCACCAGTGCTGGAAAATCTCATATTACACATCCATGTAATATGACTTTCGCGTATTACTTGTGACGTAACACTATAAACAATGTGACGTCACTTTCCCAAACACAGCATCTGAATAACGTTTGATTTTATCTTAAAAGGCATCATTTCGATAAGTTTGCATTGAAATATCTAATATAAAGTGCAAGACGGTATGCAAGAAATAGTTTCTTCCATGAGATATTTGGTTCAAATGGAAATATCCGTCACCGAGGATAACTGTTTCGCGGGAACTCGGCAGAGCCCCGCCAACAGTTACCCTCGGTGACGGATATTTCGAACTGTACCGCATGCTCATGGAAGAAACTTGTAACTATTCAGGTGTAGATTGACTGTGATGATGATGAAGATGAGAAATATGGAGAGCTGATTGCTTGAATTTTGTTGTGAAACTCACAGGAAATGTTCAGAAGTCATGTATTTACTATAAAATAAAAAGGGAAAATTGACCGGTGCGATACCTTATGCGTAAACAGTTACGTCGACAAACGCCCGACTGATGACGTTTTGACGTCGTTTTTCTACTGATATAATGTACTCACACATTAATTTTTTTACACTGGCATGTACCAGACGATAGAGAATATCACTCTTTCAACAGCATATTTAGATTTTTTCTTTTACGATTAGTTGAAGTCGAGTTTTAAGGAAAACGTATGACACGGCACATATGCATAGGCTGTGTCGCTATGTGGCGTTTTACCGTCATTGTGTTGCTAGGTAACCGTCCAAGTGTGATCGCTTTAAGTTTCATGTCAATCTGATAAAGGAACAGCACGAACTACCTTAAATGTGCCGCTATTGTGTCATCATTTTTTTCTAGCATTCAGAATTTTATGAAATTTGGTTTGTTGTTAGGTTAATACCTAATAAGTCAGACTACAAACTAATAAAAATAGGCCCCCAACCTCATGTATACGAAATGCAAACTTCTACAGTTAACTCTTGAAAGCAGTGAAAGCGTTCCCTATCTTCTGTTCATTAAAAATTAAACTCTAAATTTGGCAATTCCCTATTGTGCTTTAGTCTAAATGTTAAACAATTCATCATTTCCGATGAAACAACATCAATTGAGATTTCAAAATGTATTTACCCTGAAAAATAATCCATAAAGAGAAACTAGAAAACACATAAAATTTGTAATTTATCAAAGTGTGGATAATTCCTCTTAAGTAAGACAAATGGCTCTGTGAAAGTGAATAAGAGACATTGGGCATTGTAAAACACAAACAAGTGATTGCTAACAAAATTATATCATTATAAAAGTACTGAAGATGTTTCAATGGTCAATCTTGATTACATTTTACTTTTTTGCTTGGGAAGTCATACATTTTCATATCTTATTTATTTTAGCAATAGTTGTTTACCACAATTAATACAACAGTGTTAAAGAATAAAAGTATTTGATATATAAGAACGAATCCACGACAATCTTCATGGCCTTTGTCATTTATTGAAATATTGCCTGCTTCAATTTGTTTGTACAGGTGAGCTGATCTTTATATATATATCACAAATTCTGTGTACATGCATTTTACAAACTCTCTATATAAAAATGCAAAATATACTGGTAGATATAACACTAAACACTACATGTATGTACAGTTTGTGTGACAGTTAAACCTGTTAACACAGACCACATTCGAGAAGAATCCGGGTCAGTCCCCGGGAACAGATTGCTACATATAATTTCGTCTCTGTTGCAAACTAATAATAAAATGATACAAATGTTTCCTATTTCTCTTCATTCAGGGTGGTAGTCGGACGGAGGTGGTCTCCATAAAAGGCTAGAACACAATCAGGTTAAAACGTTTCATGTATGAACAGTGATCTCTTTAATCATAGGCCGCAATGACTACGCGGTGTAGTTTGTAGTGATGATATTTCATAGGCGTTACATATACTACTTCATGCCCGGTGAAAGGGCTAGGTAGGGAGAATTTCAAATTGCCCTTTCAATTTAAAGATGAATAAAATTAAACTGATACAATTTAATAGGTATGCATTTGCCAATCATACGAGTACCTTATGGTTTCTATCAGAAGGGGGAAAACAACGATGGGACAAACAACTGCTTGTGATGAGAAATGTATAAATATGCAAATCAATATGTAGTGTTTGTTTAAAGTTTCTGATAAAAGCAGAATATAATCAGCAATATGTTATGGTCAATCCGTCAAGATTGTTTACGAAAACCTGTATTATTTATGTGCATTTTCCGACGGTATATGGGTAGGAATAACGTTAACATGAGAAGGTCATTAAAGCATGCGCTTTACATGTATAGTGTATGTATATCGTGCATAGCATGTTGTGTTTGTGCGGCTGATTGTAAACTGTAACACTGTAAACGTGTTGGATATCATTTCGAGGGATATACTGGACAATATATTGTGTATTGATTACTAGACTATGACATTTTACTTCGGCACAAGAAAGAAATCAGTTGAATAAAATATGATAAATTTAGCACTGGTCATAAGGTACTGCGCCAATTCAGTTAAGATGGCAAAAAACAATCAGTAATTGGAGTGGGCATAAGAAGGTCAAGTTATGTAAATGAAGCGTGGCCACATTAAGGCTTGACAAATCAAAACAAACACAGCATGATCACATGTTATAAATATTTACAAGTGTACGCTAGGTGAATAGTTTATATGTATGGAACACAATATATTTATTCAGTAGCTATTCAACTTTAGAACAAATTCCCTTGAAACACACATTACTTGATAGGAGCCTTCCACTCCAGATCAGGTCTATCACATTTATCTTAAAGGAATACTTTCTGGCCAGTATCGTCGCTCTCATTTCCTGGAACTAAAGCATATACACGACAACCTGCTATCAGTGTTTTTTTCAGTTTATCGCTTCAGACTAGCTGCCGGACTTTGATTTTGTAAGCTTGATTAGATTGTTTTCTGTTCGTAATATCGGTAGGCTTTACTTCAATACTGCTAATTACAATATTGTTGCAGAATTAGTCTTTGTTTTTGTAAGCTCTCTCACCAACGCTGTCTTCCGTCATACGTACTAAATCTGTCACTGTCACTATTTGGCCCTCCTAAACTAACTGAGAGAATGTTTTTTTAATTCTGCAAATTTATAGACTTTTCATATTCTTCAAGTCTACCGTGGCTTTTTATTTCATACGCTGATTTTTCGTTTGTCTGTTAAGCTTTTGGAATACCCTTTCCCGTTTTAAAATCAACATTGCATGCCTTATGGTATGAAGCATCGGCAGCAGGAAGATCTGCTACTTGTGACAGTCTTGAAGTCTGTGACAGTCCTGTACAGAATATTTCGCCCACTGTTCATATATGCGTGTTAAGTGATTGTGATAGTGTTTTAAAGTTCTATAAATCGGACTTGAAAAAAAAAATTGCCCTGTTACGAGAGGTCGGCGAATTTTGTAAGAGTCCAACAAAACTAACACCTGATTTAAAAGTCAACGCTTTCTGAATGAAGATTGTTTTTGTAATTCAAGTTTTATATGTTCATCGCTAGTTGGTCTGATCAAATTATTCATGCATTGTTTAAGAACATTATCACTAGGCTTGATATCAATATTATTTCCATTTCTGTGACGGTATGCCAGCATTTCATCACAACACTTCTGTAAAGACGCAAACTGTCGGTTTTCGATCCAGCAACCCATCTTGACAAATATTACATTTAACTGAAAATATATTATTCTACGTTTATATCATAAATTTGAAATTATACGATTGATACATGTACATTGAAATTACAGAACTGACTTAAATCTTCAAAAAAGTGTTGTGATTGCTAATATTACAGGACAATAATTTCTTGAACTAGTAAGCCTACTTCAAAATTATTATACTAATTTATAATAATTTATTAAAGCTCGATTGTGAAGAAAGCTTTCCGCTTATCAAGTCACTCTCGGGTCCGCTTCCTGTAAAAAACAATTCTAGTGTGATATGAGGAGGTACGGTCGTGAATTTAGTTGGACTAGGACCCTCAACTTCCGACACATCCGAACTTCTACACCAACACTCCCCTTAAAATTGTTTATATCATTTACAAACGTACACTTTACCTTTACCATCATTCCATTGAAGGACCAGGACTAGACCTCAATCCTGCACATTTTCTCAGAAGGGGAGACATGGTTGGTATCAGGATTTGAACCCATGAACTTCAATCAATGAGAGTTAACAGTTAATCTCGGATATTCCTGTCGGACAGCTAGATTACGGATGTGATCAGTAATATTCATTTCCAAAGACGAGTTCCATAACAATATTTAGAAGGTCTTACACATCTTTATATTAAACCCGACTTTGTAAATACTTGACTTGACTTGACTTCATATTTATTGAGTATTGTGTCGTGCTAAGCATGAGCTGGTGTAAAAGAAACCTTCATAAGCACATAACCTGATCACTTTATTGTGAGTATAAAAACGAAAAGAAATAAGGATTAATTGCTTAACATGTTGATTTTATCGATCGTGCAAGATTACATTCTGCTGATTGTTTGCAGAACTTAGACATGAGCATTTAATATAAGAATAATGTTTCCTCTTCTGAACATGTTTTAAAATATATAAATTTCGTATTTATCTTATATATTTAATACTCAATAAAGAAATAATACAGTGTTTGTATTAATGCAATATAACGATGATTTCCCATTGGTTTAGCACTCATGAATGTGTGCATTTATAGTCAATATGTCTTATTCTATCGAAGACATCACATTATGTTGTTCTATACATAGGCGTATAGAGAACGGTTTTCTATCGTGGGTGGTTCTAGTCCTGCACAGATTTTGAAATTAGTTTTAGACAATACATTACACATTATCCTGATAACATTAACTACAAATGTAACTCATAACAAATCATGAAGATATGACTCTTCTTTGCGTACAAAAATATGGAAAGGCTGTCACATGTCATCCAATGTTTGTTCTACATCAGATCACACCGGGAAGTCCGAAAATGTCATAATAACAGGATCATTTTTAAAACGAATTCTACTGAAAACATATTGATCGTTTATTTTATGCTTTCCAGTGAAATACTGAAATTTATCAGTGAAATAAAATAAAAGTTTCAAAGCAGTGAAAATATCATTTTTATTTTTCACTGTTTTGAGAAATACTGCCGAAACTACTTTTTTATTGAAATAACCTCCCTTTCGTTTTCAAACCTGTATTACTTCCCTTCTTTTCTCTTGTTTACTTATTGCCTCCCTTTGTTATCGTCTGCTGTCACCTGTCAAAACTGTCAAAATGGATAACTTTCAAGAAATGTATGATTCCGATTTGGAGGCTGTAGTAGAACATTTATTTGATCCTGATTCATTCTTTGATGAGGAAAATGAGCAAAATGAAGATCAGGTTGAGATGCAAAGGACATTTAGATCAATGGATGTTGATGCTTTCCTGGAAGGCTCAGTAAATGTTAATACCAAAAAGAAACCTGAAGGTGATCTTAAGTTCTTTAACATATTTCTTCGGTCAAAAAATGAAACGAGAGCCATTGAATACAAACCTCCAGATATGTTAAATACATACATATGTGAATTTCTTTTGGGGGCAACAAAATCAAATGGAGAAGAGTATGAGCCTTCAACCCTAAGGAGTTTTGTAAGTTCCATTGATAGACACTTGACCTCAAAAAACTCTAAAATATCCATCATAAAGGATGCAGAATTTTCCAAAGCCAGAATGGTGCTGAAAAGCAAACAAAAGCAGCTAAAACGTCAAGGGTATGGTAAAAAGTCAAAAACTGCTGAGCCACTACTTGACGTACATCTTCAAAAAATGTATGATGCTAAAACACTAGGAGATGAAAATCCCAGAGCACTTATTCATTCATTGTGGCTAATATGCACAACGTATTTTGGCATGCGAACTGGAAACGAGATTCAAAGTCTACGTTGGGGCGATGTCTTGCTTGAAGTAGACGATCAAACTGGGGAGGAATATTTAGTCCTTAATACTGAGAGGCAAACCAAAACAAGGACAGGTGCCAATCCAAAAGATACCCGGTATGATTACGATATTTTTGCTCATAAATTTTTAAGATATAATTTCACCGAGTGGGCATCAAAAGAGATATTTTCACGAGTGGCGCAGCCACAAGTGAAAATAACAACTTTTGGTGTTCACAACTGAAATTAACGTGATATTACACTGATACCAACAATTTTTCTGATTATCTATTGTTAAAACTCTACTTTTATTGAGTTTGTTTCTATAAACTATCGAAAATCGCGGCAACGTCACCAGAAACATAGCGCAAATCACTTCATTTCAATTTAAACGACGTCATTGTCGCATGGTTTCCAGCATTAATTACCCTCGGTATACTTTTTGACGTAAATCCGGGTTAAAAATTGGAAAAACAGTGAAAAATAAAATGGAAATCCACTGTTTCAAAACTGTGGATTATCACTTTTATTTTACTGAGAAAACTATAATTCACTGGAAAACATAAAATAAAATATTTATATCAGAATGCAATGAAAAACATGTTACATTACGCAGTTTAAGCTCTTTTAAAGATGATCTTAATTTTTAAACAGACTTGTTAAACCAAAAGCCTTCAGCAAGCCAGAAGATCCAGCCCGTGATCCAGTACATTTGTACAAACTGTACAGTATGAAGCGTCCAGAGAGTTCCCAAGCATATGACAGTCCTTTTTTTCTTGTTCCTGGAGGACACACACAGAAATGTTGGTTCAGAATCAGTGCTATGGGCATCAACAAAATTGACAAAATAATGAATGAAATGAAAGAAGAAGCTGGGATTGAAGCACCACGCATAACACCATATAGGTTAATTATCATAAAAATATGCCTTATATATGATTATCAAAGTACATTTCGGAAAGAATTTTCAACTAATTATTTTTATTATTTGCTTGCGTTTTAGTGCAGTTCTGTGTCAACTGGTACCAGTAGAAATGAACATATTTTCACTTAATCTTATTCAGTTTGAAACAGTGAGAATATCAACTTTATTTCACCAACATATTCCTGCATTTACTCTAAATTACGAAACAAAATATTACCATGAATAGTTGTTTCAAGAAAGTTACCTTTATGAAGCAAGCTGACATGTATGTATTTTTACTTTTTTTCAGTGCAAGGAAGCAAGGGTACGAGTTGACTTTTTTAACCGCACGAGTTGACCAATTCAGGTACGAGATGACTAAGGTACGAGTTGACTAAGGTACGAGTTGACCCGGAAGCCAATCTGAGATGAAGATTTTGTTATTTCCAATGCTTTAGACAGTGAAAATATCAACTTAATTTCACCAATATATATTTCAGTATTTCACCAGAAAGAATGAAATGAAAAATCATTTCTTTAACCTGAAAATTGTCTATTACCGCTATAGTTTAGAGAGCAAATCATGTACAGTAAGATCTGTATCAAATCAAATCAAATTTTATTTCCTCATACGATACTGTATGCACTTACCAATTTAAAAGTTCCTCTACTTTTTGTCCATGTCATAACAGATTGACCCGTTGACCCTTTCACTAAACTTGAAGACTTTCGGGTATATTCATGTACAGCCAAGCAAAAACTGTCATTGAATAATTTATGAACAAAAAACAGTATATTGCCAGGCAGGTAAACAAATATCCCAATCCACCAAATCCTCCGACATGTGACTTGAATTGAAACAGTTACTGAATCCGCTATTCCATTCAAAACAATAACAAAAGACAGAGTTCCTTTAAAAACGTAAGCAAAATGTGAAATCGCACTCAACTGTTCCCATGAATTGAAATAAATCCAGTTTTTGTTTAAGAAATTACACACATGTATCCAAGATGGCGCACAAATAAAATTGCACTTGCCTGACTTATTTATATTACTCCGCTGCCTTGCAGGAAGAAACAATTGAGCAAACATCGTGGTCGTTTTAATTAAACAGCTCTTATAACTATTTAATTTACCATAAAAACGAATTTTTAAAGAAAATATCCCCAATAAACAGTTTGTGGATGATATTGTTTGGCACAATTTTCTTCTGCGCATTGATATATGATCACCTGTACTTTGGTCCGATTTTGAGGCATCTAGTGGGGGAATATATTTCGGACGAAATGAAAATCCGCCGGTAGTTTTGTCTTTTTGTCGCGGTAAAGCATAAAATAAAAAGAAAATTTGTTTGTTTTTTGTGTAAGATGTAATTTTATTCCATCTCGTGAACTTCGAAAATAGTATTTTCGAAGCTCACTCGATGAAATAAAATAACATCTTTGACCAAAATAAACAAATATTCTCTATTTATATATTATTCTATTAAAATCAAAAATAATATCAAACAGGGAATGCCACGTACCAAAAACGCAGCCTCCCCAAAACGAACCCCACAGCACCCAGAAGTGCACACCACCAACACACACACACACACACGCACACACAAACGACACACACACACAATCATGTACACACACACATATACACTACCAACACACACTAGCATACAAAGCAAACACACGAGGACAAAACGAACAATTAAAGGAACACAGTGGGGCACCGCCATGGAACGGTCAGTGGCAAAAACACCACTGGGGAGCTTAAACCGGTTTATGGTGCGCACCCAACCTCACTCTTACCCCCACCATGTTCCAAAGTCACAGGACAGTGTAAATAAAAGTAATCCCTGCTAGGTGAATCTCTAACACACGCAATGGAAACAAAAGGCATGGTATGTAAAACACAAAAATGCTCGTGTATAAATATATGAAAAGCAAACCTTGAGAACCAAAAAACGTATGTACTCAATGCCTTTGCAGAAGGCAGAGCACCAAGAGAAACACCCTTAAGGGCCCGACGAAACAGGCCAGAGGACAGAAATCAAAACAGTTTCGTCCCAGTGGGATTTAAAAACTGCCCATCACAGAGTCCTCCCCCTCTTCCGTCAGACACAATCAAAGAGGGAAGCATAGCGTCCAACTGTAAACGGGTTGAACACCAAACATGCGGTGTGTCTCAAAACAGTTGGGTCGTAACCTCTTTTAACAAAACGTTTTATAATTTTAGCAAATACAGTTGGAAAATTGCCACGACCCAAAATCTTACGAAGTTTGTAAACCACATCCCCATAAAAATCGGGTTTTGAAATACCTTCTCGCAGAAGAGTCTTTAGATTACTATTGAATTTCAAAACCAAATCAGAATTACGATAGTAAAATTTAGCAAAATATTTACGCAATTTGTAATAACGGTAGCCCTGTTGAAGAAGTTTATTTGTAATATATTGATTACGTTCATTGAAATCCTCAACATAACTACACGCTCTGGCAAACCGAATTAACTGAGAAATGTATACCCCATAAGATGTAGCATGAGGTACATCCCCATCCAAATGGGGGAAATTTACAATACTAAAATTAAAATCATCCTTCTTGTCATAAATTTTGGTATGTATAATATTGTTATAAATAGAGAGATGTAAATCTAAAAATGAAGCACCAGTATCCAAATTGTTAGTTTTAATTAACTGGAGTTCCCGGGGATAAATAGTGTCCACCAATTGACCAAAAAACGGGTTATCCATATTAAGAATATCATCCAGATAGCGTGATGTATTATTAAAAGCAGTGATAATGTCTGCCTGCGTGTCTGGAGAAAGACTCAACATAAAGTCTCTTTCATAACAATATAAAAACAAATCTGCGACAAGGGGTGCACAATTTGTTCCCATGGGAATACCGATTACTTGTCTGAAAACTGCATTCCCAAACCTTATATAAATGTTGTTCAATAAAAAGGAAAGGGCTTTACAAACTTCGTCACAGGTCCACATAGTATAATGTTTAACAATACAGCTAGTAAAAAAAGCTTTATCGAAATTGCAGGCGAGAAATGTAACATTCTCCCTGGCAAAAGTCTTTTGAATTAGGGAAGTTAGCTTGTCATTTATCAAATTATGTGGTAAAGTGGTATACAGTGTAGAAAAATCGTATGTACTGACTGAAGTTACTTTGTAATTATTAACTTTAAACTTATCCAGGATTTCGCCAGAATTTTTGATCGACCAAAATAAATGTTTACCAGAGTTTTCGTATACTTTATCACAATATCTTTTCACGTGGGCTTTTATAGCAGTTAGGCAATATGTTAATAGTTTTGAAATATTTGTAGTGGTACAAGAGCTTGAATTAGCGATGAAACGAGCTTTATATGGTTGTTTATGTAATTTAGGAATCCAGTACATAGTAGGAAGTTTAATATGTTGATCATCTATACGAACTTTCAAATTAGAAACTTCACTGATGTGATCAGTGACCACATTTTGTTCAACGGAAGGACTCAATATATAAGCTTTAGTGCTATTTAGTTCGTTTTGTAAAACATTAATATAATGTAGGCGTCAAATGATGATAATATTGTTGGCCGCCTTGTCTGCTGGAACTAAGACATACTTAGAATGAAATTCTAGGATTTTAAAGCACCCAGCTATGTTTTCATTCTATACACTGGCTTTATGGAGTATGACTCACAATCTCAGGTGGTTCTAGTTATGCAAATATTTTGAAAATACTTATACACACTAGAATACACCTTATCTTTATTAGATCGTAAAAGGCGTGTCAAATACCGATAAAAAATACTCAAAATGCCAGATACTAGATTCGTTAAAAAATGTTATTTAATGACGTATAATGATAATGTTAATGGTCACATAAACTGGGTTTCGTCTTTGAGACAATGTCTCCAGATACATGGTTTTCGAAATGTATGGGCAAACCTGACTATTAACTCAGAGCAACGTTTTTTAAAACACTTT
Source organism: Saxidomus purpurata (assembly GCA_022818135.1). Classification (NCBI taxonomy): domain Eukaryota; kingdom Metazoa; phylum Mollusca; class Bivalvia; order Venerida; family Veneridae; genus Saxidomus; species Saxidomus purpurata. The sequence continues at coordinate 2,911,886 of JAFMSR010000009.1, forward strand.
GTACAAATATTAAAATATATGTTTTACAGGACTGGCATGAAGCAGTAAATTTAAACAGAAAACTTTCTAATTACATACTTTTTAAACAAGAATTTACATAATAATATTATCTGGATATGTTAGATATTAAGAAATTTAGGTTTGCTTTTGTAAATTTTATGTACACATGCTATGTTTTTGTGTAATATGTATAATTGTATGTATATAGTTTGCATTGGCTGGATAGCAAAGAAACTTTGTAATTGTCATTGTTATTATTAATGTCACATTTCTGTGAACAGTTCGCTTTAAGAAGTCATTTTTGACCTGCTTACGCTGTTGTTAAAAAGCAAATGGGAAACCAACCTGCCACACGGCATGTGTCATGTTTTCCTACTATACGCGTATAACCGCACATGAATGTATATTATGTTTTTTCATTATTACGTATCTGTTTTTATTAAAAAGGGAATATCGCGGATTATTCTCGCAGCTTCAGCATACGTGCTTTTACCTTTAGATTCTACCGAAAATGGAATAACTGGTTACAAACTGTTTTTTGTGGAAAAAATCTTAACAGAAGTTGGTTTTTTTAAATATTACTTAGAAAATACTTGTATTCACATTTTCTTTATCAAATTCGTAAATATACAAATTCATGAAAACTCGAGAATTCTGCGCAATAAGTTTTTTGCGAAGTGCAAACATATTTATTCTTGCGATTTTGTCTAGGTTACAAGGTTACTTTCCCAGACTTGACTTAAATGTCTATAATTGAGGATTACATGTGTGTTGGTAGTGTATGTGTGTGTGTGTGTGTGTGTGTGTGTGTGTGTGTGTGTGTGTGTGTTGGTGGTGTGCACTTCTGGGTGCTATGGGGCTCGTTTTGGGGAGGCTGCGTTTTTGGTATGTGGAATTCCCTGTTTGATATTATTTTTTTTTTTTTTTACAAATTAGATGAATTAAACAATTCCTGTCTGTGGATGAAACGTTTTTTGAGAGCTAAAGTATGCTATAAGTGACCGAATCGTGAAATTGTAGACCAAGAAAAGAACTTGAAAGAAATTAATCCATAGTGTATATCTATCTGAAAAAAACATATCATCCGAAAATTGTCACTTTTGCCAACTGATTCAGATAGCAATCGAGACAAACAAATAAAATACCAATACCTTGCAAACTAAATGATGATCCATCATACTAGTACATCATGGGACCTAAGTTAGATAAAAAAAGTCAATAATAACACCGCACGAAGAGACAAAAGTAGGTCAGCCAAACGAAAAATTATCTCCCCTGAACTACAAAATTCACAGCTAGATAAGACAGCGCAACAATAAAGTGAAAGTGACGAGCAAACTTCAAATACTAAGGAAAGTACAACTGATTTATATCATCAGCAAACAATGGAGCACGCCTTACAGAATAGGGATACCTCTTGCAATAATGAACAATTTCAGGCTCATCAAAGTGTCTTACAAAGTACACCTGTTAACAAAATGCCATTATACCCTAATGCACTACTGTTTGGTGTCTCTGCACCTCTGATATCTGGGCCAATGATGACAAATATATCAGATCATGACATTATCAAGATAGCTTCTGTATTTAAAGAATCAATTAACAAGGTAAACAGTATAGCAGAAGAAACAATGTTCTAATATGCAACTATACTGAAGAGAAAAAGTGAAATTACAGACAACATTGTATTGGCGGTAGCAAAGGAAGTGGTGCTGATATCACCAATTCAGATATAATTGTGTCTCATAGAATTGGCCAGAAAAAAGGACAAAACAAGAGACATTATGTTATAATTCATATCCAGAAATGCTAGAACTGAATTTATAAAATCCAGGAAACAGCTAAGAGAAAAAAAAGAAGATTATTATATAAATGAAGACCTCACCAGCTACAGAATGAACATAGCTTACAAGGCAAGGCAAATGAAAAAAGACAAATCAACAAATGTGAAAGAAACATGGACTTTCAATGGTAACATATTCATAAGAACTGAGAAAGATAAAACTGTCAAAATTTATGAAGCAGAAGATCTATATGTCTATTCTGTTAGACCAGATGACAATTGACAAATTAGTATACTGACAAAGTACAATTCTTAATTATATACAAACTGTGTAGTAGTCACACATGATACTGTCATAGTACACAGTGTAGAGATTGGTCTAAAGTACATGTAGACTTGTACATTAAACATATTCCATACATTTAACAGGTTCAATATTTTTGACCTACAAACATATATGCACCGAGATTCAGATGTGACCCTTTAAGAATTTTGTAACTCACAAAGTACAATTCTGAATTGTATACACACTTTGTAGCAGTCACACATGATACTGCCAATTTTACTAATCACTGTTCTGAAAGAAATCTTCAACAAGGTTAAAGAAACATAATTTTGAAACTGTACAACATTTTTCATGTTCTAATGCTACTTTATAGCACACAGTATAGAGATTAAGTCTAGAGTGGTCATACACGAATATACTTATACTTAATATGTCAAACTACCACTTGACCTCAAATGTTGTTTTAACCAAAACTTATCTTTATATGTTGATATGTTCTCATACTACAAAATGCCATAATTATAATGTATAGCTTGATCTAAAGCAGTCGTGTACACAATACCTTAAACCTATTGAATACTATTGAAACAAAAATAATATCAAACAGGGAATGCCATGTACCAAAAACGCAATCCTGATTTACATTGTTTGACAACATAGAATTATCTTTAAATGTTGGTATGTTGTCATACTAGAAAGTGTCATATTCATAGTGTATAGCTTGACCTCAAACAGTCTTGTACACATTACCTTTCATATATCTATTCTGTTCACTATTTTTTTACCTTTTTACTATGCACTGAGAGTACACTGTGATCCTTGAATGTTTATTGAAACCAAACGTGATGTACATTGTTTGACAACATAAAGTTTACTTTAAATGTCGGTATGTTCTCAAACTATAAAATGTCATATTCAAAGTATATAGCGTGATCTATAAACACTACACACTTATGTATAATACCATCTACACCAAACGACAGAAACTTATGTTTGCATATTTACATACTTCATGTCTATTGTAACTTTCTTCTCCACAGACAGTCCATCATATGACAACAGTATTCTTAACGGAACTCTCGAATGCCCCAGCTATCTTTTCGATTATTTTATCTTCATATGTCTCTATTCTATCTAATTCCATCCCGGTATCACATGACTGTCGATCTTATTTTGATCTACAGGGTGAGGGTTTGTTTGCTAGCACACGAAGTAAAACGAAGGGTATCTCTCATTTCACAAATTTTGAACTAGTAACGTGGCTAGCCTTAATGTAACTCCTTTCAGGTGAAATACAGGAAAACCCTTGTCCCGACAATATTGAATCGGACATGTCGCAGTACTCTGTTATAGAGGACTTTAGCAGACACTTATATTTTGTGCACTACAACGTACAAAGTTTCTCTTCCAAAATAGACATACATGTACTAGAATGTGAACTTAATCACTTTGACATCATTTGTATCACTAAAACCTGGCTTGGTGAAAACACTTCAACTGACTATTTGTCCTTTGAAAATTTGTCTGCTCAATTCAAAAGAGATAGGGTCGATGACTACCACGGTGGTATTCTTGTTTATGTTCGAAACCATATACCTGCAATAAGAAGATCAGTCAAATCATCATTGGGATAAATACAAACAAGCACGTAACAAAACAACAGAGCTTAACCGTAAGGAGAAAACACAAATGGCAATTAAACTCTCTGAAAAATTAAGAAATGCTAACCTTCCTCCATCAGATTATTGGAAAATACTCAAACAATTTCTAAATCTACAGTTCAACAGTAATGGCATTTATATCTTGAAGCATAACAATATCATATACACTGATAACAAAGACAAAGCAAACTTACTCAATCATTATTCTAAATCACAAACAGAAATTCAGGATAAAAACACACTTCTACCAGATCTACACACAGATTTAACAACACCCTCATTAGATAGTATATCAACTAATGAAAGTGAAGTTAACCTAGTTCTAAGATCGCTCACTCTGGGTAAAGCATCAGGGCTAGATTCAATTAACAATATAATTCTAAAAGAAACAGCATTTGAAACATCTAAACCACTTTGTGACCTTTTCAATCACGCACTGCTAATTGGGAAAGTACCTTCACAACGGAAACTAGCACACGTCTGTCCGATATTTAAGAAGAATGACCCACAACACATTTATAACTACAGACATATCTGGCTTTCGATAGGGTGTTGCACCCTGGTCTTCTGTTCAATTTGCAGACTGCGGGCATAAATGGAACGCTGCTGGCATGGTTCAAAGACTATCTCTCTGATCGGACGCAAAAAGTTATTCTTCCTGGTACTTTCTCTGATCCTGTAACCATTTCTGTTGGTGTTCCACAGGGTTCCATTTTAAGCCCTCTTCTTTTCATGATATTCAAGAACGATATTGTCTTTCAAATTAACTCAAACTTCAGACTCTTTGCGGATGACACTAGCCTGTACATTATTGTTTACAGTCCAAAAACAGCTGCTGCCACTCTGAACCAAGACCTGACTCAGATCACAAGATGGGCTGACACTTGGCTGTTCTCCTTCAATCCAAACATGACTGAATCACTTCTCATTTCTCGTAAGGTTAACAAACAAGTGCATCCTCCGCTCGTCATAAACAGCATCACTATAATAAATTATCTGAAGTAGAATCGCATAAATATCTTGGTTTAACCTTTTCAAACGATGGCTCTTGGCACCAACAAATATATGATATTAAACAAAAGGCATGGCAAACAATTAACATCATGAGGTAACTGAAATTTATCCTTGACAGGCACTCTTTAGAAACTATTTACTTCTTCTTTGTAAGGCTAATTCTTGTATACTCAGATGTAGTTTGGGATAACATTACAAGACAAGAGGAGCTGGAACTTGAAGCAATCCAAACAGAGGCTGCAAGGATTATTACCGGAGCAACTAAACTAGTGTCAGATACAAAACTCAGTGATGAGACGAAATACCAAACTCTTAAATACAGGCGACTAATTCACAAACTTATACTGTTCTATAAAATGCAAAACGGACTAACGCCATCATATCTTGCAGATCTCGTTCCTGAGAACGTCGCTGTGACATCACAGATATCACAGTACAACTTGCGCAACGCAAACAACTCCCGCACTCCCGCAACTACCTTGTAACTCCCAGCTATATTTCAACTTTTTCCTCCCGTCAACTATCAGAGAATGGAACAATCTACCTCTTGATGTCCGAAATGCTAGAACACTACATATTTTCAAGTCCTGCATTAATACATCCCGTCAACAAGTCCCTTTGTTCTACTATATTGGTGATCGACAACTCCAAGTCATGCATGCTATATTGAGAATGAACTATAGCTCACTCAATGCAGAACTATACAGAAAAAAACAACATTCATAGGCAAGAGCTACGCTCATAATTGCAACCAATTACCCAAACTGTCACTATAAACAATCTTCTTTATGGCGACCAAAGTCTAGACCAAGCAGAAAACATGAACATGTTTCTTGCAGTCCAAAAATACATTCACAGATCAAAACGATTCACTAATACTTAATGCAAAACAGCAAACAGGCCTCTGCCAGTTATCTAAACTGCCATCTGAAAATACATACTCACAACAATATGCACTGTAAATACTAACACGAAAATCTTTAATAAGTACATCCATATCTTCCGTCACGTACTTACTTTAAAAATATCACACGTCCAAAATACATATTCACAACAATACTTACACGCTTATCTATCATAAGTATATCCCTATCTTCCGACACGTACTTTCTATAAAAATAAATCATGCCCTATACAAATCATGTAATAATTTGTGAGTATCCTTAACATACTCAAACCCTTACTAAAGAAAAATAAAATACCTACCTATTTTCCTCTCACATCGTGACCAAAATAGCTTCGTCTCTCTATTTACTTTCTTTAACCCCGCATAGTCCTTCTACCTTTTCAACTATGTTGCAGAAATTCATGCTTGAATAGTTAATCAAAAATACGCACTTTTCACGTCATTAACACAGCAATTTACAGATACGGCTTTGTTTGACCATATGAAAACACAACCGCAAACAACCTATTGTAATGCATGTATTGTTAATTCTGAATGTTGTTACTCCTTAAGTTACTAATCCATGTTTAGTAGTAATTAAATACTCCTTAGGAAAGAGTTTACATAAGCTTCTAGCTTCCTTCTCAATCCTAATAATTATGTATGTTGTATGTATTATGAACAATATGCAAAATAAATATTGTTTAAACTAAATAATTCCTTTTTGAAAACAGACGCAGTTCACCTTTCATTCTTAGAATTGTCTGAACAATTGAATATAGTTGAACGAAAACGTCCTCACCTCCTGTAATAATTGAAGAGGTTGTTCTTGTCTTTTAATTATAGATAAACACTGCACTGTGACATTAATGGTAACTGCACGATGCAAAAGTCTACAACATTATCTTGAATCAAATATATATCGTTGTAATCGTGCAGCCTTCATCACATTGACCAAACGGTGTGTTACACGGTATACTTTAAACTATTTTCTTTAGATCAAATCGCAATTTCTTTATTATAATTTATCTTTGTATAAAACTGTGTATAATGTACATGAAATAGCTTCATACTTGAACCATATAATACAGCTTTAGCCATGTATACTCTCGCTTCTCATAAGATTATTGGGAAAGCAAATGGTATTGCTTAATAAGGCTTTTCACTATCAGTTGAACTTAACATTTGAATCAGACTTTAATTGATTAATTCAACAGGAGTAATTACTTTAGCTTTTCGTTTTATATTCCAAGCTACGGAATTCTACGGAAAAGGTGCAGTACCTGTGAATAGAAATGTTCGAATCAAACGAAAGGGAGCAAGATAAAGGTAGGCTTGTACATTGACCTTTAATTTTTCTTTAAAACGTTTAATATCAATTGAAATAATGCAGTCACTGTGTGAGTTAAATTAATGATAAAATATTAAGAGATATAGCGGTGACTCTCCGTATCTAAATACATCGGGAATGGAATTTAAAAGCCACACAATAAAATGATAAATGTTTCTTTTCATTTGCGACCATAATATAATCTTGTACATCTTCGGTATTTCTGTCATGAAATTAAAGGATATAATGCATTTATGTGTTTAAAGACATAAAACAAAAAGCAGTCCCTAAACACAAGAAAAGGCAGCAGGCAATGTACACATTGTTGTTTAAATAATAACTTTCTAAAGGCGTCACTTTGCGATATGCAAGATAAAAGACAACTACACTATGATTCGGACACAACATTCAGAATATCACAAACACATATATACATGTAAGTTTTATGTTGATTCTGACACAATACAAATCACTTAACAAACACAACTATCAGTTCTATGTTGATTCTGGCACAACACAAAGCACACCAAAAACACACATATAAGTAATATATTGACTCGGATGTTATCGCATTGGAACTAGCAGCTAGTGACACATAAAGTAATATTCCTCACATAATCCATACAGATTCTTAAATTAACAAAGATCTCTTTTTTTATTGCAAAACTTATTAAAGACTAAATAAAGTAATATAAAATAGTGAGAAATATTTTCTTTGTAGTTAGAACCGCTACTCTTAAGATGCAGCGTAGCTTTGCTCCGGATGCCTGGTGAAAGATAAACCAAACAGTGAAAATGTAGCATATACTTTACATTGATATATACGTATTTTCTGCATAAAATTACCAACAAATTCATCATCAACGATCAGGGACATGTAAAAATCTAATTCAGTATTACAACAGTGCCATTTTTTTGTAAGTGTGTTTTTCCGTTGGTCAATAGAAAATTATGCTATGTGTACGATATTAATAACTCCGCTTATTATGGGATCGTTACGTCTTGTTTATACAATGACGTCAAATAAATAACGTCAGATACACAAACCTATGTTGCGCTATTCACAGGATTTCTTTGTATCTTATGCTTAAACGTCGGTTACAATTCAGGGTATTAGTGTGGAAAAACACACAAACATATATAACAAAATGGTTATTATATTAAATAAAAATGTGATCTAGAATGTTGAATATGCTAGAGCTGTATATCGGAACATTCGAATGCTAAAATAATATTATAAACAGAATAGTAGCTATTTATTGAACATTTATTTCTGTATTAATATATCTAAATACAATTTTTGATACTTATGCTGCTGTTATAAAGGACTTCTAGTAAGTGTACTCTAATTTGATCAAGTATGCCATTTAATCCATTTTTTGTTTATGATAGGTTGGTTTAGACCAGGCATAAACAAATACATTTTATGTATTGTCTGTGGGGGAAGATCATCCGGCTTCCATTATGGTGCATTTACATGTGAAGGTTGTAAGGTAAGTCTGTAGTAGCTTTGTCATGACAGTATAACATATATTATAGAAATAAAATGTATTGTCTTTGGGTATAAAACTCTTAAAATGCCGAAAAAGGCAATACATACAATATTTTATAAAATGATTATATTGGACTTCTCAAATTACGATTTAATTCGGCTAGGTTAGCTTAAATTATCGTATCTTGTTTTGCCAGATAATAACTCTCATCAGACAAACAACATAATCAAACATGAATCTAGCCTAACTGAAACCATTGATTATCAAAATACTGTCAATACATTTAATCTTTCTAATAGTAAAGTCTTCAGATGCGATCAAGCTATTGTTAAACAATGACTTAACATGATTTCACAGAAGCATTATTTCTAAACAAAACCAAGGGCAGTTAGGAAATAAAATTAAAAGTGCGACATTGGAAGATATATCGTTCTCTGTTTACATTTGTTTTTAATTAATAAATCTTATCTGATCTACTGTATTCACGTTTGGCTAAATGTAGTCCGAATAAACTGTTTGAAGCTTCTTTTGACTGCTGTAGTCTTCATCTTTGCAGAGCAAAATGAATAAACAACACGATATATATTCGGGTAATTTATTTAATTTTTTTTCGATGGTTTATCGAAATATAACGGTGAATTATATCCCGATAAACTCACTGTCCACTCAGTGAAAATTATCAAAAGTTTTTACCCGGTTTAACGTCAAAATATATACCGAGCGTAACGAATGCAGGAAACCATACGACGATGACGTCGTTAAAGTGACGTCATGTTTGGTATGCTTTCTGATGACGTTTCCCGCAATTTTAGACATTTTATTGAAACAAAAGTAGAGTTATAGACATAAAATGCACAGAAACATTGTTGGTATCGATGTAATATCGCGATAATTTCACTCGTGAGCACCAAAAGTAGTTATTTTCACTGGTAGCTGCGCCACTCGTGAAAATATCACTTTTGGTGCCCACTCGGTCAAATTATAACGTGATATTACACCGAAACCAACAATTATTCTCTATCCCTGCCCTTATCCTGATTCTAGTTCTATATATTAGCAGGACTATGTTTCTTCAAACTATTTATCTTGTAAGAAAGTGTGGTCTTCATTTTATCATACTCAACATTCGGAGTGTGTTACCAAAACTTGATTAAGTTGTTTTAATTGCCAGACAAACTTTTGCTGCTTGTTTATGTGTATCTAAAACCGTGCTTAATGATAGCATTTGTGACCTTGAAATTTCCACTGTCAAAGGTCATCATGTTTTAGTAAGTCATCTGTGTAATATTTTAAGATCAAACCAGGATTTCACAAACTGGTTGTTACACAATTGACTTTATTTCAGTGTCAGAATCTCATAACATTTCTCAAAGTGGCGTAATAGATTGAGGTGAAAACTTTGAATCTTTTAGACATTTTAAGCTCAAATAATAGCAAACATATTATTTCAAAACAGCCATTGAAAGTAATAAACATGACTGCATGTCCCCACTGAGTTGTCTTAAAAATATTGGTTTGCCATCAAAGAAGTGCGAAGGGTCCACTACTAATGTCATGTTTATTACTTTCAATGGCTGTTTTGAAATAATGTTTTTGCTATTATTTGAGCTTAAAATTGTTGTAATCTCTTTACAATAATGTTGCTTCCAAATTAGTACAAACAATGCCAGTATATTTCAAAAGGTTTAAATCTATGTTTTTTTTTAATGATTTTCAATCCAATATACCAAATATACCTATCCAAGCATTACACTAAAAATGCAAAGAGATCGTTAATAATGATAAGACACTAAAACAACAATACAAAGAGATCGTTAAGAATGATAAGACACAATGTTAAAACTAGGACAAAAATGATGTTTGACGGCTTCCGTAGAATGCTTAAAAACTGTAATATTACGTATCAACTGTGGCAAGTTATTCCAAAGGACACACCCCTGATAAGCAAAATACTTTTTACCAAATCCCTTCACCTTGGGAATACAAAAACAACCACTGTCATTGAAATTGCAACTGATGGAAATCACGTCGCGTCGTCTTACACACATTGTTAACCTGTCTATTATTCGGGGAATACTTCCAACCAATCTGTAATACTTCCAACGAATGTGTGGGTCTCTTATTTAAGAAAAATGGCAAGACTGATTTAGTAATAACAAACCTGTTTAAATTATTGTGTTTTATTGACGGTTATAGTAACGATTATGTTTGCACGAGTAAATGACCACTTAGAATAAAGTTAACTTCTTTATTAATTTCCGTCTGGTTTTCTATTGACACATGTTTGCTTCATTTGTCTAATTACATACTGTCAGTTGGTTTGAATTTGACGGTCAGCATTAGTCGGTAGATATAAGTGATACATACTCATCTCAGGTAGCAGTTACCTGCGGGATACCACAGGGTTCTACACTAGGTCCCCTTTCGTCCTGAATCTATGTGAAGAAGTAGTGAAAATTAATTACCTTTGCACGCCGACAACAAGCTTAGTTTTGAGTAAACGTAAAACAGAAATTAAATTCGTTCTTAGTAAGGAAATTGAAACTGTCAGTGAGTGGTTTAACAGTAATAAACTGTCCATCAATCTTAGTAAAACTGAGTCATGTCAAACTGATCTTGTTTAACACTAGGAAGCTTAAATGCTAAAAGTATGGTCAAATATTTGGGAGTTACTATCAATAAAACTTTAAGTTTTCATGATATGGCCAGCTCTGTCAATAAGTAGGCCAATGCTTGTTTATAGTTTCTGTATAGGCAAAGGGAGTTCCTGACCAGCCATACAAAATTGTTGTTAATTATTTCCCTTGTTCAGTGTCATTTTGACTTTGCCTGAACAGTCTGGTTTCCTAGTCTAACTCAAGACCTAAAAATCAAATTGAATAAACTGATTAAATTTGATCCGAACTTTGAATCAAGACCTATATAGTTAAGGATATGTCACAGGTTGGAAAATATAGTGAAACAACCATTTGGCGTAGGTTCGATGAGTTCTTTATTTCATTTTGAAACAATCTGGACAAAAAACCTAAAATATACAATTATTACTTTAAGTTATGACCATAAGAATAAAAGTATAGCAAACCACATAGAATACAACAATTCATTGTACCGTGCGAAGGATTTCAGTAATAGATATTAAATTATATTAACTATTTAATATAATTTCCTTACCACAGCGTCCTACTCCAATGTAAATTGAAATAACCTCATGGTCAAGGATAAAAAATGTCTGACCACTACATTAGGTAACCTACTCGTAAGAGAACTGGCGAGGGAAAATTATGGGGTAGTGGCTAAAGAAAACGATTAGTAAGATAAACCAATCGATTTTGACCATTCTCCAATAATGCACTTACACCTGCTCAACAAGTAAGACGATTGGACAAACACATTGACATAGACATAGACACTGTGTTCCTTTAATTGTTCGTTTTGTCCTCGTGTGTTTGCTTTGTATGCTAGTGTGTGTTGGTAGTGTATATATGTGTGTGTACATGATTGTGTGTGTGTGTGTGTGTGTCGTTTGTGTGTGCGTGTGCGCGCGTGTGTGTGTGTTGGTGGTGTGCACTTCTGGGTGATGTGGGGTTCGTTTTGGGGAGGCTGCGTTTTTGGTACGTGGCATTCCCTGTTTGATATTATTTTTGTTTGTATACATGTATTCATCGACGTGACCTACAGTGATAAAAACCAAAGAACACTGAATCTAACGCATGCGCGAGGGTTAAGTCTATTCCAACTATGGAACGCCCGAACGGACTCTCGCTAATGATGCGATAAAAAACTACCTGTGACAGATATTTTTTCTACCCTGGGCTGGTTATCTGTAACATCCAGAGTGGACTAAATTACGCTTTGCCATGTTTTTAAATTCGCCATCAACTTGCTCCTCATTATATTAATGAAAATGTCAATCCGACCAGTAATACACGTGGTTATCCTACCGGATTTAGAGTTTCAGCTTGTGCTAGTAATACAGGTGTCAATTATACTGATACTTGTCGTTATAGTATCCCAAGAGTTGCAGGTTTTAGTTAGTGTACCGTGGGTGTTCTTTGTGGAACAACCTGCTACAACTGTTAAGTACACTATTCATATAAAAGAAAGAAAAGCCTTACGATCATTAGAAATGACGTAAATATAACAATTGGAGCAGACAAAGGTAGTGGTATTGTCAAAACGAATAAAGATTACTGCAGGAACAAACTGCTACAGATGCTTAATTACAATTACTTATATCTACTATCATGATTAAGAAAGTGATTGTTCTAAAAAAAAACAGTCAACATTATTTAAGACTTACTAAAATGTGAAAATAGCATGACTAAACAAGAAATTGATTACATGCTTGATTTTGAGTCAAAATCATCTACCTCCTCTCTAAATATACATGGTGTCAGGTATTCTTAATTGTTTACAGATGTTCTTCCGGAGAACCCTACAAAGAGACCGCGAAATCCTGTCATGTAACAATAGAAACAAATGTATAATCACGATGACAAACAGAAACCGGTGTAAGCTGTGTCGATTTCAGAAATGTATCGCTTCTGGAATGCATATTGATGGTAGGTATCATTTAGTTATTTAATCAGACATGACACGGTCGTTTATTGTGATTAAAAATGAAGCACTATGTTGTAAGTTTAAGAATCCTGGGACGTTCAGATATCTTATCATTAACAATTTTTCCCATTTATTTTGTAAATAACATTTCATTTGTGGTGAAATCACTAAATGTTTACCTCATCTAAAAGCAGATGATTTATCATATATTAAAATGTCAGTTAACAAAAACTGTTGTTTTTTTTCAGTATGATTGTGTGTACTATGGAGTTTAAACAAGATCCATGTCAAAAACCTTAATAGGTTAATATCATAGCGTTGAAATAATAAATAACATTCCAACTAGAATTTTCTTACTTGCAGCGATTAATTATAGAAGATGTTCAAAGAACAAGAGTTGCTTGCGTTTTGTTCCAATGATGCACATGAGCAGGTTGAATTATGATGAAGTCATTGCCTCAGCCGTCCATAAGGCATACGAAAAGGCGTTTGAAGCATTTGATAACTTTACCAAATCATTTAGGGAAACAAGGGTAATTTACTCTATGTGTATATTTTATCATTTTGGTATAATTCTGGAAAGGAATAGCAGTATTTTCGTTAAAACGATTTATGTTTGAAAAGAAACTCTTTATGAGGTCCTGACGAATTCGTATAAACCGAATTTGACTGTAATATGATTTTGAAGTTATCGTGTATTTAACTGATCGTTTTGTTTCCTTCAAGAAATTCCGCTTCCCAGTATGAGATTGATAAAGTAATCTATAAAAACTAACAGACAGACGACTGAATTCCTTAAATATAAGACAAAAGCAACAGACAAGATACACACTGCAGCTTAAATATTAACTTTATAAAGACAACGATTGCCCTAGTGCATAAAGTAAAGGTCAACAATTACAGAATAATAACACCTAATTAAAACTATGTTTCAATGGAAGTTGCGTCCAGACGACATTTCGTTACCATCTCTACTCGACGTCGGTTATAGACTGCAAACGATTTGTTACGGTTTTCCTCCATAGAGAAGGCAATAATGGACCAAATGTCAATATTATCTCACAAACGCATGTGAAATTTTTTATATATTATATACACTAGAATACCGTGTGTATATGATGTTGTTTACATATAGTTTGCTTCATGCTAATCGTTTTATCAAGATGCGATATTTATAGGCTAACATGATTAAACAAACAATAGAGATACATAATTATAATTGTATGCATTTTGATGTAGAAATAAGAAAATGAAAAAAAGATACTGGCTTCAAAATAACCTTCAGTCAAGATAGTCACTCGCACCGAAACCATACGTATGTACTAAACACATGTTTTTTTCTGAAGGTTGCGTGTAATGTGTTCTTTACATAAATGGATCATACAACAAATGCATTTTTATACAAGTGGGCAAGTTTGCATCAAATACCAAACATGTCCTCTGTATCATTTACCGGAAGTAAATCACAATTAAAATATATCTCACCGAATACCAAATAATTGGTGGTTCTCGGGTCAGGTTGTATCATTTTAGTAAATCGTTAAGGTGACAGCACAAAATGTAACTATTTTCAGGTTGTTGTTAAAGGAAAGGCGGATTTACTACAATTGGCTAAACGGTATTTTCAAAGTGCGATTCATTTCATTGTCACATTCGCAAAAGAGATTCCTCTCTTTAATTCGTTACCGAAATACGACCAAAGGCTGATTGTAGAAGATGGAACAATTGCATTGATTGCAATCAACTCTAGCTTACATTTTGAATTTTGTGACAATTTACTATTTAACGCTAAACTAAATGTAACAATTCTGAAGGATAAAATACATGGAATAGGAAATCTTGTGGATATTTTCACTGCTTTTAACTGCGTTACAGAGAAATTGAAAAAGCACAGATTTACATTTACAGAGTTGTCTTTAATTTCTGCAATGGCACTACTTTGTCCAGGTAGGTTTAATTCTTAATATTATACTTATCTTGAACAATAGTGAACCTGATAAGTGTATTTGAGCACGTTATAGTTGTGTATCTAGCTGCAGAAAGTATATTTTAAAGAATTATACATTGTGTCTATACATTTCAAAATTATTTGCATGCGTACGTCTTTGCAATTTTCATGCTAAATTATCGCTGGAAAAGGATTTTAAACCTGTATCAATCCTCAATATAACTTTGTATGATTTCAGAAAATGATGGTGTCGTCAGCAAAGTCTTTCTAGAAAATAGAGTGATGGAGATATGTGTTGCATTGAAGAGACAATTGGTTGTAAGCCACAATGACCAAATTATTTTATTTGCAAAGGCAATAGAAATTCTGACTGAAATAAGAGGTATTTCTGCAATGTATCATGAAGACATTTTTAATACCAAACTTTATTTCTAATAATATATTGCACACACATATATACATACATAGAGAGAGAGAGCACAAAAACGATGTTCTTTCAGCGGAAAATATATGCATCAATTGTCACTCCGGGTTGAACCATTAACTTTATAATGGGAAAAGTGATATCACGGTAAAGAACAAAAGGAAGGCAGTAAGAATGTATTCGCAATTCAGATGTCGGGACTCATATCTCACTTATGGCTTACTATTTCGCCATCTGTCACTTTCTCTGTGGGAGCTTTTGATGGTGATTATGTTACAGTATTAAAAAATGACTTGTCATTTGTATGGCAGTTCAAACAATAGGGATAATTGATTGATATATTACAAACAATGTACAGTAAATTCCGCTTCGGAGTGAAAATAGATGAAATATAGTCGGGACTTCAACATTAGCATCGTTAAAAGCGGTATATCGCTACAAGCAATATCATTACAAGTGGAGTTAACTGTATTATGGAAGATGTCAAATGAGTCTTAGATCGAACAAACATTGCTAGTAATTTATTTCAAATACGTATTGCAATAGGTTTAATGCTAAGTAAATCTTATTGTAAAATCAAAAACTAGAAAAGCAAGATTTTATTCAATATAATTTATATAAATATCTGTAAAATTCGTATAAACGGACGATTAAGACATGAATGTTCATTAAAAATTCAAATCAATATGTTTTTTTAACAAGTTAGTTCTTTATTCTTATCATATTTTCATTGTCATTATTTTTCATCTACGCTAAATCAGAAAAGTGTACGTGGTACTCGGTATTTATCCTAGATAATACCCTACGAAATATATAAATGAACAAATTAAACAAATTGCTCTGTCGCCAATTTTTGAATGTCAAAATTATGTCCGATACAGTATTATAGACTGTTGTGTTAATAACAATAAGTATTTTATCGTTACTAAAAACGTGTACGGTACTTCGGTTACTTCATGGGATACCATCCATATAAAGGCCAAATAAACAGGTCACAACATGTTCGCTACCATAATGTTTGCTACCGATAATTTCACAAATTAACATAACGGAACTGAAAAATTAAGCCATATATGTTTCTCTAATAAAGGTAGACGCAAAATAAATGTCAGGTTACCAAGTACAGCAGTATGGAATGTACGATACTGTTATTTTCAATGCCATCCTAATTAACGCCATTGTGTATCATGCGATATTTCCGACATTCCTGGTATGACATCATATTTGTTATGTAAAACGTCTTCTACCGAAAGAAGATGTCTTCAATATTGCTAGAAATCGAAATTAGTATCCTTAAAATAAGTTGAATCGTTATTTGCCTAAGAATAAGACATAATGAATAGCGATTATATAATCATCTGGTGTATCACAGAGGACATTAATACACGTGCATCTTGAAAGTGAGGTCAGATATGACTTGTTGCAAAGATCATACCTGTAAAATTTGTGTAACGGCGGTCTGCACCACTAAACAAAACAGATGATAAATATGGCTACTCACACGCACGTCAGCTATACCTTAGAGGTCCTTCGGTGCACCCTTTCTGTATGGCGTTTCAGCAAAAATGACTTGGTAAATGTTTTCTATATTAACTCTTACACCTTAATACAAACTCCTCTGTTAGGATCCGGAGAAAAACATGGACACACTTTTTTTCTTGTAATACTAGTATCAAAATAAATGTCTATATAAAACACACATTATAATGTATATTGTGGTAGTACCATGACCGTGCGCAACTAAGAAGAATTAATATCATAATGCAACGGTACAGAACCAAGTAAAAGGTGAGAAAATATGCAAGCAGCCGGGTAGCATAGTCGGTAATGCATTCATACAGTTATCGAAAGACCCCAGATTTGAATCCCATTCAGCGGCTGCACATTTTGCTCGTCCTATTAGAAATGGCGTCCAATGTGACTGTCGTTTGTAACAGGGGGCACAAAATCGTGGCTGGATCAAGTCTCGATCCCAGGGCCTTTACCAGCCCCCACGGCCCTTTAGCCAAGTAACCTATCTATTTATCACCACCTACATGAACGTGGCTTACAATGATGATGAACGTATGCATGTAGCTCAGAGTAGTCAGTAGCATTTCAAATAGAAAGACGTATGTATGTTATCTCCATTTACATGTGCATACATGTGAAAAAACAATTACACAGACATGTCCGTCTACGCAGGACAAATTTAAATATGGCGTTTGCTAGTAACATATGCTTTTGTTTAATTCCACAAGAAGAAATCTTTACTCTTGGTTGACTGCTTTATTTGACTTATTTTTGAATCAGACATACGTTTCTAGAAGGGCTAAATTGTGTTCGGACACTTTCGTACGTTAAAAAGTAATCACGGATAAATAAACCACCTCACAAAATACTATTTGCCCTCGTTTTTGAACAAGTCTTGCTCTTTGAAGAGGGGTTTTACCTCGTGTGAGAAAGTTTGAGTTTGTAAATTGAAAGTCATCGTTGCTCACGGGTGGAATATATTTAATCCGTCATAGTGAAATGGGATACATCAGTAACATTTATTGATCAGCATATTAGTAACTAACTTATTGTTTGTGATTAACAAGTATTTAGCATTTAGATTCCGTCACTCTTTTCAAACAGCCACGTACCTGACAGATACAAAGAATATTATCAGCTTGATGGAAATAACTCCTCACGTTACGTTAAGATATTTTTCAATAGGGCACTTTATGCAGTCACTTGTTTCAGTGCTTTGTTATGGCCACACCATTAAACACCATAACTCCTCTTTAAATGATTACATTAATAATATTATTTTGTATCAAAGCTCTTGCACGATATGCACATTTTGTCTCAACGACAATCGAGAAAGGGAAATATATAGAATCATACAAAAAGTCCTTCAGAGTTAAACCTTGTAGCTTAAGAGACTGTTTTTAATAGTAAAGGCAAGCAACACGCGAAAATAAATAGACAAGGATTATGCCATGATATATGCTCTCATGTGAACTTTCTGATGAAGGAAAAAGCACTTGTTTATGAAAGATGAAAAACATTAAATTAAATAAAATTAATTCTTAAATCATCTGCAAGTATGCAACCCCAATATCCTTATCTTATTTCAATGGAATTGGTTTGTTTTTATTATTTCAAGCGGATAACATTTGTATATATACGAGTATAACTTTAAAAAGCACATTTTTATCATTTTTACTTCTTTATGTTTTGATTCTCATTTATAAATGTCGCAATCGCAAATGTTTATAATTTTATAATTTTTAGAATTCAGATATCTCACCAAATCACATTTGGATGGAACTGATAATCATGTTTCGCCGCAGGGGCGCAAATTGGCGCAAACTTAGGGATATCTTTATATTTAAAAGATGCCAATAAACTATGTGATATTACAAAGTACAATACTGTAAGACATAACAATTGAAGACCATTCATGTTTCTTTTGCAGTTTGTCAATGTCAACATGTACGTGTTAATATTGTAAACGAGGTTTGTAATAAACTATACAACTCTAATTGATTCCAATTCATGTATGTTTGCTTGTGTACATGCACTTATCTTTTGTTACTATTCGGGTTACCTTGCTTCGAAGTGTCACAGAAACCATGTAAGTCATTTTCGGTTATAGAGAATATATACAGTACTTAAGAGTTATCATTTCAATAAACGTACATCTTTTCTCCTCTCAGGTACAATGCATAAATGTACAGAATCTCAGTTAAATGTCAAAACCGAAACACCATGTGTAATGTTTGTAGGAGGAGTATGATAAATTCTACATACCTTTTTTCTTTCTAGCTCACCTGAGCACAAAATGCTCAATGTGAGATTTTGTAATCACTCTGTGTTTGTTGTCCGTTGTGCGTCGTCGATAACAATTTGCATCAAACGACATCTCCTAAAACCCTTGACAGAAACTGATAAGACTGTGCCAGGATGTTCCTTGCAAGAATTTCTACCAAAGTTCTCAAAGTACTTCAAAGAATATAATTCGAAGTAGAACGATGGTTGCTATGGCAACAACTAGGAAGAACTTTAAAGATCTTCTTCAAAACCGCAAGGTCCAGAGTTTAGATATTTGGTATGTATCAGTGACCTCTATCACGACTGTTCAAATCATGACACTCGTGTCAAAATTGACACCGCTCGGGGGATCACTTGTTTGACATAGATTTGTATAGGAACATTGCTAGAACGTAGATATTTGGACCTCTAACAAGATTGTTCAGATCAAGATCCCAGTGTCAAAACTGACGCCACCCTGGGGTCACTTGATTTACATAGGTTTCTGAAGGAAAAACTTAAAACATCTTCTTCTGAAATAACAAGATCCAGAGCTTAGATATTTGGCATGTAGCATCGTTCAGTGACCTCTACCAAGACTGCTCAAATCATTACAGCCGGATCAAAATTGACGCCGCTCGGTGAACCACTTGTTTTACATAGATTTGTATAGGAACATTTCTAGACGTTCTCTTCTTCAAAACAACACGGCATACAGCTTAGATATTTGATATGTAGCACTATCTGCTGCAGTTGTTTTAAGTATGTTCAAATCATGCCCAAGGGGTCAAGATTTTCTACGCCCAATATGTCACTTATCTTTATATAGAGTTATACAACATGTAGGAAACACTTTAAAATCTTCTTGTTGTGAACTTCGAGCAAACGGCAATGGTTCTCATGTTAGCGATATATGGTTACATGGCCCTTGTTTATTTATGTCACTTATATTAATTGTTTGTCGTCTTTGCAAAGCCCGTTCTCCAAATTTTTACTACTCTCCCTCATACACTAACCGTGAACATCCGAATCACTGTGAAAGAGCCTGCATTATGTCATTAACACTTAATATGCTGAAGCAATTGTCTAAGTGCGTAATCTCTGCTGCCCTTATAAATAATTACATTATAACTATTTGCCTCGATTGCACAATTATTATTGCTATTATTCTTACCTACCTGTTCAAATACGGGATGTGTAAGCTCGTGAAGTCGAATTGAAATCACGTGACATGATCTAATGACGGCAAATGATATTTCGTCAGCTGGATGCTTCATACGTTATGTAATTTTGCGTTTGTTTCATTGATGAATGAAATTGCAAAAGCGATAACTAAAATAAATGGCGAGTTGTTATACTGAAAGAACTCGATCAGAACTGTGGTGATTGGTCCATTTGAGGAGAAAATACTGTTTTGAATAATTTATGGCGCAAGGCATTCTTGGTGTCTTGGATATGGGAACAGCCATGTTGGATGCAGGAGTGAAACGCAGAATAATATCTTCATTTATCTACCCTAATAAATACGTCATCCCTAATGGATGAATCACAATTCAACGCCGCTATTATTCGTACATATTATTATTCTTACATACCTGTCCAAACACGGGATGTGTTAGCTCGTGAAGTCAAATTGCAATAAAGTAACATGACCTAATGACGGATAATGGTATTTTCGTCAGTGTGAGTGTTTTGTGAATAGGAGCAGCCATGTTGGATACAGAAGTAAAACGCAGAATGATATCTGTTGTCATCTACCTAGGGTTAACCCTTAAATTCTTAATCCATAAAAGTAAGTACGTTGCGGCCTTGTTTCCCATCATAGTACCAAGATCAGTTGCATTTCAGCCTGTTGATGCCGATTAAAAGCAACGATTTAAAGGTACCTTAAAAAGTAATCAAATGGTTAGAAGTAAAATCATTAAACCTGAAAATGAAGATGGCATACGCATCTCCTCTGAATAGAAATACTTTCTGTTAAGTTTCATTGATTTCAAACCAGGGATCCTAAAAAACTATATATACTATATGTACATATAATGATATCGTCATAATTCAGTCTGAAACATGCTTGCAATATGTGCATCTCCTCTTGTTAAGCAAGCTTTCAATGAGGATTGGGATGGCTACTGAGAAATAGCGCATACACATATGAATATGAACAAGTAATCAGAGGACAATAACTACATTAAAAACCATTGTGCTAGAACATGCTAATACTATATATATAGCATCTTAATATTGAAACTGTCTGTGAAATTTCATCGATTTCAAATCAATGATTCTTAGAAATATCCCGGAAAAAAATGTGTAACGGATGCACACACGGACGGTGAACATTATCATATTCCCTGGCGGGGGATAATAAGCAGTTCTCAAGATAAACTATCTTGTGAAATTAAAGAAGGAAACATAGATATGAGAGTTGTGGATTGATATGCCTTGTTCGACTGTCAGAACAACAAATCAAAGCTTATTTCAGCATTTCGGTAATGAGACAGTTTGTTTGACGACCGACCGAAATACCTTTATTCTTTATATGAAAATAATATATTAATGTGAACACATATGTGTAGGGTACGTGTGTTTGTTTAAACAATGCACAGTAAACAATTTAAAACACAACGAAGACAGTAAATAAACTACGTATTTAAATATGTATTTCAATTATAATTAACTGGAAAGTCATTTTGGCTACATACTGTAAACGATCAGTAATGGACGAAATGTCAATATTATTTCTGGTTAGATTATACTCTTCAGATTGTCTTTTGTACCAATTATGTGTGTACATATAGTTTGCTTCCTGCTCATTGTTTTCGCAAGATGTGACTTTTGATAATCACAAATATCCACCGATCTGACGACAGTACTAAACGTTTTAGTCAGACAATGGTTAATATCTGATCGGAAGGAACTTGCAAACAGTAAAGTGTAGCCGATTAAATATGATCGTACTTGCTACAAAATTGGTATTTTAGGCAGGTTGTTTTATTTCTAATTTCTTGGATATGTTACAGCGTTAAAACTACAGTGTTACAAACTCTAGAAGTTGTTTAAAGAGTCATTCCAATAGCTTTGTCACGATTTATGTAT
Organism: Saxidomus purpurata; assembly: GCA_022818135.1. NCBI lineage: Eukaryota > Metazoa > Mollusca > Bivalvia > Venerida > Veneridae > Saxidomus > Saxidomus purpurata. The sequence goes on from JAFMSR010000009.1 coordinate 2,934,144, forward strand.
AACGCAAAATAATTGTCTTGTTTCAGTTGCAGAGCATAAAGTGAAACTGTCACTCCATTAAAACTATGTTATAATGGAAGTTACGTCTCGATGACATCGGGTTATCGTTGTTGACTTTGGTTAGATTCTGTAACTCTGTAAGAGAGACGCAGTTACATTTTAAACGATTTCGAATAAATGCAGTAACATTTTACACATATTATGCTTGAGAAATTAAAGTTTGTGAAATAAATGCATCCGTTAACAGTGAAATATTATGACAGAATAATATAAAAAGAAACAAAATGTCTTACTTATTGTCATTTATATCCAAACGCAAACACTATATACGAGTAGATAACAACCCAAGGTGCATGTATTTCGACTCTTAAATGGAGATAAACTTTTACAAATTGTAACACTCAGTTTTAATGGGTGACTCTGATAAAAAGAGGATTCTAGCGGTTTCTTGTATTGATAAGAATATATTATGAATGCAATATGTAAAAACAATTCAGAGTCTTGAATTGTGATTACTTTACAAATTCAATATAGGTTAGTGCAGATAGTACATTTCATTCCTGTACTCTTCAGTAATAACTTTCCACATATGTATGGGTTGAAACACTACAATATTCGGTCGTTATGGTAGACGTACATCGAGGAACATATGTAAACGAAATTTGGTGCACCAATGCTTGATATGTATTTAATACACGGTGAAGAATAAATTTATATCATTTTAAAGACTGAAACATTGACTTTGTACTTAACTCACTGGCGCCTTTGTTTTTCAAGACCAATACATAATGTATATGAAATCTTCATGCTCGAACACATCTAACAAGCCCTGTTTGAATATGATAGTGACTAGACAATCGATCTTATAACTGAACATTACCAGTAAACAAGAAATTATAAGTTATAAGTATTCTAAAACGGAGATAAATAACTATTGTTATATCTATCATGACTGCAAAATGTCTCGGTATGATAAAAACCCTCATTTATTATCAATAATTAAAGTTGCAAAGCGCACTGTTTTAGATGTTAATTGACTAATTGAGAAAACTGGCTAAAATGCAAACCTTAATAACCTTAATTGTAAACGATCACCAACGGTTTTTCTTTATAACGTTGAATGCAATACCTACAAAGGCTAAGAATTTCTTTAGCATAGAATAGTGTCTCCTTCTACGCGAATTTTTCTCCTGTGTTCGGATACTTGTTTGAAACAGACAAAGGAGAAGTTTAATGTTGATTGGAAAATTATTTTAAAAGATATTAGAGTTATTTCAGTCGGTTATTGCATTGCTTTGCTTGTAGTAATCTCTTTTGATAATTTTACATGTCGAAACATTTGCAATAACTACAACATATGCGACATTTAAATCAGTATTTCCTTCTAATAACATACTTACTTCAAAGACAATTCATATGAACATGATGCTTTTCACTCTTTCTTTTCACTTGCTACCAAAACATTCACATGTCAAAGTCCATAATGCGTATTCGAATAAATATGAAACGCATGCGAAATAGTGCATAGGTTGTATCTCTATCTTCAAATAGTCTATATTTTATATAAAGGAGGGGCATATCGTCAGACTAGATCTATTCATATGAACATAATTGTATGTAACGGTAACATTCGCAGCGATTGTAAGATTTTGTTTTTGATTCAGTCTATATCAACAATTTACACAATGCAACGTTCATAGTCCAAATTGTTTTATTTTTGTCTCCGTTTGTATAATACATGTAATAGACATCTGTTAATATACTGGTTAGTTCAGCTTTGCATATCTTGTTGTTCTTTTTCAAATCAGAAGACGTAATAACCAAACTAAGACACACTCGGTATTTATTTGTCTTTTATTACATAATATACCTCCTTATCCCGTATATTCTAAACCAATATATACAAATAATTACAGTTTCATCCATTCAATCATTTGTGCATGCAAATACTATTGAATACAATTATTTTCCTGTATGTGAACCCCTAGATCTTGTCATCACAAATGAGCCCTATCACACTGTAATGGTACGTCTGAATGTACATCATGAAATGGTGAACTAGCATCTTCTAAACTCATTGGTATGATAGAGAACTTTAGCAAGATGGTGACATGTGTCACACCTTAGTAAAGCAATTTCTGTATTGTTTAAATTCAAAGGTATAGGCATACTACTTTTCATTTTCATTCTATTTAACTATACTTATCATCAAATATGATTATAGTAAGTTAACCCTCTAGAACCCAACCCATGTCACCATTGTTGGAAAATTCTGATTGTTTGTTTATAAGGAGGCACTGATGAGTCGTACTCAATAACCAAACAATTTTGTGTCTACTGTTTTTTTGGTGTTGCACGAGTGCAACGTTGGGCTTTTACGGTATATGTTGCACCAGTGCAACATTAGTACGTAAAACTAGTTTAGGACTTAGTTATAATTATCATTACCTAATTAAAGATGATTGACACCTATTTGATTGAAGAAAAATACTTATACACAGGTAATTTCATATACCAATAAAAGTTGAGCCTCTTTATACATTCATTGACTTCTACAAAGCCTCTGCCATGGAAAAATTATGGTTTGACACCCCATCAACATTAGGGGACTTCAAAGTAAAACCCAACATTGAACTAAAGTCTACTCTGATACGGACGTTAGTCATGGGCAATAGTTGACCGCTATACTTTCCTGGGTCCCAATGTCAAAGGTCAAGGTCACTGACTGGGTTCAAAAATGTAGTCCAACTAAGCTTTGATTAACTCGCAAATTCTATAATCTTTCACTGTCAAATTTTACAAAAACACTAGTGATAGACATTTAATGACACATATTGTTTATGGAGTGACTATGGTCAATGGTTAAGATCAAATAATCATATCAAAGTTGTTTAAATGGGTCAAGGTCACTCTAAATGTGAAAAATTTTGAAATTCTCCAAACCTTGCTATTTAGTCATAGTAGCTAGGACAGGATTTCAAGTAGAAAAGATTTGAAAATTATCGGAATGTATTACAATTATTCTTAAAATACAATTTAAGGCAGAAATTTAAACAGTTATCTGCGAAAGTAATGTACTTATATGATGTGCTTGTAAAAGTTTACTTTTCACAAAAGCCCAATGTTGCACAGGTGCAACATGCACATTCTGAAAATGAATCTTCGAAATATATGCCAGACATAGAGAAATCATTGTTACCAAGTGAAAAATCGAGCTTTAATTCCATGATTGAACACAGAAATACCAGCTAACTAATTCTTTCCTTTTAAAAGTACAGCTGTTAAAACAAGTCAATAATTGTTTTCAATTTTCTTGGTACAAATGGTGGATGTATAACAAGGGGACATAACTCATCATGAAAATTGTGTTTGGAACATACTTGTCTTGTTACACATACATGCCAAGTACAACTAAGAATAGTCTTCAAAATGTAAATAAGCCAAATTTGATAGCAGAGTGAACATTTATGATGTGCTGTTGCATCTGTGCAACATTGGGCTCTAGAGGGTTAATATTTGTAAGTACTATAATCATAGTGGTGAACCAGTGTATGTACCAGTCATTTTATTTTTGCAGAGTTTCAATAAGGTTTATAGTTTCATCGATGTCTTCATCACAACCTGAAATAAAAAGGAACATGCGAGTTGTTGTATTGTTTCAGTTTTTATTTCAATTAAGCACATATAATTCATAATAATATATAAGTAACATATTATAGTTCATGTATATTGCAAATCATGGTATTGTTTATTTTCATATGCACTTAAAGGGTTTTTGAAAGTTTAGGAAAGTGAAGAAAAAAGGATAAAACAGGTTAGATAGGTAGAAAGAAGAAGAAAAAAAAATGTAAAAAAATGAAAAGTGAGCTTTCAGTGCTGATTACCTACTATTTGAAATCGATATAAAGCGGTGCAACAGTGTCTCTCAAGCTGTATCAAATCCTTGCCATTTTGTATAAAACGTATTAAGTTTGTTTTTCATTGTGGCTATAACTTTTTCAATCTCGATTTTCTTTTGTAAAAATGGTATAAATGAATGAATATTTGGTATTGTGGATGTATATTTGCATTTCGATATAAAGTACTTTGCCAATATAATGATGAAATTAATAATATTTTTATTTTTTGTGTCCTTTTCTGTTTGTGTACCTAGTGATATTGATCGATAACTTAAATCATTTATGAACATGTTTTTGTTTCTAAGATACAGTTGCAAATCGACCCAAAATGTTTGAATTGATTGACATTCCCAGAAAAGGTGTTTGACTGTTTCTGGTGCCATCGAACAGAAGTCACAAAGTACAGAGCTTACCAATTTGCATTTATAGAGATAGCTGTTGCTGGGAACTAATTTCATTAGATATTTGTATTGATATTCTCTTAGTTTTGTGTCAAATGTACATTTCAATGGCGTCGTAAACACCGTTTTCCATTTTATATTATCTGCAAGCAGTTCTGATTCCCATTTCTCTTTGATTTTTTTGATGTTATTGTTCATTGCTATTATCTGATTTTCATACAATAGTTTGTTGGTGCTAGTATTCTTTCTCACTTTGTTTATCAAGTAATCTGTTGATATTGCAGAATTTATTTCTTCTGTTTTTAGCTTTTTTTTCCATGTACTACTTATTGCTTTTGTCAAAGAGATATATTTTAAGAAATCACCAGTTGAAACATCATACATATTTTGCAGTTGAGTAAAGGTTAAAAAATCCTTTGTCCTAAAATCAAAGATGTGTTCTATGTATAAAATACCCCTTTCTAGCCACGATTTGTAAAATAGCATATTTCCATTTTTCATTTTTATATTTGAGTTGTTCCAAAGTATTTCTTTTGAGATTTTTTCTATTGTGTGTCTGTAATTGATCGCGGACCAAGATGTAACTATATCCTTGAGAAAAGAAAACCTAAAAATGAGGTTATTTGCATCCGTTCTATTTATATTACATTTAAATAATTCGGTACCTCCATACTTTTTCAGTTCTTCATCGTAAACTATATTCCACTTGGCCCGATTTTCATGTATGATTCGTTTTACCCAACTAGCTTTTATTGCATTAATAAAACTATCTACATCAATCATTTTTAAACCACCATGATCATATGACTGAATAATTGTATTTCTCGCTATTTTGTCAGGCTTAGAGTCCCACAAAAAATCGAACATGATATTTTTAATTCTTTTAATTCTATCTGCTGTAGGCGTATTTAATACTGTAAGAGGGTAAACCAGTTTTTGGAATGCAAAAGATTTTAAAACAGTAATTTTCCCGATTAAGGACAGTTTCCATCGTCTCCATTTGTATAAAGTATGTTGAAATGCGTCTATTTTGGGGTCTAGATTAAGATCAAGTACGTTCGACGTATCGTTTGTAAAATGTATTCCTAGTGTTGTAGCTTTGCTTGATGTCCAATTAAATTGTTTTCTTTTACAGTATGTTATGTTTGTATAGCGTAAAGATCCTATTCTCAGAACCGTACATTTTGAATAATTTAATTTTAGACCAGATGTTTCACTAAATTTTTCAAGTGTTGAAATAAGGTTTTGAAACGAAGTTTCTGTGCCATCTAGGAAAAAGCTTGCATCGTCTGCAAAGAGTGTTTGCTTTATTTCATGGTCTAAAAGCTTCAGACCGATTATGTTTTTGTTATTAATAATGTGTTGAGATAGTATTTCGATTCCTATGATAAAAAGGTAAGGTGAAAGTGGACAACCTTGTCTCACACCCTTTTCTATTTTAAAGAAGTCTGAAAAATGTCCGTTGTTAGTAATGCAACTTTTTGCGTCACTATAGAAAAGTTTTATCCAGCTTATTAATGAATCCCCAAAATTGAAATATTCTAAACATTTAAAGACAAAGTTGTGATCAATACTGTCGAACGCTTTTTCGAAATCGGAGAAAAAGATCAAGCCGTCTTCATCGTCTCTATTTATATTTTCAATTATATCATATAAAATTCTTACATTTTCACCAATGTATCTTCCCTTTATAAAACCAGTTTGATCTTTATTGATTATTTCGTCTAGGACACTTTTTAATCTATTAGCTATTGATTTAGATGCTACTTTGTAATCAACATTCAAGAGAGAAATTGGTCGCCAGTTGCTAATATTTGTGAGTGTTTTATCTTTTTTTGGTAAGAGTGAAATAATACTTTGTTTTTGTAACTCAGTCAGATTTTTGTTTTCGTTTGAGTAATTTAATGAGTTTACCAAGTATTTTCATATGTCGTTCCAAAATATTTTGTAAAATTCTGTCGTTAAACCATCAGACCCTGGACTTTTCATGTTTTTCATTTCTTTAAGAGCTATGCCACATTCGTATTCTGTCAAAGACCCTTCACATGATTGTTTTTGTTCGAGGTTCAATTTTTTGTGTAAGTGTGGAAAAAATTCTGAATCATCTATCAAAAACTCATCTTTCTTATACAACTTTTTATAAAAATTATGTATTAAAGTATTGATTTCTTTTCTGTTTGTTGTAGCTGCTCCATTTTGTTCTAGCTTATTTATTACTTTTTCTTTTGCTCGTTTTTTCTCAAGTGTAGAAAAATATTTGGTATTTTTTTCTGCACCTTCAACCCATTCAGCTTTTGTTCTTAGTATAATACCCTTATTTTTTTCATTTAGATAATGGTTCAGGCTATCTTTCTTGATGTTAAGTTCATGTACTAAGGTTTGATTTCCTGGATTTTGGAAAATTTCATTTTCTATTCTTTTGATGTTGTCTTCAATTTGTTTTTGTTTTTCATTATTTTGTTTCTTTGTCTTTACTGAAAAACGTATTGATTCATTTCTTATGTTGCCTTTAAGTATTTCCCACAGGGTGTTTGGATTGGCTTCTTTATTTATTTCAACGGTTTCGTGTATTGTTTTTCGTATAATATCTTGATATTCTGGGTCCATGATAATACTGTTGTTCAGTTTAAAATAGCCTGGTCCTCTATCTTGTTTCACTAGATCTATTTTCATATTGACAATTGAATGATCTGATCTATAGCTAGGTGTAGTTGTGCTTTTAGAGATTATATTAAGCAGATTTTGCGACACGAGAAAGTAGTCAAGTCTACAAAAAATTGGCGGGACAGTGCTCGAGTGCCAGGTGTAACTTCGTTTATTTGGGTTTGTAACTCGCCATATATCTTTAAGCTCATTGTTTTCAATAATTTTATTTAATCTCTCTGAATTTTGTTTATTTGTGTTTAATTTCCCGTTTAGTTTATCAATTTCAAAATTCAGGACAACATTAAAATCTCCAGCAACTATTAATGTATCATTATTATTATCTGTAATTGTTTTCTCTAATTTTTCAAAAAAGTCTTTATCTTCTTTATTTGGACCATATATATTTAGTAGAACGTATGTGTCTTCATTTATTTCTATTTTGAGAAGTTGAATTCGACCTCTAACGATTTCTTTATATTCCAAAATATTATAAGTTATGTTTTTATTTAAAAGGATGCCTACACCTCTGCTACTACTATTGTCTCCACTAATAAATATATCATGATTCCATTCTTTCTGCCATACGTCATTATCAATGATTTGTTTACAGTGAATTTCTTGTAAGAAACATATATCGTATTGCTTGTGCTTCAGATATTCAAAAATCTTTAACCTTTTTTCTCTAGCTGACAATCCTCTGACATTAAATGTACATACGTTTATACTCATAATTTAGGTTTGTATGAAAAATAAATACAAAGCTTGAAATATACTGTTACATATGCTTCCATTTGGCTTCTTACTTTATCGGATAGATTAATGCAGTAGAGTAAGCTCACAAAAGTACAAAAAAGAGAAAAACTCGGAAGAAAAAGGCATGAAGTCATAAATGTAGGATTTTGGTTGTGTGTCTATGTTGGTGCCATTGTAGTTGTTGTATTGTTTATGGTCCTTTAAATCATGTATTGTGTTAAGCTTTATATATCATATCAGAGTATGTGTCTGACCGACAACAAATCACATATATAAAAGACATGCAGTAGCGGAGGGTCAGTGAAGGTGTCCGTGAGAAAAGTTTAGTAGGCTGAGATTTTGGATTGAACATTTGGGAGCCAAAAAATATGTTTTAATGTAACCTTTGATAATGTTGTAATTCATATATTTCCAATTATTATCCAGAATCATAATAAACCTAAAAGTTTAAAAGACGTTGCATTTGTAACTCGTAAATCAAAACTTCCTCCTTTTTCAGGTATAGGATATTCCTTTATACTCACGTTTTTCACTTCAGTATATTCTTTCAGACCATATTCACCGCTGAAAATAAACATGCCATATCAAAACATTTCTCTGCTCAACAGTTCTACATTATCATTAGGGAGAGTCCCATATGTCATAGGTATGGAATCCGTTCAGCGGAATTTGATCAAAACAGAAACAGTCCCATTGATGAGAACTGCCTTTAGTCGTCAGCAAGAGTAGTTTATAATAGAGAATAAAAATACCGGTGTTTTATGAATATAATACACCATAAACCTAACAAAATAATGTAGGAAACTAAATCATCTAAAGGCCAACATGTTAAGTAAAAGTAAATGTATACAATGTAGTCAATTCACCTGATATTGTCAATAAAAGAAACGTGTTGAACAATAATTCACCATAGATTTGAGCTAAACATACTTCGTAGTCATGTTTCGTTCAAAGACAGAAAAAAACGAAATCAAATGAAACACATTTATAAAATATTAAAATATGAGCAAAGAAAATTATACTTTTCACGTCCTATGCCTGACATTTTGAATCCTCCAAAGGGAGCACCACACGACGACATAAAATAGCAGTTCACCCTACAGTAAGAAATATAAATATGTTATAATTTGAATAGCTGCAGAATAACAATAAGTATGTTCTATTAAAGGCCAAGAGGTACATTTTCTGTTTATGTTTTTCTGTAGCCCATGACCGAAACGCTAGAAATTTACGACCAAAACAATACTCTTTGAAAAGTGATGCATCTTTTAAGATTTAATATGATAATATGTGAGCTTTTAAACGTTTGAAAATGCTCTTACCAGACAGTTCCTGCCTGTACCCTGCTGATAAACGTAAGTGCTGTATCAATGTCCTCGGTGAAAATAGCTGCTGCAAGTCCATATTTTGTGTCGTTGGCTCGTGCTACAATTTCTTCCATGTCTTTGAATTTAAGTATTGATTGTACTGGACCGAATATCTGATATATTTGTAATTACATGTATCTATTAGCAAGGAATGTCATTGATAAGTAGCAAACATGTTTTGTGTTCTAAGACAAGTTTATTTCATATTTAGTTGTGTAGTCAGACTATTTGCGGTAACATAATGATTCGTCCCAGCCTAGTAAGCCTACTAAGTAAACGTAAACGTACTTGCTACTAATTACTTCTTTGACGAAATTACTATTTTCTAAAGGTTGCAAACCAATGAAGTAAGGCCAGTAAGATTCTTTTTAAAAATTGCTCCATTTGGTGTTCTTGTCGTAAATTATTTTTCTTTTTAAAAATTGCTCCATGTGGTGTTCTTGTTGTAAAGTAATTTTGTTATATAAACATGTATCTTTCTTGCGGCCTAACAATCTTTGCAAGAGTATGTTTAAAGTAGACAGCTGAATAGATTTCAAACCAATTTAGCAAATATTTAAGAACAAGTAAGAAAACTATCATTTCGTTCTGATATTAATATATGTTCATATACATCAATGTTGATACTTGTTTATTTACACGGCAAGCTACATATACTCAAAATTATTCAAAAACTAAACATTTGTATTTACTAATTTTATTGATTGACATGCTTCATTTTCTATTGAACCAAAAAATGGGGAACTATATAAGAGTCATCTAAAATGAATATCTGCAGATATTTTCTCTTATGATTATGTGTAAAGACGAAATGTAGATCATAATATGTTCCTCATATTACATGTATTATTGCTATAATGTTTGCATTTTTATGTTTGCAACGTATATGGTAACTAAGGCCTACACTTGATATTGGAAACTCAATAGACCGCGCTTTATTAAAGATCAGATAAGAATGAATTTTGGAAATATTTGATTCGGTCAACATTCAATTACATTAACAAGAATACCATTGATGCAAAGCATCAAAGGGCGCCGAAAATAGTTTTGTACATGTGTGGCGTTATATAGCTAAAATAAGCTTTTTGATAAGCAATCATTATTAGTTTGATTTGAATGAAAATTTTTATGAATATTTGCAGAAAACATTTAAAATCATGGTGGTTTTAAAGCTGAAAAAAACGGAAGAAAAATTATTTTAAAAAATTGGGTTTGACCGGGATTCGAACTCCACTCGTAAAATTAGACGGTCATCAGCTTACCCACTACACCACGGAGACTGACTTTAAAGCACGTGGTAAAAAAATAAGCTCATATTATAATTTTGCAAAGGCAGTGTCTAGAGAACCGGAACCGGTTCCCTAGACAGCGACCTTAGCGAACCGGAATCGGTTCTCTAGCCTATATCAGTCTATACACTAGCGAACCGGAATTGTTTTCCTGCATATATTACAGGTAATTGTGATAAGAAAATAGATTTTTTAATAATTATAAAGTGAAAACTTCCATTTAAACAAGAAAAATGTGGGATTATCAGTCGATTTGCATTAGTTTTCAATGTGTCGATTGTTGAATTGATCTCCTTCGCCTTCCGCACTTCCGGTTTTAATATGATGTCTATGTGTACGCTGGCGGAATGGTAGTCTACACAATGATCTACCATTTCGCGGTGAAGCACATGGGACAGGAGGATTAATAGTCGCCGGGTTGTTGCAGAAGTTACGCAGGTGGAAGCTGGCGAAGTTTGACATAGTCTTCATACAGTCTTCATACAGATAGGTAAAAATGATATAGAAAAATTTAACAATCATCAGTTACTCCATGCCCTACTTGATATAAGAAATGAATTCCGCAGCTGTGGTGTTCAGCACGTCGTATTTGAGAGCCTCTTCCATTGTCATCAACGTCGATACAAGTTATGCAGACGTCTTAACAAGACCTTTTTGAAACTCCCACTTGACAAAATATGGTCACATGGTCCAGAGTGAATGAACAATGACGTTATAGACAGACGTGATGGTGTGGTTAGAGGAGATGTTGACTTTAAGTTCACCGACAGCATCAGTCATGCCTTCCTGAACCAGAGGCTCTGAAAACAGTCCTTTTCAGGGCTAAACTGACTCTTAATAGGGTCGACGGGCCATGATCAGAGCTCCTCGTGGTGTAGCCTGGATGTGACATAATGAAAACGAAAGCAAATGCTTATGTATATTTAGGTTTAATTATTTCTCTCTAGCATATATTACATAAAATCAAAAACATTTACAGAAAAATTGTGCTTTCTGTTTCAATGCTATTCATTATGTTATAACTAAACGCTCTCCTTCGTCATTCTGTTATCTCTAATACTAATACTGCGTTAAGTCTTTCATGTCATAATTTTAGGAAGGATCTCTAAATATTCCTCTTCCGAATTACATATTTAATGATAACAATAATAATCAACAACTGCATTGTTTATATAGCTGTATCAATAAACGTGCCGATAACAACACGCCAAATAATTCGTCCGAATATTAATTCCGGTTCGCTAAGGTCGCTGTCTAGGGAACCGATTCCGGTTCTCTAGACACTTCCTTTTGCAAAACCGATAAGGGAGAAGTTGTTTTACGTTTTCGTATTTTTTCTAAAAGATATGAAAAGGAACATTACAATTAAACAATTACGTTTTAATGAAGGAAATGTGTATAATCAATATTTTAATGTCTATTGCGTATTATTTTGGCATACAGTTAAAACCATTTTTCTTCGCATTCTAATAACCGCTCCTAGCATGTACTTCCGGAAAAAGTATTCCATAATAGGCCACCGCCGTCATCGGCGGCGCCAATAAAAATATGACTTTTGTAAGAGCATGCCCATTACTAAGAACATAATTCCGGACAAACATTGGTGAGAAATGTTAACGCCATATGTTTTATTATGGGAAAGTGTTTTTGATTTTTTTACATAATTTGTGACAGACATTTCTTTTTCACTTTTTATTACGGCTCTTATGGTTCTTCAAAAGAAGTGTACTTTATTGAATTAGAACTTACAGTAAAAAAAAGGACAACAAATCTGATACAGACCTCTTCTCTGCCTATCCGCATTTCCTCATTAACATTTGAAAATACTGTAGGTTGTATGAAATTCCCTTTTACGCCGTGTCTTTGCCCTCCACATTCCAGAATAGCTCCTTCCTTTTTCCCGCTCTCAATGAGATTAAGCACTTTATTAAAGTGTTCCACACTTACCTAAAATACGACAGTTTAAGACCAAGGAAGTAAAAGTAAAGTATTTAATAAGCAAATAGTTGCTGTTGTAATAGTACCGGACGTTCACTAAAAAGTTAAAGGCTGGATATCAATCGTGGACAGTTTAAGATAAAAGCTCATTCCTCTTTTTATCTGAAACAGATAGCTTCAAATCATGACGAGAGATTTGCACAGATTTTACTTAACATTATTGAATATATTTATTGAAAGCTTCTGATTGTATATAAGGTTAAAACTAAAATAAGAAAATTAATGACAAGAAATGTCCGGATGACACGTGAAAAATATTATTGATGATTTATAACTTTGTTTTTTATGTAGCATCCTAGCATTTAGGTGTTAGAATAACATTTTTCTTTTAACTTGACAGAGTATATGTTAGATTTCAATCACATTGGTTTAGGTATACATACTCAATATTTCGATGTATTATAATGTCAAATTAAATATTAACATTGTTAACATGTTTGAATACTCATTGTAAATGTAATATGTATGTATGCTTTAATTGACGACCCTGCTTTATCGCTTATAAAGTAACACTACCGTCTCCCTTGGTCTAGTGGTTTAGGCATCCGCCTTGGGAGCGGGAGGTCGAAGGTTCGACTCCTAACAGGGGACCGATCTGATATGGCCGGTTGGCGACCCGCCAGCTAGTTAAATAATGGTAACCGTATGCCTACCTGCCTGGTGCCTGGCCTTTTAAATAGGGATGACATTTTAATAAACAAACACTTTACTTTTTTTACTACTTGAAAATTATTTTTAAAATTGATGTAAAAGTGTTCATTTAATTACCGTACTTGTAGTTATAAGTCATGTATGTTTCAGGTAGTTTGATGTAACACTCGCCAGTGTTAAAGTCCCATGATCTCTTTGAATTTACCGATATAGTAAAATACATTTACTGATAGGATAATGATAGAACCATGTTCTATTCACTCTGACAAATGTTTACATATATATTTCTTTTGTATTCAGGTCGTTTCTTTATAAAAACAAGTTGCAAGAAAGCCTTTTTTATTTTTTGCAATATGATTGAAAAAAATACTGCGCTAAATTTCTATCATGTACTTTTCGATTTCAAAAGAAAAGTTAGGAATGTTTTTGGTACAAATAAAGGTAAGTTTTGCCGGCAAGACATCTTTCTGGGAAAAATCAAAGCTACTTGTAATTGTGGTCCTGGGACTTTAATATTGTAGTAGCCATTATGTTACAGTAACCAACGATGTTACGGAAAACCTTTGAAATGTCAGTGAATGATGAACTAAAGATGTATAAATCAAAACGTTTTTATTTTTGTTTTTGTGACACGGGTAGGATTTATTCTCACCCATTTCTTTACCCAATTAATCGGAATAGGGAATAGAAGAAAAGGAACCAAATATTTACAACACATTTCAGTCGTATTGAAGAAAGTACTGATAACCATGAAGGCTTTTCTTTTATTACCTAATATGTTTAAATTTTGATTTTAAGAAGTAAATAATTGTACAAAATAGTGTACATATTTTGAGCAAGGAGGGTATATATCTAATGCTGTATATAACGCGAAAATATGCCTAGATAGTCTCCGGACTGTCTACAAAATATATCTTAAGATCTTAAGTTGTTGTTGTTGTTGAAAAGTTAATAAGTTGATTTGTAAGATATCTGAAAGCCTTGTTTTACCTGTGGCCCATATTCACTTTTCGTATCAAAAGGGTCACCAATAGTTTTAACTTTCGCACGTGCTACCGCCTTTTCAACAAATTCGTCATAAACATCCTCATGCACGTATGTCCTTGATCCAGCCGTGCACACTTGGCCACAGTTGAAAAATACAGCTTTATGTGCCCATTCGACTACGTTGTTCACTGTAACAAAGATTGTCTTGTCTATATGAGTAAATGCATGAATGGTTAGATTGTTATACATCTTTGCTTGAGGCAATCTTATTTATGTTTTACTTGTAATCGGAATATCTATGTCATACATTCTAATAGGCCTATGGTATATTTCTAAAGTCAATTCGAGTGTTTTAATATGATTAAAGCACTCGGACAAGTAGGCGGAGTTTCGGACATGTAAGTAGCTTCTTCTGACTTTTCTAATTTACTCCCACGCAGAAAATAAAATATTAAAATAGAAATGATATCTGTATAAATACATCAGTCGCATGAAATAGTTGTGATTAAGAACCTAAATATTATCTTTGATTGTGATAGTTAAGCCTTAGAATACCTTCACATTGTTTTCCTTTAAAAAGGCCAAGACAATTCAGGATTAACCGTGTTAACCGATGTCTACTACATAACATCACAGTCAGGTATTTTATATATTTTATGAATTAGATGATAAGACTGAAATAAGTTTGTATAATAGAGCTATATATGATATCTTGAATGGTGGCTCGAAATAGGGGAGTGAATTCCAACAGCCACTATTTATGCCATTTTACACATTACCGTCAAACTGAAAGAAGGTCCATAGAAGTTACAATAGTTTTCATAAATTCGGCTTATTAGAATCGAAATAATCTATGGCTTGGAGTGCTTTATCGAAATTGAACCATTTACCGTCGATAAAGCACTCCAAGCCATAGATTATTTGTTAATCAATTCAGCCATCTTCGGATATCAACGACATACTGTAATCTCAGTACACAACGAATACATTGGTACCATATAAAGTTGTTCCTTATGTCCGAAGTAATAAGACCGAGACAATGTGTTCCTTTTATCCAGAATTTCGCTACATCCGGAGTAGATGTGTACGGTGCTTCCTGTATTGTTCCGTTAGTCTTCCTTTTGTGTCGAATGACAAATAATATGGTGAAATGGACTAGTCAATCGTCGTTATCCAAAGATGCCTTTTAGTGACAATTTAAAAAGTTAAGGAATATTCAGAGGTATATTGACACATTTTCTGATTTAAGTTTCTTCTTAGTACGTTTAATACGATTATGTTAGATATAACCAATAATTATTTATTTTAAAAACACGTTAGTTAAAAGGTTTACTGTCTAGAAAGATAAACTCAAAAAAAAATATGATAATATCAAAATGATCAATATTTCTAGATTTTTCGTCTTCGTAAAAGCTGATCAAACATCCATACGGGTGAAACTTTTAAAGAAAGGTTAACTGAATAGCAGCTATAAGAGTTACAATTATTTTACAGGCAGACAAGCTTTCCGAATGGCGCATTGGTAAGAGTATTCGCGTCTACCTAGTGTTCCCGGCCTAGATAGAATGTGAGATGATTAATCAGTAAGGTTTCAATAAGGTTCGTCTGTTTCGTCACAAAATAAGGTCATCATATACCACTTTATATGTGGTCGGTTGAAATACTTACAATACATTGTGTTTGTTGCTAAATGTCACTTGTCCATTTTAAATGAAGAATTATTTTTACTTAACTATAAGATGAAAGACGCTTCAAAGTAGTACACATGCCATATTACTTACAGTCTGCATCTTTCCAGACAACCAACGGACTTTTCCCACCAAGTTCCAGTGTTATTCTCTTTAGGTTAGACTTTGCAGCCGCCATCATGACGGCTTGACCAATCTGTCAAACAAACAGATATTACAAAATGAATTACAGACAATTGCATGCATCAGGTTAGATACAAAATAGTTCTCGATAATACATGTACATGAAAGTATAAAAATACAGGTACCAAACTCAGTGACCTAAATATATGCACCACATGTTACATTACAGTAGTATGCTGCATTACAACTAAGTGATTAAATTCCTTTGGGGAATTTCAAAACTGAAAAAGATATTGCATCAGTATATCAACAGTTCACAGGGAAGTACATTAAACACATGTTTGAATTATGCAATGTTCTTCAAGAATAAACACATAGTGGTAAATCTCAAAGAAAGATGGCCGATAACACAATGTATCTGTGAAATAACTGGTACACGTACTTGACTTAACTCCTAGAGGGGTCATATATAATTCGTTATATCTATATTCAAATGCACCTGAGCAATATTAGTTGATTTTGGAACGTTATACTCGGTTATACACGTTACAATAATTGCAAATGAAGACCGTTTTCTCTTACTATTGGCTAACGAAAGTAATTTTGATGTGCGTTATATGTTTATTGTCAAGAAATAGCAAGATGTAAGATAAAGCATTGTAACATTATCATCATTGGCAATGCACTATAACAGAGTTACAATTTTAGAAATAGACAGTTAAACTCGACAATAAAAGCATATACATTTAGTTATTTCAGCAAGTAGATTTTTTATACAACTATTTTAACAAGGTCATCTTTGATTTGCATGCTGTAACTTCTTCTAGCTAGTTTCAAGATTGCATTTTGAATGTAACCTTAAAACATATGCATTAGTCTACATAAAATTGATCCTTTATTGCAATAAATAATTGCAGGTATACTTTGGTCGAAGATATTGTCACTATTCCGTGCTTTTAGATCTAATAAAGCGCTCTATTTTGCGAAACTGGTATATAAACTTATAACTGTCAAGTCAATATAAAGTGAAGGAAATCAATGATACTCACATTTGATAAATAGTATTAATCAAATGTAAGTATCACGGGAGACTTGAAACAATACGGGATATATTAGAAGTATTATTTGAATATTTGACATTTACACGTCAGTTGGCCATTTGACAGGTACACGTCACTTGACAATTCTACAAATGTGAACAAAATCTTAGAAATGAGCATAAACAAGCATAGGCTGTTGAAAGTACTTCAAACTGCAATTTGATACTATATAATTGTATCATTATAATTTATTATGTGCGTGTAAATAAACACAGGAGGATACTAGTTAGAAAAGAGCACTCTGAACATATTTACCTGTTTTAGTTTAGGGCAATTTTGAAAAGAAAGCACTCCGCAATTATGTAAAGCACAGGTATACATTGTAAGTTGCTTATTACAGATGTGTCGATACAGCGGAATTCTACATAGGTAGACAGACAGACACAGACAGACAGACAGCAGTAACATAAATAGGTAAATGCAAAAGCTTGAATTTAATTTCATCAAGTTCGTATTGTTCTATATACATGCTAGATTTATTACATATATCTCTTTTATCAGAAAAGTCAGTGTACATGAAAGGACAATGATAAGTAGATCAGACAAGTTATTAATGTAAACATATAAATCGCTTATTTAATTTTAAAATCACTGAGATTACTAGTATTGATTCGGAACATTTTGTTTCAACATAATTTCAAGAAATATAACAGTGAAAGAAATTGAATTTGAACTTATATCTTATTCTCCTGGTCCTTAGATGGCACTTGCTTGTATGAAAACAGTCAAACAAGAGGACAAAGCTGGCTGATACAAGGCCACACATCGCATCATATGAAGGGTCATTTTTGACCTAGGGGTCGTGATTTGAACTATAGTCGTAGAGGTCCACTACACAATGCTACATTCTAAATATATTCACGCGCTGAGCCTTGAGGTTTTAGACAAGCAGATTTTTAAAGCCTCTGTGAAAATAAGTGGGTTTCATTTTGACCCGGGAATTATGATTTGGACAGTCTTAGTAGAGGTAATTTCACTAAACAATGTTACATATCATAGATCTAATCTCTATACCTTGTGGTTTCAGAGAAAAATACTTTTAAAGGTTTCCTGTAGAAATCTATGTAAAACCATGTGAGCCCCAAGGCATGATATGAACAAGCTTAGAAGAAATACACTAGGTAATGCTACAGGCAATATCTAAGCTCATGGCCTTCACGTTTTTGAGAGAAAACAATGTGTCATATTTGTTGTCATAGCAATCAGAATTCTGCAAAGAAGGGAATTTGTTGAACAACTTCGTTAGAGCTAAATAAAAGAAACACCTCTGTCAAGTTTAATTAACATGACCTAGTGGTTTCAGAAGATACGTAGTTTAAGGGAAATGTTGGACGACATGCGATCGTAATGCCTCATCTGGCACCAAGTGCTAAAACATAAGATTTTGAATGCCTAAGATTGGGGACCGTTTAAGATTTTAACTTATATTCATTATTACCTCTGTTGAACCAGTAAATGATATTTTGTCTATATCAGGATGAGATGAAATAGCAGCGCCAGCTGTAGGCCCGTATCCTGGAACTATATTCACAACTCCTGGAGGAAATCCCGCCTGAAAATTAGCAAAGTATACTTGAAATTCCTTCTACTATAGATCGATACAAAGGACATAAACCTATATCTGACTACAAACCTCTAAAGATTCATGTGCATGATCTCATCCTTAGCGTGACACCTTGCTCAGTGGTTTACTGTCCGTATGTAAATGATACTTTTTAATGAGTTTAATAATAGTATTTGTGGAATGACGTAAAATCAATCATGGTAAAATTGAAAGTTCATAGTAAATAATGGAACACGGAATTAACGATAGTAGCATTATTGTTGTTGTTTATCAAGTGGGTTTAGCCAACAAGGGCTGTGTAACAATGGTGAAGGATTTTATGTTTAAATTAACAAATATTGTGTTAAATGGTAATGCCTCGGAACATAACGACTTATTTGGAACTATTTTCGTTGAGAGAAGTAAGCGTAGCACCTTTGCTGCTGTGAAAGTAAGTACGAGTTTCGATTTTTATGTAGCGGCAGGATTGATTGGGTAAACCATTTGCTCCGAGATTGAGAAATGTTAGCTAGTGAGGACGCAAAACTGAATTTGGCGAGCTGCGACAAGTGTCTTGTTCTGAATCGGTTGTTGTATTTAAAGAATGCAATTGAATTGCAGCATAATTGCGAAAAGAGCATTTCAATTGTAAAGAGAAATTCAATTTTGAAACATTGTGGGGGTTTTTTTTTTGAACCCGGCCCCCGGCCGAAATGGACGGTTCAAATGGAATTTGTTATACCAATACGGTAGCGTTTTCCGATTGATGTGTTTTACCTCTTTCAAAAGTTGTGCGGCATATAGTGCTGTTAAAGGTGTTTGTTCAGCAGGTTTAACAACCACAGTGTTTCCACAGGCAAGTGCGGGTGCAACTTTTGAAGCAAATAAGGCGAGAGGAAAATTCCACTGAAGTATAAGTATGATCATATAACGTTTGCATTTCCATTGTTGTTATTGTTACATTTAAAGTCGCAAAAAGATCAAATAAAATTAGCTGCAATAGTTTGCACTTGTATATATGACAACTTGTTTACATACCATATACTTTAAAATGAATACCCTTGTTAAAAAGAACAGAAAGTGATCGGCCGCTGAAAATGAAGTATTTTTAAAAAGCTAATGTACCACAATATGAACATTGTCTCCGAATTACGACCAGCTGTTACGACTGGTTTAAGGAAGATACAGTGCTACTTAATACTGGTAATATTCGTTTTCATTATTGCACATGTAAGACACAAAAATGGTATTAACTTACAGGAATTATTTGCCCGCAAACCCCTATCGGTTCATGTCTGGAGTAACAAAAGTATGTCCCATCTGAAGTATTTCACGTAATTGTTTATTTTAATAAGGTGGTCATCGATTCTATATTTCAAATTTTGCGTTAATAATTTGTAATACAATCATTGAAATAAAAGAATGATAGTAATGTTTTGATGCGACAAAAAACACACATCTTCAAATCGTTTTCACTAATGAGATAAATATGTTGAAGCAGTCATATAGCCTGTGTAAAATGGAGAAACAAAATTAACTGAACAAACGCTTCTTGTGCAACAATGAATTTTATACTGGATATTCGTTTATGAGTTTAAAAGCAGTTTCTTCATTTTTATTATTTTATCTAGACTTATGCACATGTATACCTATCGGTATCGTTCTACCCTGTATTTTATCTACCCAGCCAGCATAGTGTCGCAATATTCGTACTGCTCCTGCTAAGTCTCCATTATACGCATCTGTAAAAGGTTTCCCGTTGTCTAGGGTTTCAAGGCTCTGTGAGAGAAAACACCTTTATACGTTTATGATCAAAAACAAATTTAAAAGTCATACTGCATAGTTTTCAAAGTCGCTTTAATTGCGGCTTTTGGAACAATAAAATGACCTATACATGCTTTCCAAAGGTAACCTATAAAACATTTTAGAGACATCTTCACGTATGTAAACTATTATTTAAACAGTAATACTTCGTGTTATTTTGAATAACCTAAAGCAGCTTTAAGTAATTCATTTATTAAAGAAAATAGCACTAGAACTCAAACGTTTCAGCAAATGATTTAAGTAGAAGACGGTATAGTATACGAAGAAAGCCAGTTTTATGCCGTTAAACAGTTGTTTAACAATATGTTGTTGGTAAGCAATATATCACAGAAATTCGCTATATATATATATGCACGAAATGGAATCTTACGATATATTTTCTTAGTTGAATTGCACGTTCCTATTATATTATGTACAATTTAGCCTATTTAACATTTTGATTGAACAATCTGCTAGCTGTGGTGTAACACAACATGAAAACAAAGCAAGATGTTATTTATCGTAATGCTGAGATTATTGCACACTATTATTGAATTTCTTTGTGCATTGCTCATTGTTTAAACAATTTCGACCAATTCAAGATTAAGATCGATTAGCAAAAGAAAGATTACGAGGGTCATTTAGAAATTTTGTTGACAGGGATTGAAAATGTATTTAAAGTTAATAAACATTGTTTCATTATCACCTTAGCAAACTTTAAATGAATTTTGCATTATGCGTACAACAGTTTTCAAAAGTAGTGCCAGTCAGTAGTCATTGAGCACTTGCAAAACTTGTCAAATCTCATACCATGGTTATTATAATGTTTAAACTTTACATCGTGAAAATAAGCTTGTAAATTTATTTATTTAGCATAGATAAATAAGATATGATACAGTAATCTCTACCTGCTCTACCTTCGGATATTGTCTTTTAATGTGCATGTATTATAGTAGAATGACAATAAATTTACATACTGCTAGGTAAAGTCTGTCTCGTTCTATTAGATCAGCAAACTTGTGTAGTAAAGCTCCTTTTTGACTTGGGTTCATCTGTTGCCAAGGAGACCCAAATTCAAAGGCCTTTTTTGCGGCTTTAACAGCTTTGTCTATGTCTGCCTAATAAAAAGCGTGTAAATTGTTTATTTAGCTAGTCTGAAGTAAAGATATTCATGTAAGTATATTTTAAGTATGTAGGCCTGCTAAAACTATTGTCGAAAACTACATAACAGACCATTACTTTAGGCTGCTCTGTGTTCTATGCTTTAGGTGTACTTAAAGGTGTATACCCAAAAATGATGGTTCGAAACCAGAAATTCGTATTGCTCCCATAAATACATCAGCTATATAAACTAGTTTAGAGAAAGGAACATCTGATAACAATGTGAAATTCATTTGATCCTTTACCTTATCTCCCTCTTGCACGTCGCAGATCTTCTCTCCATTCGTCGGGTTATATGTTGCAAACGTTTTTCCGCTAACAGAATTTATCCATTCATTATTGATGAAAATCTTTGAAAGAAAACATATATTTTAACATCTCTTACTATTTATTAAACCCTACATGTTGTTCTAAAAATTGAAAAAGGCCTATGCACATGTAATCGGAATTAATGACTATAAGATATTGTTTCCTGCGTATCTTACTTACTGATTCAGTTTCATACAGGACGAATTCATAAATTAAGGTCTTCATTCAATTGCATTGTTTTAACATGTTAAAGATGTGACGTTATGGCAATAAACAGATATCTAGGCTACCACAATATACTGATTAATTAAAATTTGCGTTTTCTGACTGAAAGAATGACTCATTAAAGAAACGGTGAACTGAACAGAATCTGTTTAATCTAAATTTAATACTGAAAGCATTTTCAGAACAAACTAGGGTTCGTTTAAAATTTCTTTTTGCTCGAGCCATTCATATTTTCTTTAAAGAGAAAACAAGGATTTAGAATGCTTAAAAGTACGTACTTCCTAAAATAAAAATCACCTTTTAGCATCTGTATCATGCAAATGAACAAAAGTCCTTCATGAGCAGAAGGACCAAATATTATTAGCCTGGTTTGATAAAGATGTTGTCAGTAATGATCTCGAAACACGGGTACACATTTTACTGTGTTGCCAGCATTGATCATGTATGTCATCATAAACTGTTCACACTTACCATATAGTACTAATAAAACATAAGGTACAAACTCAACTTTTCATCTCAACCTTTATAGAAACCACTGTTTTTCTGTGAGTTATTTATCAATCAGTTAAGGAGTGTGTATTTTAATCACCTGGATAATTCAGAAGCTATGTTTTGGGTCAAAACAGAGTCATGGCGTTCGGACAAATTAGTCCGCCAATAAAATACAACAATCAAAGTCAGTTTAAGTTCTAAAGGTTCTTTAAACGTAAGGGCAAGAATGAGAACACATGAAAAGCAAAGCATGCATCCAAAGCAGCAATACCAACAATTTACTGCGAGAGCGAAACCAAAACTATCATTTCCAATAACATAGTCCTCGTTTATAACAATCCAAATAATACTATCAACATAACAACATTAGCATCAACCTGTTCAGCAATAGTACTAAAAACATTCCAACATTGTCATCAACTACAGATACCTCACTAAAACAGCAAATTGAAACACAAAAAGAAAAATTGCAATCTTTGTTTCTTAATTTTGAATGTCAAAAGCTTCAGAACGTGTTGTGCCTTTGTTGTTGTGGTACTAGAGACTTTGAAAGCCCTTTCGCGGGAAAAACACATTTAACCTTTATCATGCTGATAGGGAATTTTTTAAAGGGGAACTCCCTAACTCTATCATATCATTTTCCAAAACCATAATTAATGTGTTCAATAAATGTATAATGTAATAAATCGCTATCAACCCATTAACTGTACATTATAAGACACTACCAATGTAATGTCGTTTCTGAATGGTTATGTCGTTTAAACTTTCGGCTATTAAATAACGAATAATAAAGTCACAAAAATCGGTCAATAATTTTTTTTTTTCGCAATTTAGAGCATTGTGCGTTAGAATAGGGTTAACCGTTTAGTGAATTTGACATTTGCGACAATATAAGCTGTTTTTAATGGTCGCAATCAGTTAAAATGGCTCCGGCTTACGACTTCGCCGTTAAAAAAACGACCAATAAAAACCGTATATACAGTTGCAAATATCAAAATAACAAAATAGTTACTCTATAATAACAACTTTACATAAATTATTGAAAGTTTTACGGTACTGCGACATATTTTGATACGCTGATTTTGACCGGAACATTACCACTTTCTCAATTTCATACTTTCAAGTCAAAACGATAATCTCGTATACAAATATTTTTAAAACAATTATTAACGTATTGCAAAACTTGAATATTCAAAAACCTCTGTCTTTGGTTTAAATAAAAGTATAATATCAGTATATCCACTACCCTCGAAAGGATTTTTCTAAAATAGCTAAATACATTATATGTCTCTTCTCGGCTTTATAAATGTGTACATTATGAACCAAATACGAATATTCTTTAGGCAATTTCAACACAACCTTCATTGGCGTTTTATAGCAAAATGTATGCCAGAACATTGCAAGACAGGAATCGCCTCAGTGCTGTATGCTTCCGAACACTTTTCGTGCAATTAAAGTAACTTTTGGATTCGATGTAAAACATGTCAGATAATTGAAAAACTTGACATAAACAGATGGTCGAAACTTATCATATCTCAATAAATTGTTGGCAGGTTTTGCTAAAATTGTCGTTAGAACATGCTATAGGCATGCTGATTTAGTCATAATTGATAGGACTGAAAAGGCACGGGCCGTACCGCATGATAAGCCGCATAACACCACTATTTTGTGGAGGGGAATATCAGCCAACTCTTTATGCATCTATATGACATGCATATTCATAAACTTTGCTCATTTGTCTTCTAAGCGAAACAAAAGCCATATATCAAACATATATACACCGTAAGACGATAAAATGCAAGATAGAACTATTACTTAGTACATCTAAGACATTCTGAGCATAAAGAAGTAAAAAGAATAGAAGTAATAAGTAGCACTGAAGTAACATAGCCTGCTAAATGTATGCAAGATAAAGTAAACAATACAAATGAGCCTGCAACGTTCACAAATAAACAAATCATATAGATGCATTGGAGTTTTGGCGGATATTACATACGCAAAAACTCTATGCATCTATTTGACATCCTTATCTTGCTCATTCATAAACGTTGCATGCTCATTTGTAAGTAATATCTTCAAAAACCTTAATATGAACACAGGAAGTTTAAAATTAGCATAATAAGCAGGTCATATAGATGCATAGGGTTTTGGAAGTGGTTCTTCGTTTAAACATAGATATAGATCAGGTTGAGCAAAATCAAATCACTTGATCACATAGGAACCAGATAAAAGTTTTGGAAATTGGTACCAAGCTAGCTTTATATGTATATGCGCATATCCTTTCTCAAAGCAAACGCTGGAACTAGTAAACTACATGCAATTCGATGAATATATATCGACAGATGAATTTATCCTACAATAACTTGTTCATATAAACTAATATCCATGACCGACTTTCGTCCGCAAAAATCATTGATATTTACCTGTGTGAATTTTATCTCTGGTTGCCTTATTGGTGATGGTACGTTATCCATTTATCGTTTCTAATGAAACGGATATTTTAAGTGTCCATGTATGAAAATAAAAGAATGAAACATTGTTGATTATTTTGTATTTGGTTTAAGACTTAAATAGAATAGTTCAAAATAAATGAAGAAAATGCAACATGTTTTATACATCAGTGATTTATAATGCGTGAATTTGATAAAAATGGGTTATGTCTAGCGTTCCAAAATAAGCATAAAATATTATATTATTTTCGACTAGAACTTGGTATGCAGTCAAGAAAGAGACTGTTGTGTCCAACCGACGTTCGTAAACTTTGTGACACGTAATTAATGTTTTGCCTTAATGCTGGCGTTTTTGGGAGCATCGTCGTGCTGTTAATGATTTGTTTTGTTTTATTTCTGTATAATTTCACATCAAATCTCGGAATGAAGTTAGCTTTTGATCCGAGGTTATAAATACTGATGTATCTGTATGACAATTCAGAACTTTTTCTCTAAACTGCCAAGATTATATGATCAAAATATTGTTCAAAAATGTAGACAAACAACTATATCATTATCATCTACTCTTCGCGATAGCATTTTATTAACAGAACTTTATAATGCGAATATATTTTTTGAATATCAGTGAAATGTGCACATTGTCTTTCATAAAATGTATTTCGTATAATACTATTCAGATTATATAATAACAGGACAGTTATATTCATGTTATTTCATATTGATTTACCTAGTGATATGTAAATGATATATGGCCTTCATACTGCAAGACACCAGAATTCAATATTTACTAATAGTGAATACAATAACATTCGGATAAAATGTAGAACACGAAATTTGCCAGACGGCATTCTTTTTAAATATAATATTATCAGCTTGAAACGTTCACTTGTTAAATAGAAGATCTTTACGTATCTAAAATAATAATTGTATTAATATTCATAACTTTAGCAATAAATGGCACTTCTGCAAAACAATTATTCACATCATTATCAAGATAAAAATATGTTTCAAGATGAAAACAACCATAACAAATAGTCTTTGTACAATAATCATTATTATAACTGACCTACCTTAAATATATCTAGTAAATGAGGATAGTGTCCTTGTAAATTACTTTTATATGATCGCTGTAAATAAACAAACACGTGTTTAGTATATGTTATCGTTTATATGAATAAGTTGTAATTCTGAAATATATATCACTTTGTCGGGGTTACCATTTCTCGAAGCTATTGCCAATGTTTTGGTTGCATATATATTTCAGAAACGTAGCTATAAATATCAGGATTAAATATTTTTCTTGGTACCGGTATCAACAACTCTACCTTCACCAGAAAACTCCAAAAGCAACTTTATACAATCAGCATCATCTGTTAACTGAAGTGTAATTTGAATTGACCGTGTAGCAGTGTATCATTTTCTAATTCTTTGAAAATAGAATAATTATTTAATGAAATGATTGTATTTACTTAATTGTTACCTTAAATTAATGCTTTTCTAGCAAATCCTAATTATATCAAAGGTTGGTCTCCCTTTCTTTTATCAGCAGCAGTAATATCTAAATAAATGAACTCGTTTGTTCAAGTTTATTCTGCACAATCCTTTGCTAATTCAACCGTTTCCTTTAACATTTATCAATTTGTATAAACTATAACTGAATTATTGATGAAAGCAACTGGATCACCACATCCATAACCTGCTCCATAAACTACTGTATTGACTTTAAACGTATTTCAAAATAACCATTAAACGAGTAGAAATCGGACATCTATCATAGATGTTAGATATTCAAGGCCCCGATCCTGACGATAATGTATCATAATTGCACCACTTTGTCAGTTTTCCTAACAAATATATCTCTGACAGCTGTGTCTTTCTTACATCAGGTGGTGTTTGAGTTTTAGTAGATTGTTTCTTAAAAACACCATCATTTTATATGTTCTGTTCTGTCCACTATATTATCATTTAATTGCTTTTTAAATCTCTCACAGCTGTGTCTTTTTTCATTTATATCCTACACCATCAGTTTTTTTATAGATATTTTTCTAGTGAGTAAGATATTATTCAAGATACAGAAATATCTAACAATAAGAGTTTTCACTGTAAATACAAAGTATCTTTGTAACTGATATCTTGTCATGCAAAAGAGAAATTTCAAGGAATGACTGAATGGTCACTAAAGCACATAAGATATCATTTAACTTATCCCCTCTGGCCTATTACAAAGTCTTTATATTACCTGTTACATCTTCTACAATATTTTCTAATTCTTCTTATTCATTTTTCATCTGGACTTTAAGATTTGCTATGACAATATTACAAACATGTTTTCGATAGTCTAAAAGTTAAATTTACGGCTTAACTGGGCAGCACCTCTACGATAACAAGATCTACGAATACTTCCAGTGCGTATCAGCTGAAAAATAACGTGATTTTCCGGATAGCTGACATGTACAAAGTAACCATCTTAAAACGTCGTTACGGCGGATATTTTCAGGTCATTACGAGTAGTTACGGGCTATACTGTTTTGCGTTAAGCAATTTTTCAAGATTTCTGGTAAAAACTTTCGGAGTCACTTCCCTTTCCTCTGTGACATTGGCTTCGGTTCCAGGATCACCAATGATAAAACTGTACTTGGATGTACCGTTTGGTCCAATCCTAAGCCTAAAATTTATAGTTTTAGCACACTCTTGTTGTTATTGCAAAGGTCCCAACAGTAGTTTTGTCAATCTAACTGACGGGCAGTTTACCTAACTAACGTTTTTTGGAGCAACCAGTACTAGACTCATATCCTCCTACTGCCAACTTTCTTATACAAAGTAACATGGTCGCAGGACTCGAACTTAAGCCCCTTAATTATTGAGAGGTTACAGTAATTTAAAATCAGCGACTTTAACCACTTGATCATGGAGGCTGATTATGGACACTGCTGATTTCTAGCAGGCAAGTTTATGTACGAAAACATCCATACTATAGGGCAACATATTTTTGCTTTGCAGATGTTCAATCTACAGAAGTGAAAGGCTTGTGAAATGCCGCCACTGTTATAATTCATGTGCCACAAAGGAAGACTTGAACAATCATGAACATATATACCAGGAACCGAAGTACACGTGTGACTATTGCGTAAGGTTGTACACGAATAGGAACACTCTAAATGACCATCCGGATACTCACCGTTAAAAAAAAAGTGCCCGGAGGTGAACAATGGAAAATAAACAGATACAGGTCCGGTTTGTCACGATACAAACGCCAGTGTGAAGCAAATGCTAGAAAGCAGTTTTGGTTTTTGTTCTACTTGTTTAATATAAGTACTGTATTGTTTTGTGAAGAGAGAATTTGTAGTAGAAACTATGTTCAGATGTATAATATTTATGTCCCTTTGAAGTTAAGTTTGTATGTTGCATATCTAAATACCTGATTTATAACTCCATGGCAACAGTAATAAAAGATAGAGTCCAGCATGGAGAGATTTGACGATATTTTTTCCTTTAAAAGATGTTCTCAACTGTGCTAAATCTTGTAAGTAATCCGTATTTATAGTTAAATTTAACCCAATCTCATATTAACACGTTACAGTTTTTAAAGCTGGGCAATTTATGTCCGTGTCTCCTTTGAGGTGTTTTGGTCACATTTTACCATAAAGGTTATAATCTTTGATGAAACATGTAATAGACCATAGAAACAGGTTCAATGTTGTTGTTACCCTGCATCAGTTGATTTATCAAATTCCTCTTTTAATTTTATACGACATATATAATTCGTAAGTTGCTTATTTTATGATATAGGTATAACATGACCAAAATAGATACCAACTCCATTTGTCCCGTCCTATTAATTATCAAATACATTTTTGTATATCTAAATAAATCAAGATATAATGTACATGGCTAAGACACTGAAATAGTGTACCATTTTTTTGTAATGGTATGCAGGTATAGCTTGCCAAACTGTTTACTATCTTTCTTATATTGTATATTTCCTTGTCCAAATAATTAGTCAAAATAAAGTATACTCAGCAAAAATAGAAACGTCCCTCCATATTTCAGGAAAGATTTATCGAAAACCAAAAGGGTTACTTTTATGAATCAAAATAGAAAAACAAGTTCATTCATTTCTGTATCAAAACCATTTAATTGCATCTGGCTATCTTGTAAACTTTTCGAAAGATAACCGGTCAAGAGAGGTAGGGGTCAAAATCAAAAATCACAAAAACTCAGAAAGGTGTTAATGAATGTTTAGAGATGGAATTTCAATAAGAAAGTGGCACATCCAGTAAATCTCGTTAGTACCGAGTGTGGCCACCATTTGCATGAATGCATGCAATGATCCTTCGCCGCATCGACGTAACGTAACGCAATACCAGTGCGTTGGGCAAATTCCTCCATTCCTGTTGTAACGCCCGTGTAAGATCGCGAAAATTGTCAATCTAATGGTTAGCTCGTGCTTTGCGGCCCAGCTGATCCCATATGTGCTCAATGGGGTTGAGATCCGGGGAAACCGCGGGCCATGGCATGACGTTGACATTGTTTTGCTGCAAGAATTGAGTGGTGACCCTGGCTACATGAGGGCGGGCATTGTCCTGATCAATGTTACACCAGGACCATGCTGACGAATAAATGGTAAGGCATATGCATTTAGCACGTCTGCAACATAACGCTGTGCATTAATGTTGCCCTGTACAACAACCAAATCTGTCTTCCGGTTTCCCATGATCCCACCCCAGACTTGTCTCATCTTGGTAAAATGTAGAAATATCTTAACAGGGATAATCTCTTTCCTCTATTCATTAAGTCATATAATTTTTGAATGTTCGGTACAACAGTGACTTTGGCTACAAACAATATTATAAATAAACTAATATACGCATTACAACGAGTTTATAGCAATTACAATTCACTTAATCATGAGTACCTTTGAACTGTCCATGAAAATATCAACAACTTACAATATACTAAAATGTATCGTGGACAAATTAACCTGATCCTGCTGACCTCTATTAGCATAATTTCACGGTCGATTTATTGTTTATAATTTAGAGGTGCATGTAGTATTAATAAGCTGTTTTGAAATAATTGACAAATACATTTCAGGTCTGTGGCGAGTACCTATCGGTTCAATAGCTCAGTTGGTAGAGAACGTGTTCTTTCTTTGAACTCATCTGAACCTTGTGCGTTCGAGTCCTGCCAACGTCAGTAAAATTCATGATTTTCATGATTTTCATGATTTAGCCCATTAATTTCTTTTAAGTTTTTATATTTCAGAAACATAAAAGTATGTTCTATTATTCATTTTTCAACATTTCAATTAAAAAAAGAAAGAAACACAATCCACGTAATGCTCGTACATTCCTCGATCGGCTGCATTCGTCGTAGATCATGACTAGTATTATTATTATTATTATTATTATTATTATTATTATTATTATTATTATTATTGTTATTATTATTACGCAAATGAAAATGATAAAAACATACGATGTATACTACGTAAAAAAAATAGAATGCTAATAACATCTGTAATTAGTTATTTACACACGCGCACACTTACTCACGCATACATACATATACTTATAAATACACGTGCACGCAAAATACATGTACAGGCAAAATTAAAAAAATATACAAATAAAATATATACAATCATGGTATTTAAGTCAACCTTGGCATAAAGCAATCTAAACATGATATCCATACCAATCTATCACATTCCAACATAGCTTAAAATATTTCTACATGTCTTGCAAAAGAAAGAATTTGAAGAATTCGGTTTCATATTTACACATCCACAATGATACCATCTATCACACGCGTCACACGCTATCCATTCAATCTCACTATAATTTTCATCATTCGGTTCATTTAAGCCACATACATCACATATATCATCACTCACACATACTTCCTCACACTCGCTCACATCTGCACCATCTGGTATGTCAATGTTGTCCGTAAAGTCATAGTCACTATCACTGTCTTCAAGTAAGTCTTCGTCGTCTATGTCGTCATCATCCCCGATAGAAATGACTACAGGAGCAATATCATCTTCCTGTACACCATCGATGCGCCATAACTCTTCTTCAATTTTATTAATAACATGTTCCTCGCATTTGTTCCAATAGGCAGGAGTTATAACCTGTCGAGACTCCATAAAGAGGGCCTTGGTATTATTAAGTTTGAAAGAAGAGTTACGTTTGGCAACAAAGCCCTTCATCTTAGCCCAAACAAGCTCGATCGGGTTTAGCTCACAGTGGCGTGGGGGGAGACGAAGAACCTTGTGACCAGCTTCCATAGCAAGCTCATCAATGATGTATTTCGGACGAGGCTTGTTCCTGCGAACAATTTCTAACAGTTCAGCCTTTAACATGTCGTCCGTATAGTCTAATCCTTTGTCATGCAGCCATTGTTTAATGTCGTCTTTCTTAGTCGCTGATGTCGGTGATTTAGAATCGTCTGTCTTAACTGAGTGGTACGATGCATTGTCAATGACAATTGTGCTCGGTCCTGGTAAAACAGGGAGGAGAGTTTGTTTCCACCAGTTGAAGAAATGTTCATGATTCATTTCCGAGTGATAATCACCAGTTTCACTGGATGCAATGAACATTTCCCCCACTCCTGGAATCAAACCTACGTCCCTGCAGCCAGCGTCAAGCACAATAAGGCGCTTGCCTTTACCAGATGGTGCAAACTTACTACATGTACCACTTTCATCCCCTAACAATTTCGACGTTTCACTCAGCATAGCATTCGACCACACACCTTTTGTACAATGATTTGTATTTATCCACGTTTCATCAATATACACAATAATATCACCGTTTTCTCTAGCCTTCTTCACACATCTCAAATAGTTATGGCGGGCAGCAATTACATCTTGTCTTTCCTTTCCACAGAAACGATCCCCTGTACCGTTTTTATAATATCTGAAAGAAAATTTTATAGTTATTGTTTGTGTATGCTTGCAATGAATAAATATTGGTTTGTATACATCTTTAATTGATTCACGAAAGGTTGTGTGTCTGATTTACGGTAGCATGCCTGACATTATCACATGAAACGTTACTAAATCTGTAATTCCGTATGGTTTCTTCCGACTGCACATATTATGCAATTGTTAATACCACTATTGTGCAATTGCTAATACCACTTTCGAACCAATCATTACGAAACTCCATATAAAACGACCAGGGGACTTATTGGTTTTGCTCTGTGTTGGGTCATTCGATTGAAGGTCAAGGTCATTGGTTGCAAACAATTTTTAACGGCGACTAAATAGTTATCCCTTTTTCTAACGCACAATGTGTCTAAATGCGATAATTAAAACGCCGTTTTAATTTTTCGACTATATATACCTTATTTAAAACTCGTAAATTAAAACGACGTTACCGATCAGAAACGACGTTACATCGGTATTGCGTTAGAATATTTATTGTTGTTTTTCATCTTGAATATGATTAAGTATACTTGTATACTGATGTTATATGATTTATGAGTTATACGAGTCATATTGATTACGATCGCCTTCACAGGCTTTGATGAGATACCGGTAAATCACGGAACCTTACGGAGATTAACGAACACATTGCTTCAGAACACGGTAATCGAAATTTATTATCTTATCTGATGATAAAAAATCTTGAGTATGTTGGTATAACATGGACGAAGTGTGGTCAAGGACGCACTATAGAGGTCATGAAAAAAATCCCTAGGGAACGTGCCCCTGAACCACTTACACTGCCTCGGTTTAAATATGCCTCTGGCTCAATGTTGGCAATCGACTGGTCAATATGAGTATTGACCGGGCCGGCAGTCAATACTGGTTAAAACCGGTCAATACTGGTCATTACCGGTCAATACTGGTCAATTGAAAAATTATGTCTATTATCACATAAATCTTCCTTAGGTTACTATCTAAACTTTTATAATAACTTTATAGCTTATTCATGATACATATAGTTTAAACAAAAAATAATTATATTGACCATTCAATATTTTGTTGAGAATTATGTTTTTCATTGAATCCAAATGAATTGTACTGTGGTCAATTCAAAATTATAGGTCTAAGAGACTGAGTAACTGTGAGGAGGAATGATATATTTGCTATCGAAGCAGTTGGATTCCTTTGCAGAGGTGCTATTTACACCTAAGCTGCCCTGGTAGCAATTAACCTGCCACACTTCACACTTGTGTTATTCCAGTAAGACAATGTCAACAGTATGTATACAGTTTAAGTAGCATCATCAAGAAACAGCACTCAGTTCAAAGAGTGTTATGAATCAATTGACCAGTATAGTGAAGTCTGTTCATTGCACGTGAAGTGTATTGTTTAAATCACATAACATAAAATACCATGCAAATTGACATTCATATACGACTGTGATAATATTTCGAGTTCATACTTCATATATCCTATAGTTTCATGAAACTAGGTAAAAAATGTTCACATAATCTAGGCAACGTGCAGATCTCCAAGGAGAGACTTAATAGCTGCGAGAAGTGAAATATAGAATTACATGTATATAGTTTACAGTAATATATTTTAGTAATTTCCTGTTATACAATCATTGTAAAGTTAAGAAAGGCGTGAGAAAAAAATGTAATATTTAGCAAACTAATTTATAAGCTACGTTTGCATATATGAAATATTGTGAACATACTTAAACCCGAGTTTGACCACAGCTCGGTGAAGTGTTGACTTTGCAACAACAATATCATGAGTTGTTCTCAACTGCTCGACGAGATCACGTATTGTGAACTGGCTCCCTGTTCTTATAGTTGTTATGGATGATGCGTCTCACGACATGCATGTCAAAATCATCAAGCTTTAACCTTGCTGTAGGTCTTAGGCACGCTTGGTTACATACCTGAAAACAGACAAATCGATTAGTCAGTATTTCATTACTTTTAATAAATCTTGAAACTATTGTCCATTTGGACTGATTTTTGGCTCATATTAGAAACCAATAGGATGATGTACATGTAATATAAATTATATATATTGTGTCTTGGAATGATTAAAATGGTTCTAAAAAAACAACTAAAGAAGTACACTAAATGCTGATTCAGATAACGTTATGGCACACCCAATTAATGTACGTAACTGAATTGGATTTGCATAATTTTGATTGACGGATGTCAGATATTTGAATGACGTCATGTTGTCTCTGACGTATTTTTTACTGTACAAGAAGAATGTGTTCAAGGGGTGCACAGCGAAAACTGGCAAACCTAACAAAATTATTGACTTCTTCTGTAGGCACTATTGCAAATGGATTAACATGCTGCATGTGAAACATTTCATTTAAGACTTCTTATGGAGTAGGACGAACACTATCCAGATTATATTTCTCTTATCAAAGTACCAATAATTCAATATTCAAATTTGTCTGGGATAGAACTATAATCTAGGTATGACACATGGTAATAATAATCTCCAATTTTTGCAGGAAGCAGATTCGACAACAGTCATGATTCGATTAAAATGTACAAACAAATAAACTCGGCAGCTACATTCTAGATCTAATATGTCATAATTTAAAATGCAATAACTTTTTCGAGATACGTATGCCGGTAAACAATTAAGAAGTTAAAGCTTAAAATGTTATTTAAATAGCTGAGCCTATCTGCTTTCATCTCATTTTATTAATATGTGTTCTTGCCGCTCAATATCATGTTACTCTAATATGCTTCGACTACGAGCGCCTCTGTGTGCCTCATCGGCTATATTTTTTTACACTCATGTCATGTCATGTACATGTACTTTACAGTACGCATGTGCAGAGGTTGTGTAAAGTTTTTGAGCGGCATATATTCAGTTGTCGGCTGGGTTTGTACATTTCAACTGAGTCATTTTAATTGGAAAAGGAATTGGATACTTCTGTTAGTGTAAAGTTCTAACGATTTGGAGTGATTTGGGATATTCAGACATACTTAAAGTGCTCATGATCTGCACGATATATCTACAGATCACTTTCCGTGGGATGCGCCTGAAATGCTGATATATTTCATAAGTGTTTCAGCTGTATTTCACCAGGTTGTTGATCTGACTTACCACAAACCTACAACATGATATTAAGGATAAAAATGGAAAGATAATTTTGCTGTTTGGATTGTAAATCGATGTGAAATTGGAGTTGGTTAAGTTGCTTAATCAAAATTCGTTTTATTCTGCTTTTCAACTGACATGATTTTAAATTGCCCTCACATCTGTACTGTATTTGGTTTATATCTGTTACGTACCTCAGTATGCATCTCTTGTTTTGAAATCGTGGCTTTGGAAAGCCCTGTCGCAACACTCATGCGCTTATTTATGTTCTGTAACCACCAAGCCCTTCCAGTCTTCTTTTCTTTCAGGAAAAAATTCCGTAAATGTTTTAGTATTTCTTTAACATTCATTTTGTTTTGCATTGGCAAATTTCGACCGTTGAGGAGTGGGCACGCGACTTCATTCATATTGTTTGATATAAAAAATACATTTGGAGAAACATTTAATTGAAATCTTTATTATTTTGTACAAATCGGACACATGTTGAAATAAAACAATTAAAATTTTAATTGATATTTTCTTTAAAAATAATTATGAAATGGCCCCGCAGGTGCAAGTGCTCAAAAAGAAAGGACTCGCGCGAACTTTGGCAAAAATTCACTAAAACCAAGATGGCGACGATAAACAAACAACAAGCCTTTCCCATAGAGAAACTTTATTTGAGGATAACAAGAAAACAAAGGAACCGATCGAAAAATCCTTTAAATTTGGGAGGGTGACTTTTTTATAGATTATCAAACAGGCATTTATTTAAAGCTGTGACGTTCAAAAGTACCTTTTCCAGGCCAAAGTTGAGTTTCCCATTGGGATGGGACAGACTTTAGTCTACTTTTTCTTACTTAATGATGATTTTTTAGTATTCCTATATAAATACATTATTCAGGTCAATGTTCCGGACATGAAGAAGAAGGAAAGAAAGGCAAGGTAGAGTTACGGCTCTAACATCATACACTTTGACAAGCTTTAGTAAATGTCTCTCAATATATACTCAGCAAAACTAGAAACGTCCCTGTTTTATAGCCGGTGAAGCTTTGTCTGTGTAGTTGCTACATGTTCAATGTACATGTATTTTATACCCTGGCGATGTTCAGAATACGATCGTGTACAGTTTACCCGGTACGCACGGTTTACATATCGGCCAGTAACCGGAACGGTCATTTGCACGTTTTGCACGTGCACGCTATACATGTCATACGTATGTTGATTCAGTTCATGTCGTACCATTCATGCGATAGGGGCTATTCTTAAAAATTAAATGTTTTCTTTAATTTTTCACTGTTTTCGATATGCCACGGCCTTCCGAAAACGAGCGAAATCAGGCAATTGGGATGCTTGCGGGTGGGATGTCCGCCAGGGTAGTCGCGCGTCGGTTCGGGTGCTGTCGGAAGACGATTGATCGTCTTGCAGCCCGGTACCAGCAGACTAAGGGCTGTTCACGACCGGCAGCGACCTGGTAGGCCTCGTGTAACGACGGCTAGAGCCGATCGTTTCATTACGTTGACGCACTTACGTCAACGTCAATTGGCAGCCACAGTCACTGCTAGGCAATACGGTGTCTCAGGGCAGACCAACCAATCAGGGCACGCCGCCCGTACACTGGTCAGATAATGACCCAACGTCACCGTGCTGCCAGGCTGTTATGGGCGCGACGTCATCTGAACTGGAGAAGGGCTGACTGGAACCGAGTTTTGTTCACCGATGAATCTCGGTTCACAGTTAGTCATGCTGACGGAAGATTACGGGTATACAGGCGTAAAAATGAAAGATTCGCCGATTGTTGCATTGTTGAGAAGAACAGGTTTGGGGGAGGGAGCGTAATATGTACAAGTTTATTTTTTAGCCATAGATGCATGTATGCAGAATGCAATACTTCAACGATTCGTTGAAATGTTATGTCGTGACGTTGAATACAGGTTTCAAAACAAATACTGTTGTATATTATATATTGAATGCAGTAAGATGTTAAAATCTTTAATATGCATAAACAATAAATATTTGATAATATTATACTTGTGACAATTTGTCTTTCAAAGCCTGTCAATTCCGGCATAAAGAGATATCATAGTACATGTATATTGATTATCTATTAGTCTTGTCCTGTTTCATATTATTTCTGATACTACTCGTATTTGGCACTATAGACCTGGATGCAGTATTGCCAAATTGAATTCAAAATGACCCACTAGAGTCCAGGGCCGTATATATTTACGTTGAGAAAGCTTTATTATTTAAACTGACATATGACTTAAAAATGAAAATACAGTTTTTTTCTAAATTAAAGTGAATTAAAAATCAACCAGTTGCCGTGCCTTTGACGCCTCTTTTACAATGGCTAATAGCCGGTTTTCAAATCCTCGGGCAATAGTAGCCATGCAGATTCGGGTAATAGTAACCATGCAGATGCATAGAGTGTCAGTACGTCGGCACTTTTGATCAACTAAGTAAAGAAGAAAATTAAAAAGTGGTGCGGCCATTGCCGTGCCGACCAAACAGTCCGCGACGGCCTTGTAAAGATTCGACTCCCAACCGTTGTCTTTATCCTTAGGTAATAACATATTTCATCCCTTATTCAGCATTAAAGAAATAAGAAATTGTAGAAAAAGCAATGTTGGCCGGCCCAGCCTACACGTCGTGGCAACATTTAAAACTTTAACAACACTTGTATCAACTCTTGAGTATAAGACTCGGTGTTACAAGCATTCTTTTTTATTGTATATAGCGAACGAAGTAGAAGTGCAGACTCATGACCCGTGTCCTATGCTAAATATGTTGTGATATCCGTGCACAATCTTACAATCGTAAGAGCGGCAGTTGTTGGTGTTGAATTTACATAGAACAATACTTTATCGTCTTTTTAGTAATGACGTCGCTAATTTTGTTAGCCCCCGATTGCGACGTTACGGGCTCCGCCATCTTTGATTCAGCGACGTCACGTCAAATGCATTACGGCCTATGGGAAAAATCACAAAATTTCTATTTTTGACAAAAATACGGAGTTTATTAAAAAAATGAAAAAGTGGTCTGGAGATATTAATTTTCCAATGCCGCTGACGTATTTTATTTTGATGACCGATGCATATTCGAAATTTAAGCGAAGTCTACCGATTGAGTGGGACAAACTTTAGCTATTCCTTTCATTTCAGTACTTTAAACGTTGTCGACAGGCTAATACAGCAGTTGTTTGTTGAAAATAACGTTAACCTCAGAATAAACATGTTTTTTTTTCTTTATTTTAATATAATGTGGAAAGACCATCACAAGAAGAAATCTTAAGCTGAGGTCGAATATACTTAAATTTCTTTCGTCATTGAGATAATCACTTAAAACATCAAAAATAAACATAACCCATTATATATAGTGAAATGTGTTAATTTTGTTTGTTGTTTACGATTCTGGTAGATTTCTTGTGACTGAAATCTAAATAGTTCTAGAATACATCTATGTTGTCATACGTTATCTATATATTTAAGTTAAGGCAAACATTTATTAAAATATATAAATCTGTTTTTGTATGGAGATTAATTTGATCACTTGATTCCCAACATTGTTCATGACTTCATGTTGATATATGCATTTGCGCAGTTTAGTCAGAATCAATGCTTGTAGCTCCTGCAACATCAACATAATGTGAAAGCAAACAGTGTGTATCCTGATCGGGTGCGCAGCTTGATCTACTT
This sequence comes from Saxidomus purpurata, assembly GCA_022818135.1. Lineage (NCBI taxonomy): Eukaryota > Metazoa > Mollusca > Bivalvia > Venerida > Veneridae > Saxidomus > Saxidomus purpurata. The sequence goes on from JAFMSR010000009.1 coordinate 2,972,751, forward strand.
GATCTTGATATATACTTGTAGCATATCAGTTGTTGGGACACGGCTCATTCATTCTTTACTGTTACTGTCATAAACTACTTAAATCTACTTTTATACTTAAGTGACTATTATGAACTTTGTAAACTTCTTTTTATGTCAACGTTTGCTTTCATTCTGTATCATGTCTTTAAGCAGGAAACATATTTCATCCATGTAACAATATTATTTACACTACTGTCATAGAAAACATAAACCAGTATTACAAGTGTTCAGGTTTAAAGAAGTTTAATATTTTGATATTGTTCTGTGATTACCAGAAATTACTGTGATGCGTGAATACCTTTGATAATGTTTTTAAATAAAGCAAGACCAATGAATGAATAGTTCTGTTATCATGTTAATGATGTCAGATTTTGTTATACACATCTAATTGTTATAAGCTGACAAATAAATGCCCTCTTTACATCATGTATTATTAACACACAATTAGACCATTGTTTTAGCTAATCAGCTGAAAGTGTCTATCAAAGTACAGCTCACGTCTGAATAACGAAAGAGTTTCTTGTATGGATATGATTTGGCACACAATTTCCTCCAGCTAAACGATATGATAATCACGTTGAAAGATCACGATCTTTTTATGTATCATAACAGTACTTGAAGAGGGTTTTTAGTTAGAGTATATTTTTATTTACTCCGATTTTTTCTCCATACCATTGGTTGAAAGTTGTTTAGATAAGTTGCATCTCGCTTTTCCCCAACGTACACAAAGTTTACCCTTCTGCATAGAATCAGTGGAGACCGACCCACCCTTCCTTCTACCTGCCAGTCTTTGTCCTGTTTTCGAGTCAAACGGATGATCATTGCAATAGATTAGTGTGACAAGAAGGTATTGTGTGTCGCTCACATGTGGTTCCAAAGATAATATATAACAAGAAATCCTTTCTTGATGTAAGTGTTACGTGTGGTTGATACAGTTTCTTAAAAACTAGTAAAACTTGCCCTAGCCATCTGTTGCAACAGTTTCGGATTCAAAATATTTTCAGCTATCTTAATAGCCATAATTCATTCCTGCGAAGAGTAACTTTAAAACAAATTTCTTGATGTAATTGTTGAAGTCTTGCGAGGGACGACGACATACTACAGACACTAATCGAATGCAATAGCTCATCATGATCATGCATCTCAAGTTAATATAAAATGGTCCTATTAAAACTCGAATAAAAACTGTTACTTTGTCCTAATATTCTTAGGTGATGTTTTCGTTCCTTCTTGTCTCAAACCGACTTTATCACATGCAGCTAAACACCACTTTTGTCTTCCGAATCCTATCATTTTCTTATGTCCCTACAAAGGTATGCACTGTCTTGGTTACTATAAGTTATCATTTCCGCCTTCACTTCTGCTGAAAAATGCGTCTTACACAAAGTGTAGCCATTGATACGGGCATGGGCTCAGTTATTTCTTCTATCATGATTGGTGTTAAAAGTGTTTGTGTAGACCTAGCGACTTTCAACCATCTTTTTTTTTGGGATAAACCTTCAAGTCCACCTTTGCATCAAAATACTCACAGGGTATGTGTATGCCATGTAAATGACATTGATTATGAACATCTTCCGCTATCCTGTTGTCAAAGTGTAACTCCTATTTAGGTCTGCAACTAAAGATACTACTGTCTTTGACGCACGTTGTCTATCAAGCTTGAAGTGACTATGATAACAATCATGTACATGTATCAATACTTCAGCAACTTTTTTATTGTGTTTTAGTTATCGTCGACATCTGTTGTGCAAATTCCTGATTCAATTGATTTAAATCTACAAACTACATTGTTCCTCGTTACGCTTTGTCGGGTTTCATTGTTTCTTTTGTCCGTAAATAACAATTGCTTTTTTAAGGCTTTCTGGGGAAAATCTATATTTCTTTTAACTTCGAACACAAACGTTTCGTCCTTATTCCAACTTATGTATAATAGCGATTCGGTGCTGAGGTCCTCCATTTCTGATTGCCATTGTCGTTAATGTCGTTGTGGGAAATATGTATGGATTCTATTGATCGGACATTTTATTTCTACATCTATTTCAGTTGAATTCAGAAAAGTTTCTCTTTTAAGGCTTCCGTCAGGTGATACGACCATAAATACAGCGTCATCGTTTGCCCCCAGCTTTTCCTTCTTCGCAAACTATCTATTCAGGCTCCAAAACGGTTACAATATTTCAAACTATTGTCACAACACCATTAACCTCGTTTGTGGCACCGTGTTCCATTGTCATCCTTGTAAATTCTAAAGGTACCTGCTCAGGATTCCCACTAAATGCTTTTCCAAAATTGTATTTATGTTTCGTTAATTGATTGCCGGGGGGGGGGGGGGGGGGGGGGGTGTAGTTTTTTTTTTTTTTTTTGGTTTGGGAAAAAAAAAAAAAAAAAAAAAGGGGAAAGCCACGTACCAAATTTTTTTAACTAAAATTTTTATTTTTTTTTTTTTTTTTAAAAAAATATAAATTAAAAAAAAAAAAAAAACAAACAAAAAAACCCACCCCCCCAGCCCATTGTTGGTCGGAATTGTTTTGTTATTGGTTTTTTTTTTTTTTTTTGGTGTGAAAAAAAAAAAATTATAAAAAAGGGAAAACCACACACAAAAACGCAGCCTCCCAAAACGAGCCCCACAGCACCCAGAAGTGCACACCACCAACACACACACACACACAACACACACATACACACAATCATGTACACACACACACATACACTACCAACACACACTAGCATACAAAGCACGAGGACAAAACGAACAATTAAAGGAACACAGTGGGGTACCGCCTTGGAACGGTCAGTGGCAAAAACACCACTGGGGAGCTTAAACCGGTTTATGGTGCGCACCCAACCTCACTCTTACCCCCACCATGTTCCAAAGTCACAGGACAGTGTAAATAAAAGTAATCCCTGCTAGGTGAATCTCTAACACACGCAATGGAAACAAAAAGCATGGTATGTAAAACACAAAAATACTCGTGTATAAATATATAAAAAGCAAACCTTGAGAACCAAAAAACGTATGTACTCAATGCCTTTGCAGAAGGCAGAGCACCAAGAGAAACACCCTTAAGGGCCCGACGAAACAGGCCAGAGGACAGAAATCAAAACAGTTTCGTCCCAGTGGGATTTAAAAACTGCCCATCACAGAGTCCTCACCCTCTTCCGTCAGACACAATCAAAGAGGGAAGCATAGCGTCCAACTGTAAACGGGTTGAACACCAAACATGCGGTGTGTCTCAAAATAGTTGGGTCGTAACCTCTTTTAACAAAACGTTTTATAATTTTAGCAAATACAGTTGGAAAATTGCCATGACCCAAAATCTTACGAAGTTTGTAAACCACATCCCCATAAAAATCGGGTTTTGAAATACCTTCTCGCAGAAGAGTCTTTAGATTACTATTGAATTTCAAAACCAAATCAGAATTACGATAGTAAAATTTAGCAAAATATTTACGCAATTTGTAATAACGGTAGCCCGGTAACGGTAAACGGTAACGGTAACGGTAAACCACTCTTCTGATCTCTGTTTAATATGCCTCCTTTGGTCACACTTGATTATACAATCGAAACTTTTAACGCCCCTTCGTTTATATTCTGTAATAATTCAACTAATTAGAAACAAGTCGTTATGAAATTTAGAACATACCACAATCATTATTATCCCCAAAATGACTGCAAACTTAGGGAAACTTAGGGTTAGGGAAAATTCTATGACATGACCATACAAACTGAAATTCAGGTAGATTTGAAACCTGTAAATGTGTAAACCATCTTTCACCACCATATTTGAATGAGTTGGTACAATTTAAAAATTCATCTTATTCCTTTAGGTACAAAAATACTCTAGAAGTACCAAAGTAAGAACATCAGTCTATGGTAAGCAATCGTTCAGGTTCGAGGCCACACAGATCTGGAGCAGTCTGCCAAACCATATCGGACAAGAGGAAAGTTACAAAGAATTTGTCAGACTGATCCGGGTCTGGAGTTGCCCAACCTGCAAGTGTTCAATGTGTTCCTAATTTTCGTCTCTCTGTTAACCTTTAGCTTAGTACTGCTTTTACCTGTTAAATGCGCTACTTTTAGTTTGTTTGTTAATTGAAAGCTTCATTTTTATTCATGCTTTTTTTGTTTATTCATCTGAATGTGCTTTTGTATTGTATCATGTTCTTAGTTTGATCATAAATGCATCTTTCAAGCCCATGTTTTGTGTTTTTATGTCTCATGTGCTTCGTTTTGCTTTTATTGTGCTATTGATTTGCATTATATAATACTTTTAATATGCATGATTTTAGTTGCCTATGCATGTATGTGCTACAGTTATCTTTAAAAAAAAACATGTTAAGGTGGACCAACTCAGTTCCCTTCAAATCTGATTTGAACAGATAATAGATTTCTTACACAATTTCTTAATTATACACCTGTGTGTCTTTTTCGCTAGTCAAATCTTATTCCCGTAATTTTATTGCAGTTTTTAGGCCATATAAGTCAAGAGTGGATCTACTTACACATGTTTTAAAAATCCACGAGTGCAAAAATACTGTATGTTATTCCTATCCCTTCTTCCTGCATGCCAAAATGTTGTTATTACTCTTAATATAATATTGTATGTGTATAAATGTTTTAATGTTTGTATAAATACCAAAGAATCACTGCACTTATCCTTATTATCCTCTCTCGTTGTATGCAATTTGAAGTAATTTCCTTCAATACTTATAGGGATATGCTCCGCACAAGAAAATGTAACTAAGGAGGATAATGTAGAGTTATGGTATATTGTTCTCTATCACTTTATGAAGTTTTGGAGTAAATCGCTTCAGTACTTTTAGTTGTGCTCCGGACAAGGAAACTCAAGAAAGGGAAACAATTAAAAATGGCTTACAGGGTGATGCTACTTGGGCACTGCACTTTCGCTGAGTGCTTTTCTCATTAAAAGCAATTTGAAGGTATTTCCTTCAGTACTTTTCGAGTAATATTCCGCAAGAGAAAAAAGTAACAAAGGAGGATAATTAAAACATTGGGCGAAGTAGAGATATGGTTCGTGGGTACTGCACTTTTAATCATTGTGTTTTATCACTGTATTCAAGTAATTCCCTTTGGAGTTATGCTCCGAACAAGAAAAATCAAGAAAATGCAACAAAGGGAGATAATTACAAAATTAGACAAGGTAGAGTTATGGTGCTTAGGCACAGCACTTACCCTTTACGTGATTTATCAATGTATGAAGTTGAAATTAATTCCCTTTGGTATTTTTAGTGTTATGCTTCAGACAAAGAGGTCGAGACGGACGGACGAACGAACGGACGAGTCAATTTCTATATGATAAGGGGCGTAACTCAATCAAAAGCCGAAGAAAGTTATCTTGATCAGTGAACTTCATTTTAATATCCTCTTTCATTGAACTAAATATCAAGACTTCAGTTATTGTGTGAAGTATCAACTCAATCCCCTTTTCAAATTATACTTCATACAAATGTAGGCGGACGGACAGAAGAACAAAGCGCCATCTGTATGCTTGCCTTTAGTGACCTAAACAAAACCCCAAAACAACTATTATTAATAGTGCACACCTTTTCGAAGTCAAACATGTTTTGACTTAATTCATCCGTATGTACGTCAAATGAAAGAGCATTACTTTACACACTTTAACGAAAAAACAATGCAATAGTCGAAATTTGCAGTTTCAACGGTCCCAATTATGTGCTTGAAAAGATGTGAAGAAAATTGTACAATTTCATAGATAATTTACTAATTACTCTTCCTTTCCCAAACAACCCGTACAAGCAGGCCCGGTAATGCCGTGTCTTCAGCCGCCCAGTAATGATTTTAAACATGAAGAAAACTAGAAAAAAAAACTTTTCTCACGGTCAATTTGTAGAGGTCAAACTCATCCTTAAGATGAAAGTATAAGGTCACATCTTTGTGAAATTGGTCACTAGACCAGGGATTTTGCTTTGTAAAATTCCTTATATAAAATATATATCAACAGTTGTAATAACCAAAATGTTAGGCAATGTAAACAAGTATTGTTTTAACTTTATGACTGTTGCGCTCAGATATGTTGTGGCTATGGTGCCAGTACTTTAACATACAGCTTAACATCAAGCCTATTTTAATGTCACTTTATAATTGGTTCTCTTTTGAATCGTGGTCATTTTAAATTGTAGAGGCCAATGTCAAACTCAAGGTGTGTTTTTTGTTATGGTCCTAATATGAAACATATGTATGTATGTATGTATGTATTTCCATTGAAGTCCTTTTTTTAAGACAGAAGCTGATATAAGGAAATCCGGGTACCAGATCCTAGCTCTTTTACGAATAGACCCCTTCGTTCTTTTACAATGCCCGGTGTATAGCACCGACACACGCGAGTCTACCTCTTGGTTTCTAACCAGTTCATCTCAAATAGGTGGGAAACACTGAAAAGTGTTTCTGAAATTTCGAGCGCCCCGGCCGAGAATCGAACCGTGGACCTCCGGACTGGTAGTCCAGAGCGTTAACCACTCGACCACCGCACCACCTATATATTATCAGTAAGTTTGATCAAATTTTAAGCAATGTATATTCTTGTTGTTAATATGTCTTTTTATAATGGCGAAAGTTTATTGTAAAATTGAATCGATATTCTGTATTCTTCTTAACACCTCTTTGCATGGAAACCGAACAGATATTCGTAGACTGAAATAAATCCAGAGAATAAATCCGTCACTGACTATTAACTATAATGTGCTGCTTATGCTCGACGGAAAGATCGAGAAACATGTATTCGTGAGTACTCTCCTTTTGGTCAGGTTATTGGATTGGATTTGATATATTTGTATGCTATAACAAACAAGAGATGTCCCTCACAAATGACGAATGCCCCCGAAAGAGGTGTCTCACAGTCTGTGTCCTCTCCATGTGCTCAATAAATGTGCTATGTAATTTTAAAATCCTTCCATGTATGACAGAGTTACCATGCATACAGTATTCCATTACTTTTAAACACTAAGTGTGACCTTGAACTTTGAGGTAGGGACATGGTTCTTGCAGACAACACATTGTCTTGATGTGCTGAATATTTGTGCAAAGTTATTTTGAATCAATTAATGCATGACAAAGTTACAATCCGGACACAAATGTATGCATATATACAGGATTCCATAACATAAAAACTCTAAGTGTGACCTTGATCTTTAAGGTAACGACGTGAGTCTTGCACGCGACACGTCGTCTTGATATGTTAGACATTTGTGCCAAGTTATTTTAAAATCCTTTAATGCATGACAAATTAACATTCCGGACACGAATGTGTGCATATATGCATATATAGAGGAATCCATTACATTCAAACTCTAAGTGTGACCTTGACGTTTGAGGTAGTGACGTGAGTCTTGCACGCCACACGTCGTCTTGATGTGTTAGACATTTGTGCCAAGTTGTTTTAAAATCTTTAAATGCATGACAAAGTTACAGTCCGGACACGAATGTGTGCATATATGCATATATAGAGGAATCCATTACATTCAAACTCTAAGTGTGACCTTGACCGTTCAGGAAGGGACTTATGTCTTTCACGCGACACGTCGTCTTGATGTGCTAGACATTTGTGCCAAGTTATTTTAAAATCCTTCGATGCATGACAAAGTTACAGTCCTGACATGATTGTGTAAGTGGTCCCGCACAGACGGACGGACGGACAGACTGACGGACAGATAGACCGACGGTGCCATTTTAATATGACACTGTAACGAACTGATGCTAACCCTTATCTGACTATGTACAGTCTAGTAGAAAATTTACCGACTGAAAAAGTTTTATTTGGTAGCTTGGCTGCCTTGGAAACATTAAAATAATCAGTTTGTCTAAGAAAACATACAAAAAGGGAAGTAAACAAAGGCATCCTACATTAATTTCTACAATCGAACCACCAAGGAGACGTAGAACCTTCGTAAGCAATGAAACAAACGTGTTGAAGATAATTTTCGTTCCCCACCCAGCACAAATGCCTTGGCACGAAATTTGATTCAGCAATATATTCTGCAATTTCACAGAATACTTACTAATCGATAATCCATCATAAATAACTCGTAATTCTAACTTTATTACATGCAAAAGTCCAATATTAACTATCCTATTAACTACAAGTATCACGTAAATAACTTCTAAACATTCGAAACGGAAGCTATGTTCAGCCATTTTTATCATGCGGTAATCTTCCGATAAGAACGCCAGACTCCGATGACGTCATATTCTGCGAACTATATGATATTGATTCCAGTGTAATTCTTTAGTGTTGTGTGCTCACTCATACCGTCCACATCTAAGAAATCATCGAATTGGTATGGTTGATCCGTCTACCGACGAGGTAAGCACATGTTTAGAATACCATAATTAATTGGTATACTCGCAGCCAGGTTAAGAATACCATAATAAATGGTATAGTCGCCGCAACACTCCTCCGTCTCCAGCTTCTGTCATGCGCAGTTTCCATTGAAGTCCGATCGGCATAGAATACCAATTTGGTATAGCTCCGTTGCTTATACCGTCAATCGCGTCCCTGATATCGGATGTTAGATATCAGTTCCAGAATACCAGTTTTTAGTTGGTTCCATGTCCTGATCACCAAGTGCTAACTACCAACTTTAGGGAAGGGTATCCTATACCATTTCTTTGACGTATACCTACGAATTATATGTGCATCGTTGTCGGACATACCAACCAAGTGGCCAACCATCACCTACTGAATACCATATTATATGGTATATACCAAGAGCGAATACCATCTTTATAAACATTAACTTTGTTATATATAAGCAGATGCTGTCAAATACCAATACCCGCTGATGGTGTATACCAAGAGCGAATACCATCTCTATAAACATTAACTTTATTATTATATAAGTAGATGCCATCAAATACCAATACCCATAGCCGGTATATACCAAGATCGCATACCATCTCTATAAACATTAACTTTATTATTATATAAGTAGATGCTATCAAATACCAATACCCATGGACGGTATATACCAAGAGCGCATACCATCTCTATAAACATTAACAGTTCAATAATATAAACAGATGGTATCAAATACCAATACCAATGGATGGTATTTCTCGTGATTAAGCTAATAGCAGACATATATTAACAGTGAAAGTTACCACACAGTCAGTCTATGACAATAAAGACATTTAGGTCACTGCAACAGGTTACCGGGCACCCCTCCTGTTTCGAATACCGACATATTGGTATCAGCTTCCAATATCGTGCATCCAAACATACTTACGTGAATATTTGTGGACTCTTTTGAAACTGTCTTTAAACAATCTCACGAACTTTATATGAAATATACAACCTGTTTACCAGTAAAACGAACAATTACTGCAGTAGGAATAAATATAGAGAACTGTAACATCTATTATTAAACGCTACCAAATTACTATATACAAGCATAACACTTCATAATAACTTGTCCTACATAGTTATTTGTTAAGTTAAAGTTGAAATAAAATCTTAAACTTTATTCGCCTCCTTTATATGTGGTCATCAATCATAAAATTAGTATTTTATCACAGGCCAGGCCAGAACGGACCCTTTGTTACGTATAATCTGTTTATCACAGGAGAATAGGTATTCGTAACAACACTCTTCGGGGGCATACAAATAACAAGAAAAGCATTGATGCAAAGCATCAAAGGTCGCCGGTAACTAATTTATTTACAGACTGTCAGTAGTGATGTCAAATGCAACCATTTCTTAAAATTATGCCTGTTGAATTACAGGAAATGTTGGACATGTAACCACGGTGGTCAATAAGGTACAATTCAATTTCAAATGTGACTACTTCTAGATGTTGATACTGCAGTACTAGCTGTCGGATAAGTTATTCATGCATACCACATCGGGATATCGGCAGTTTTTACCAGTGCTGGAAAATCTCATCTTACACCCCCTGGTATAAGATGACTTGATGATGTCAGAAAGAACTACTTTTATGAATGAATGTGTAAATTTATACATTACTACAAGAAAATAGACCGTAAATATAAGTCATTACTTTTATTTTATTTCTGCTACTATTAATCAAAAATGGTATGCAAGAAAAAGAATCTATCACTGGCTGCACTTACAGATGAGAATATCCGGCTCTCGGATAACTACACTTACACTATCTATTATACATATACTATATGTAAAACATATACATTATCATTGGTCAAAAATAAATAATATTATAGTACAGGTGTAGTGTGACCCATTAACCAGACCCTAGTGGTGGTGTACAGTCCATCTGTTTACTATTTAATTTATAAAACTTGACCTGTGAATTACAAAAATGGGTCTTTCGTGTCAATATTAAATAAGAAGCACTAGTGGAAGTGGAGCAGCAAAACACCATATTCAGGATATCACTGGGCCCCAAAAATGAACAAAATGAGTCATATATCAAAATGTCTGGGAGACTCTGAAGTTTACCGGACCGCCGGCATATTAAACTCAAAGGTACCATTTATTTTTTTCCAGTGCATTGACACGTGAGTGAAGTATCCGAACAAACGATAATCCGAAATTACTGCTAAATCTAACAAAACAAGCTGAAATCGATATTTATTTTGGCTATGGAAATATTAACTTATGCATACCTACTTCGTTTCTGAAAGAGTGTTCATGTTCATCGTTGTTATTTTCCTGCGACGCTGTTACACTGCCACGCCAAACTTTAAAAAGTCGATTTGGTCTGGTCTAGGCGGATCTTTTCTCTTGGTATAAGATATTGTAAACACCGGTCTGGGGAGCGTCATTATTTTTCACATTTTAAACAGTTATTCCCCTTTAATTAAAAGGGCCAATTTTAGCACGAACTTCAACTTCCTTCGCGATTTTTAAAATAGTTTTTTTTGTTTCAAACAATCAACAACGTAAGATGTCAGAACAAAATTGTAACAAGTTCATACATCTTAATAATAACTTCTCCTACCAGCTGAAGAATCCTAAAGCGTATCAAATATAGTCGCCGGTTTCCACCGGCGACTAATGACTTTTCAAGTTTAGGGATAACTTTGATGTGGTGATGTTGAATAAAACTAGTATATCCCATTCTTACAATAATTGACCATTTAATTTTATATACCAAATAGAAGATAATTTACAAGGATTTTTAATCAATTTTGACAATATTTAAACCTTAGAAACTTCAAACCGTATAAATATCCTGTTCAGGTGTATTGTCTATAACAGTTGATGCAATATACTACAATTGGAATTATATGATTTTCACTTGAAGCGAAACTGCTCATTTAGATGTGTCCATCTTGTACAATAGTTATAGTAAATGTATTATATAGCTTACCTTTTGATATATCATATTTGTAATATTAAGTTATCATGTATGAACCTTAAAACCATGTTTCTTCCTTCAAGCTAGTTTGTGATTGATTTTCAATTTAGTAATAAGGTACATAATATAAAATTGATAGTTATCATTTTTGTCTTCATGTCTTTGTTTCCAAGGACCGCTTTTGAGTTGAAATATTGTTTTCATTGGTGCATTTCTTTGTTAGGTTATTTGAAATATTTATAATAAGTTATATAGAAACATAATTATATTGCACTTAGATAACAACTTTTCCATGAATAAGGATTTCATATTTTTGCAAGGCTGTATACATCCTGATACAAAAACAAAGCTGTCATTGGAACTTACTTCATATGGATCTCGTGTTAAATGTGTATAGTCGTGATTGTCATTAACGCATTCAAACAGAACATTTTAGATTATTACGTACATTTCTCATAGATGTATGCTCATGATTTTATCGATAGAAGGGGACTTGAATAAGAAAGGCTTGTATAAAATACCAAACTCATTCCGTGAAGGTTTGCTCCCTTTATTCAGAGATTGCGATTTCATATTACTTAGCTCCTGTAAACATTTTGTTGCTGTATTTCATAAATAAAAGAAATTAAGATAACTTAACGCTTTGCTTTTTTCTTCTATTCAGAATTATTGTATTCGGGATACTGCAAGAAATAGTTTCAACAGTGTCATTATGAATTATTGCAGTGGTATATAACCGTTCACACATATTGGTATATACAATTTTCCAAGTAATAGGTATTTGCGAGTATTATTGCTGTAATTAATGAAATGTGGCCATTTTAAGTAGTATGATGAATTTCAAATCATTGAGGGCGCGCAGCTTTGAGCTTATACTGCAAATAATTGGGCCCCACCCTAGTTGGCCCCAGGTGAAGATACCATGCTACATACAAATGCAGCATTGTATCATGTGTTTGTTTATAAAATCTTGATCTTATACTTAGGGATGCCTGATTACTTTGGTTGATAATGTGTCGAATGGACATTTATTGAAAGTTTAAATGGTGATATCCGAGGCACACTTTGTTGTCAAGTTGTAGAACAATCACCAACATATTGTTATAGGAATAAGTGACAACAGATCACCAAAAGTTACGCAGCGCTGGAAACCCCTTTTGAATTATTTTGTATATTCGTTGCAAAAGGCTTATATATCACAGTACCTGACTGTGTATAAAGACTGTATCTAACAGGAAATAAATGTATTCTTTGTAGTAAATGTAATATCTATATGTATTTAATGAATAAATTATATGCAACGCATTTAAAGATACACAGTTACACAGTTACAAAAACAATGAATAGATCAAAACTAGGAAACGGCATGACATATGCACAAGAATGGCGCGTTTTCACTTTACGTCTCGCAGAAAGAAGTGTCGAAAGGCTCTATAACAACGCGGCCATGAGAATAGTTACTAAATAAACTTCAGCGGTGTCATAAAACATCGACCGTAATCTGCAGGTCTCTGTATTACCAGTCCAGCGTGCTAACTAGTAGAGGCGTCCGATTTTAGTGACATTCTTAAATTTATTTAACTAACATTCTTCTGTCCCGTGTAGTTGGAATAGCGTTTTGCACTTCTGTCTGCGACACGCTAAGTTAAAAGGGTCATTTCGGTGTATAACTAAAATGTAGAACGTATTTTGCTATCAAAGAGTTGGCGTGCCGTTGTAACGTAGTGGTAAGCACGCTTGGACGGTACTTCACAGACCCTCGTTACGAGTCCCGGCATTTTCGGTCGATTGTTCATGACAACCTTAATTATACGACTACATACACAGAAACAGTAGGTTTCCTCTTTAGTTTAAATGGGTTCAAAGACTAGCGGTACAGGCTTGATGGTAAAAGTTAGCTTTGCGACGGGTGTTGATTTAGATAGATAACGACGTGTGCGAACACTGTTATAGTTGCTCATGCAAACTTAAGAAAAATGTTTAAACCAGCGACATTATTATAAAACGATTGCGCAGCAAATTGTCACAAAGCTAATATACTGCACTCACTAAACAATTATCAAGGTAGCAAAAGATGTTTATTAAATAATTGTATAACATGTCAGAAGTCCGCCTTATAAATACAGTACCCAAGAAAAAGAAGTGTCAAATTGTTCAAAGGCCAATACATATACGAAAATATGTCATGAAAAACATCTTTCTCAAATTTCTATAGACCATAGAAATTAATTTGCAAAAGTTGCACTTCATCCTTGTCAAAGTCTAAATCATATAATATGCTTTAGCCAATTTATTAAATACAATGTGGAAATACTTGCTGAAAAAAAATACCCATCGGGGCTTAGTATTGTAAAACCTTTAAAGGGTATTAATAATGGCCACGATTGGCGAATTATATCCTACAAGTGCTCTTCTGTGTAGCAATTAAACAGTTATACGATTATAACACAACAGTTACTTTTTTATCGTGCCATACTCCTTTTTGACATCTTTCCATTGTATTTTGTAAGTGTTGCTTTCAAAAGTCATGCAACACTACCAAGTCAACTTTTCATCTAATAATATGTTACCTCCCTGTATTTGTTATTTCTCAGAAGGCTGAGTTTTTGCCCTATGGTATCTACAATGTAGACGGATGTATATACATGTATTACTTTTAACTTAGTTTGCAGAGGTGTAATGTAAAATCAAAATTAGTTTTATTCCGTAAAGCGATTTGTTCTTTAAGTGGTTATCCCTTTTTGTCAGCAATTAGAGATACCTGCGTCCAAAATGATTTAATATATATATAATTTTGTGATTGAACTTCTATATACATGTATATATGGCGAAATATTACATGAACACGAGTATTCAAGTCTCCGATCATCGCGTAAGTAGTGATATTTCCTCATATACATTGAATAGCGGAGTTGTTAAATTACATTTCATATTCATTTTGAAAATTGAAAAAATGATAATTTGTAACAATAAGGAAATCTATTAATTACGATACTGTCAGAAAACTATGGTCTACATGCTCTTTATTACATATGGCTTGCGCATTTGTATTGACAGTAACAACGAGCAACAATATGACCACCGCGTTTAATGCACGCTAGAAATCGTAAACGTGATATTAATGTAATGCTTAATAATTGCAACGCTGTACTGAAGTAATCAGATCTGTGTATGAACTCTGACAACAATATAGTTAGGTGGACTTCCCTGAATCACTTTTGGTTTGTATATTTTGAGATAATGTCTTCTTTGAAATAGGTGAGAACATATAAATTGAACAATCTTACTTGATCTCTGCATGTTGTGTCTTTGACAAATTATACCATCGTTAGATTGCCAGCAAATGGATATTTGTGTTAACCATTTCTAGGTTTTAAAAGACACAATTATAATTTATGATGCAGTGGCTCAGAAAGATTGACGTACTGAATTCTAGGACAAGGTCGAATCACCTGAGGTAACAAAACATTGTCAATACACTCTAGAGATCACATATGTTAACCAATCATCATAAAATTGGTCAGAATGTTAGTGCAAATAATTTACAATGTTCGAAATTGTATCACCTTGGGACAAAAACTTGGTCACACAAAAAAACTTACCATTCCTGAGGCCATATGGAAGATATGGAGATTGGTCGAAATATTTGCCTTTATAGTTTCTATATCAAGTTTGAATCATGCTTACCGTGGGTAAAAAAAACTCAAACCCAAATCGAAGGAAAACATTGTTGTCACTTTAGAATCAACTTTTGTTAACCAGTCGTCATCGTAATTGTCATTGTATTAGCCTTATCGTATTTTAAGTCATGTTTGAGTCAAGGTCCCCTTGGATCAAAAAGTAGATCAAATGATCAAATCGAAGAAAATCCTGTTAACACAGTAAAGGCCACACGTTACAATCATCATGAAAATTGGTCAACATGTTAGGCGCAATTGCTTTTACGCAAAGTTTGAATCTCGATTACCTGGGGTCTAAAACTATGTCACATGGTGAAATCAAAGAAACAAATAAAATGGTAACACTATAAGAACCATATTTATTAATCAATCTTCATTAAACTGGTCCTAACGTTTTCGTAATGGTTTCTAGTTCAAGTTCGAACTTGGGTCATCTAGGATACAGAAACTAAGTTACAAGATCAAATAAAGGGACAAAAACCTTGTTAGCATTCTTTAAATGTTACAAATATTAACCAAGTATCATAAAAAATCATCAGAATGTTTGTCTTTATAATTTTAAGGTCATGTTTGATTCTGGATCACCTTGAGCCAAAAGCCAGGTCACACGATTAACACTCTAGAATTAACCTTTACTAACCAATTATCATGCAAATTGGTCAGAGTCTTTTTCGCAAAGATTTCCAGGACATGTTCGGAATTTAAAAAACAAGGTCACACGATCAAAGCAAAGAACAATATTTTTAACACTCTAGAGGCCATATTTATTATCAATTCATCATTGGAATTGATAAGAATGTTTGTGTCACTGATTTCTAGGTCAAATTCAAATCTGTCTTCAAAAACTTTGTCATACCGTAAAATCAAACAAACACCTTGTTAACGCATAAGAGCATCATTTATAAATCAATCACCATTAAATTTGTCAAAATGTTTGAACAAAGGAGTACATGTATAAGGTTTTAGAATTTTAGTTCGAATAGAAATCACATGGGAAGAAGAACTAAGCCACGCGGTCATTTCAAAGAAAAACATTGTTAATGAGCTAGAGGTCACATTTACGATTCAATTAAAATGAAAATCTGGTTCACCTCAGTTCAAAATCTAGGTCAAATCAAATATATTTTTTTAAACGTTTTCTATTAACTCATCAAGAAATTTGAAATAATTATTGTATAAAGGCTTTTTAGGATAACTGCGAATCATTGTCACATAGAGAAACAACTAGGGCATACGGCTGTATCAAAGAAAATCAATGTTAACATTCTAAAGGTCAAATTTACTATCAGCTTATGGGAATTGGTCAGAACAGTCTTAATGATGTATACGCCAATTGGGGTCGTCTGGGTAAAAACAACTAGGTCACATGGTCGAATCAAAGTGAACCCATTTGACACAATATATATTTACTATCCAATCATCACGGAAATTAGTCCGCGTGTTTATACTTCTGAAATCAAATCTTTTATTTAATCATCATGAAAATTGGATAAAGTGTTTAGCCGAATGGTTTCTAATTCGAATTCGAATTTGGATCATTTATGTTTAAAAACTCGGTTACACGATGAAATCAAAGAAAAACGTTGTTAACACTCATAATGCCAAATTTATCTACCAATGATTATGAAAACTGGTCAGAACCTAAGCACATATTTTTACCGCGGCGTTGCAAAACATTTGTCAGATTTAGCCCTAACAGATTTTGAACAATCTTAAACTGTCATTCACATCTTTTTAACCATAGATCGTATATCTAAAAAATGAACTGCATGAGTGTTAACGAATGCATATTGCATATTCTACTGTCAACCTGGTGTGATCTGTCCCATATTCATACTTGAACGAGATTATGTAACAATGCACAATTCATCCTAGTTTTGATCTGTAATACAAATGTACTGTTGAAATTTGGTGAATAAGGTTTCTTATTTAGCCCACAGTACAAATTATCTCCTATTTTAGTATATTCTTCGATACAAAATTTTAATCGCACATGACATATTCTGTGATTTACGTTATATCCATGACAGTAATGGCGTTTATAGTTGGCACCGTTAACCTCTGTTTCTTGGAAAACTCAAAGTGTCATTAAATACTAATACAGTGGCAAAGTATTAAACTTCTTTTAGTTTTTAACAAAAATGTTTTTCATTCGTTGTCATACATATTTTTCAAAATAAATCATTGTGGCAAAATGAAGTTGTAAGGCTTTTTCATGTGTAATATAGTATAGTATGGTGGTTTAGCAATGTGTTTGGCTGTTCGGCACGATGTTGTCGGCAATACTTTAATAAAGTACTCTTAGCCTTTGTATCCATGGCATAGGCAGCGCTGTCAGACATATTTAATTAAGTAGGTATTTGAACAAATTCACCAGCATTATATTGCTTGTTCCTTGCGAAAATGTAATGGTGCCTTAAACATGTTTTCTCAGCTGAAACGCTCGGCACTTCAGTACCATGTATATAAAATGCAATCAACACATAAGCACTGTCACAGGACAAGACACATAATAACATTATACAAATGATTGGAAATGAAACTTGTATTCAAATGGCGGACAAGAGAATGGAGCCTTGTGGTACACCTTTGACTGTCTTATATAAGTTTTATTCAATTACCATTGTTTATAATATAAACATTTCAAATTCAATTTACTAATTTTGTTTAGTTTCTCTAAAATGTCATTGGCACAATGCACAGACAGACTATTTATGTCTTCTTAGTTGTCTGGTTAATTTTATTAAACTGAAAATTATTCTATATTTTATTGTCTAGTTTCTCTATGAGAACATGGGCATACTGTTTAACAAACCATATTGAAGAGCACTAAGTACTCTAAATAAAGTGCACAGTTAATAAATTAAGTATATAATGACAACGCTTTTGTAATGTACTCAAAAAAAGGACACACATATAATGTCAACACAATACAAAACATTGAACATACAAGTTTTACGTTGAATTCAAGAGTAATGCTTTGGAACGGTCTGCTACCCAGGCATTGGTTACGGGGGTGGGGAGCAGGCATTACGGTGCGTTTGTAGCATGTCAACCGCACATACACTGGGCTTACACCTGCAGAACATTCGGTAAATTACGTATATCCCCTCTCACTAAAGACGTATCTTGTCGGTTATATCTCCAATGTAAAAATGTTCCAGTGCATCTTCGGTTACATCTATATTTTGTTTTTGTTGTATTCCATTCTTGTAATTGTCACCCCTACCGATTGCGATGTGGTTTGCTTAATACAGAAGTTACGATGTTATGTATTTGTTGATTGAATGCAGAAATCACAATATCTTAGGCGAACATCGCCAGAACAACACTTTCTTACATCAATTAAATTAACTATTTCAATTTAAATAAAAGCTCGTATTCAAGATCTCAACTTTGTATCGATTTTACTTTTAATCTTTATGTGTTCTCATTTTAATACAAATAACAAAATTCATTGTCAAAATTTTACAGTCACGTCAAGAAGTACAGGATATTCATAAGATCTGTCTGCGTCTGAAGTGTCTGGTAGTATCAGTAGACACCGGAGTCTTGCAATCGGTTGTGGCGTTAAAGGAAACAAACTGCAAAATAACAAGACAACAATTATTCAAGCAAAGGTATATAAATTCAATACCGAGAACGTAAAACTGATAAAATCTATCTATATATTACATGTACATATATAGATTAAGCATTCTTTAAATGGTTACGATATTGTGAATATCAAGGAACAATGTTGACGAAAATGGCATGATTAAATCATGATCCTACTGAATACTGGACACGTATACTCCAATGCGACTTGGTTCGGCTTTTTGGTTGTTTGACTACCATATCCTTATTAATGAATGCTAAACATATCTCTCAGGTCGTCAGTTAATTTATGATATTATATATCACCTGTAAGTAGCAATTTGCGTTCTAACCAAATGCATTTGAATTATACTCACACTCCATTACAATTGAAACTTCGATTACTTAAAAAACTACCTATTTATTATGAAATTTAAGTGCATGAGTTTATGTCTAATTGATAAGCCACTTCAAACATAGCCCGAAAAATGTCCATACAGTTCAAGTATCATCGAGTTTCACAAAAGAAATCGCCTACTACCTCATATAATAGATTTATTCTATATTTTAACTTTCTCAACGGCATGCATATGAGAGATAACAAACGACATTTATTGTAAACCAGTAAAAAAAATGCAAATTCGTTATTTAAATGAATAAGCGTTTCAAGAACGAATTAACGATTTCTATGTAGAGATAAATGCCTCAGGCCTCAAGTAAGTACTATTACGTTGAATGGTTTTTACCTGTTATGATTTGGTAGATATTAAGAATAACACAATGTTATTGAAACGAAAAGCCAAACAGTGTATATGATATACATCCAAAAAGAAGTATTGAAGAACACTGTCAAGAGAGATGATCAATTCGTTGAATTGAAATTATGTAAGTATAAATTCGATAAAATGCAGTATTGCTTTAAAAGCAGTGTTGTGTAACCAAATCAGGCTGAAAAATACGTGTAAATCCAGTAAACTGTGGGCAACATATAACCACATTTATCCAGCAATTAAATTAGAATCCGAAAACGCTTGTCTTTTTTGCCGTTACCATATCCCTATTTCTTTCAAGTGAAGGTTTTTACAGATTATAGGTATATTTTGATACTATCTATAAATAACACTGTAAAGTAAGAAAAAGCGTATGTGACACATAATACAAAATTCATAAAACATACTTATTTATAATCAAATATAGGCGCATAGTTATGCAGCATTTGACGGAGAAAGGCATATTGGTGCTGAAAAATAAATTATGTCTGTACATTTATATCATCCCTAAAAATCACAAATATGCCTCTCAAAGTTAATTTCTTTTCCCTGTCTTTTTCAAAAAGCATATATTTTAAATTCATTATGAATGCTGAATAACATTTCGCAGAATATTTATCCTAGTTGAATCCGCTGGCAGATATTTGCAATGAAAAGCAAAATGGTACATGTGTAACAGATTTAAGTTACAGTTTCACTGGTATGGCTAGTTGTGGCCCGCCAACTAGTAAAGGAAAGTGTTTTGTTAAGTTCCATCTATATAATGGAATTAGTAAAGTGTTTGTTTAATATTGTCTCATATTTGATACGCAGGTCAATTCTCGCTCCAACAATTTTCTTTGATGCTAGTTACCAGACATGTATTTATAGTTATACTTTCCTTTACTAGTCGGCGGATTAACAACCAGCCATATCAGAACAGGTATCTGCCTTGATGCGAATCTATGATCTCCTCCTCAAAGTACTAGCTACTATGTCTGTGGCAAACCGTGAGCAAGTGTTATGGGAGAACTCTCATATTGCAAAACACGAGATTGAGAATTTCTCACCTCAGAGTTACATTTGACAAGGCTTTGATAATTTAGAACATATGTTGATAAATATCAATTCTGAGATGAAACTCTGGGACGCCTCGCTGTGGTGACATATCACGCTAAGATCTTTACATATTTGCTACATACAAAATGATCAATTTCTCAAACGTCTAAAAGCGACACGTTCTTGTAATACCATCAAACACATGTTGTCGTTAGATGACAAGCTTATTCTGTGTATTAAAGTTATGTGTTTTACCATAGTAATACAAACGGGTGATATGTCGTTTACATAACCCTACGTTACAGGATAGGTTAATGTAGATTTTCTATGATTACTAATTTTATGTATTGTTACTGAATAATGATATAAGCAAACCAATCACACATTTTCGTTCCCTTGAACACGGATTAGTATCCATATTATATGTAGTTTACGCTAAAGCCATGTGATCATATGTTACTTTTGATAATATAATATCCAGAAAAAAATAACAACATTTACAACAATTGCATTTATAAATGAGAAGGTTAATGGTATTTGCGAAATGATTAACACCAACACAGGTTAAAAAGTGAATAAATCTGACATATTGAGTAGTGTAATTTACGTTACTTTACGTTGCTAGAAATATAGAAGTGCATTTATAAAAGCCTTTAATATTGATGTGCAAAATTGCAGAATTGTTTCATTTAAAATAGGTTTGAAATTTTTATTTAAGTAATGATTAGAATTTGATTAAATACATTTCAAATTATCATAGACTAGTGGTAACGGAATTATTATTTGGTACTTTTTATTTAGGTCTATCTTGAGCTGGAATATTTAGTAAGTCACAATTAAATTCACTGGCTACAAGTATACAAGCGACGTGACCATGTAAAAAGAACATAATAATTAAGTATCGTAAAGTAATGTAAATTGAATATGTGTCACACTCACTTAACAAAACATGTCTAGCATTTGATAAATGTAATGGATCAACACTTTCTTTGAACTGAGCAATTTGTGATTTCCCATGCCTTTAAACAGTAAATAGTAACACTTTTTTGAATTGATGCAATACAATATGAAGATAATAAGGATTAGAACCTTTGTTTATTAGGAAGATAATGTGTGACGATTTTGACTATATATTTGTTTAGTACACATTACTGCATTAGACCATAATATACTAACTAGTAGTATGTCAAATATATGCTTACGTAGGCTTCTAAGAATACAAGTTGTACACTTATATATTGTAGTTATAGTTTTGCACTCGACCATTCTAAAGTAAATTGATATAGGGGAATCACAAAACAGCCTCCAATTATTTTGAAATAGTATTGAAACAAGATTTCTCCGCAGAAAAGGTTTTATATAAAGGAACACACCGAAGCAGTCTGAAAATATGAATGTATTTATAAAACCACCCTAGTCAAATTTATTTAATGTTGGTTTATTTACTTTTGGTCAGAATGCTTGTTATTAAGAGTTACCTCATGCTTATGTGTGAGATGGACTTTCGAAGATTTAGGTAATTCATAATACTGCCAATTTGGCAGAAATGCGTCCTTTTTTGGCCAGTTACTCAAAGTTTTCATATTCTAACCATACATTTGGCTATATATTTACCTTTTTATTTATGAAATAACGTAAAATGAAGTAAACTTCACTGCTTTATGGCACAACCTTTGCTCACAGTAAGTTTTGATTATTCAACTTTAAACACATGTAAGCGTTGCATGATTTTTCATTAAATGAGCATACATTAAAATAAATAAGTGACAGTAAAAACTACTGTACTGATACAGTATTGCAGAGTCATGTAAATTACACAGAAATATCTGACTGATTTACACAGCGCTACAAATTGGGAATGACATTTATTGACCTTCTTGTTAAGTTTGGTAGTCTTATATTAGTTAGAACATGTTTGAAAAATTGAAATTTTATCATTTACATATTTATTTCTTAATATTGGTGATGGTATTATAGGTATTCATCATATATCTGCTGTACTCAATTGACAGGTACTTGTATTTAGAATTTAGATTTATATTTAGCTGAAAGATTATTTAAAATACATCTAATTCAATTCTATCAATTCTATCATTACTTGAATAATTCACACATAACACTTTCAACTTAGAAAATGATGTGCATTTTACATCTCAATATCTCGGGCAATTATAAATCGTAATTGTTCTAGTAACGTAAAGTAACGTAAATTACACTGCTCCATATGTCAGATTAATTCACTTCATAACATGTTTTTATATGTTAAGCAATTGTTGTCAATGTTGTCATTTGTTCTGGTTATTATATTATCAAAAGTAACGTAGCACATGACTGTTGTGTAAACTACATGTAATTTTGATTTTACTCTGTTTTTAAAGGAAAGAAAATGTATGGCTGGTTTGCTTATATCATTGTTCCGTACCAATACATCTAACAGCTAAACAACATCTAGACAACTAAATCGTAATAAAGAAGATTTATTTAAAATATTTTGTTACGTTAGGTTATGTAAACGACATCGCACTCGTATATATTACTATGGTCTGACAAATAATTTAAATGCTACATTAACTGTTATTATCAAATATGATAAAATTATTTATGTATCATGTGTAAAAAGGTTAATAATTTGGTGTAAATGTTCGTCCTTTTGTTGTAAGTTTTAGGGGTAACGTAAATTACACCCAAATATTCATATTGCGGCACGGATTTGAAAACTGTAACAAAAAGTGTCAGAAACTACAGTTCCTAGCCGTCATTTTGATATATAATACAAAATGTGGTATTTGATACCCCGATAACCTTTAGAAATAGGCCTCATTTGGTAATCATGTTGCAGCAAAAGTAAGGTAACAAAAACGATTTATATCTAATTTTCTCACCTATGAGATACATATTTCCGCGCATTTACCCATGTGAGATAAACTTATCTCACATCGCTTATCTCACATCGCTGCCGGACTATTTTTACGTTAATTGTAAGCAGACATAAAAATCGAAAAAGACTGTAAAATGTTATTTTTTAAATAAACATAGGGTTGTTGGTATTCATTTTCTTAGTTAGATCATTTTCTATCCATCTATAGCAGTTTTGAAGTAAAATTCTAGAAAATGTTGATTCAGAGCCTCGTTTTTGGACGTATCTCAACCCTCGGGTGGGATTTCCTTATCCACAACTCATGAACATGTTAGATTCACTTTATCTAATATAATTAGACAATGGATAACTTTTAAAGTTTTTATCTATATATACATGTAGTTCTCATATCTAAGCGCATACCTGAGTTAAGACATCACTACGTTAAAAGTCTCATCAAGAGTTAGCAGTAACCATGTATCATCCCTCGCAGTTTGAGTTCTGTACTGAATTACATATTCATTACATTGTTAAAAGTTTCAATCCAGGAAAGAAGACTCCAGTACTTATTATATGGTAGGAAAAGATTGCAGAATTATTCCATAAAAGTAAAACACATTCAAGGCTGAAACTACAGATTCAATATAAACAAGGGCCATGTTAGTCATGGTCATCCCCCGCCGAGTGCTCTTTCTATGACCAAGAAATTTGAGGTGAGAGGAATTGATAGGGTATAGGTTCTAATTTAATAAAATATAAATATTTGGCAGGGGATAATAAGGCAAGGTAGAGTTAAGACAAGAAAATGTAATTAAGAGGAATAATTAAAAAACTAGGCAAGGTACATTTAAGGTTCCTAGGTACTGCAATTCCCCTCATTGTGCTGTATAACTGTATAACGTTTTAAGTAATACTCTTCAGTACTTTTAGAGCTATGTTCCGGACACGAAAAATCAAGAAAATGTAACAAAGGGGGATAATTAAAAAGTAGACAAAATAGAGTCATGGTTCTTGTGCACTGCACTTTCCCTCATTGTGCTCTATAACGGTATTAAGTTTTAAACATTTCCCTTCAATACCTTTGGAGTTATGCTCCGGACAAGAAAATGTAACAAAGAGGGATGATTAAAAAATTAGGCAAGGTAGAGTTATGGTTCTTAGGCAGTGCACTTTCATTCATTGTGCTCTATCACTGTTTTAAGTTTCAAGTAATTCCCTTCAGTTATTTTGAAGTTGTGCTCCGGACAAGAAAAATCAAGACAATGTAACAAAGGGGAATAATTCAAAAAATAGGCATGGGCACTGCACTTTCCCTCATTGTCCTTTGTATGTGGGTAAAGTTTAAATACCTTTCCTTGAATAATTTCATATTTATGCTCCGGACAAAAGACTGACGGACGCATGGACGGACGGACGCACGGACGGACGGACGGAGCCCATTACTAAATCCCCTCCGCCTTGGCGGGGGGATAACAAAGGCACCGGAAGTTGATTAAATCCAACTGTTCATACAATCAAGACCAATGAATACTTTCTTCATTTGTTAGGACATAGCTATTTTTAAGAATTACTTTCTGTAATCCACCGAAAAACGAAACACTTTATATTAACTCCATTGATAGAGATTTAAAACAGAGTAGAGTTATAGACACACGTTTCGAAAACAGACAAACGGCAAATTTATTCTGAAAAGGCTTTTTTATGATTGTAGCAATTTAAACAGCTTTTACGAATGTACAAAACGAGCGTTTTTAATTATGTTTCTGTAATAAAAATGATCATAATATATGTAACATGTAATATAATAAAAATGAAACAATATTTTAAATACTATATGCTAACGATTAGGAGTTAGTTATGTTTTAAGTTCACATTCACATGTCTAATTAAACACAAATAAATGAGAAGAATTTTATTGTGTCTTAAAATAGTCATGTTCTGCTTAATCATAACTAGCGCAAATTACGGTTGAATGTAAGTGTTAAATGCTTTGTTTTGGAATGCTATGCACCGTAGATTGAAAAGATATACTTTGATAAAATAATCCCGGAACTTTTATCATCCAACATTAGAATGCGTAATTTAATTCATAAACATACATATTCACCTTCCGGTAAAACTAAAACCCAAACTCTATTCAGCTATTTGAAAGGAAAACAGCTACAAAACGTTAATATCGTCCACTTAAATCCACTTCTATGCGAAGGAATGCTGAGAAGAATATATTGATTACATTTGTATGAGTAAATTAATATTTTTTATTATTTATTAATATTTGTTTGCATGTTCAATAATCTGGTTTGTCTTAAATGGTTTTTGATATATTGTTTAGACAAATGTAAGAAATAATAAAGTGTTTAAACTTAATGGACATGGTACATTTATTTTCTCACCGTTTGAATCGCATTTTCACACAAGTAAGAAAAAATAAATGTGAATACAGGAGGGGGATGAAAAAATGAAAATCAACATTTTCTAGAATGTTACTTCAAAACTGATATAGATGGATAGAAAATGACCTAACTAAGAAAATGAATACCCATAATCCTATGTTTATTTAATAAAACTTTTACAGTAATTTTTGGATTTTTATGTGATGTGCACGCAGAGTGTGGGATAACCCTATGGGAGATAAGATTTTTCATCACTGCTTAAAATAGAGATTTTTCTGACCGGTAAGAGAGAAAAACATTTCCAGGCCCGATGTTTCTCTTAAGTATTAAACATGAAAATGTTACACGATTATAACACATTCCGAATATAAGGAACACATTTAGATGATCCAAATGTACATAAAACAGTTTATTGGTTTAAAATGCAATTACCAAACTCTTTGAGTTATACCTATATGTTTTGAAATGCAAATCTTTTATTGATTCAGTAATATTTCAGGTGTCAGCACTAGAAGGATTTATCAATGGCTGTTAACGCAAACACTTCCCCATCTTTAAACTACGTTTATATTCTTTCCTCACAAAACCTTCCGTATTTCATGTCCCAGTTTAAACTCCATAAAACTTGTTCGCTACCTCCGAAAACAATCTTACTAACCTTCCCAGAAAAAAACAACAGACAAGTTATACATTGTATATACATTTAATACAACATTGTAGGTATTGAATGCAGCTGGATATACATGGGTTAGTGTAGTGACCAGAACAGCAAAGTTTAATTGATTGTTTCAGTGTAACTGTACATTCTGTGTCACACCAACCAATTTTCAGTTTGATAAAATCCCAGAGGTAGTGTCGCGTGTACTGGTGCTTTACACCGGGCACGTTAAAGAACAAAGATGGTCTATTCGTAAAAGAGCTACGGTCTGGTTCCCGGATTGCCTTGTATCTGCATCTCTCTCTTCAAACTTTTTTTGTCAAGAGTACACTCAACAACTTTTCTAAGTATACACCTTAAAGAAATCTTGTAGTTTATTCAATTGTCAAGATATTTTGATGAATATTTCAAAGTCATAAGATCAAAGATTGATATGTAACATTCCATCAGAGTTAGAAAGATAGGTACTAAACTCATTGAGCTGTACAATATTTGTATTTTATATTAAAAGGACTGCTAGGGACTGTACTTTCTGAAACTGTTTGTTGCTATTGTACAATCCATGCCTCAACAGAATGTTTGAACATAATGTAAAATAAACCTAAAAACTTAAGCACCAAATTACCTTTGGTAACTAACACATAACAAATATATAATTTCATCATGTTTGATAATTTGTGCACATGAATTTTGTGCATCGAAGTTATGTGTTTGACCATAGTAATATAATACGATGAAGTTTACATAACCCTACGTCAAAAAATAGTTTAATATAGATCGTCTCATTCATTATACTGAATTTTATATATTGGTGTGGAACAATGACATACATGTTAGCAAACAAGTCACACATTTTCGTTCCTAACACACGGATTAGAATCCATACTATATGTAGTTTACGCTACAGCCATGTTAAAATACGTAACTTTAGATAGTATAATATCCAGTAAAAATTACAACATTTACAATTGCTTCACTTATATAAATGTAATTAATGGCATGTGCGATATAAATTACACCAAAAAACGTTATAAAGTTAATAAATCAGACATATCGAGCAGTGAAAGTTACGTTACTTTACGTTACTAGAAATATAGACGTGTATTTAAAATAGATTGTAACAATGAGGTGCATATAGTAGAGAAAATAGATGGCTAACACAAGGTACACAATTGTTGAGCAATAGCTAACCTTATAAAGCCGTACACACATTCTGGAAGATTCTTACCGTCTCACAACCTTTTATCTTACAAATAATTACGGTTAAGGTATAATTATATATTATGGTTAAGGTATGGCACAACAACACTAGTACAAGACAAATTTTGAAAGAGTAATTGATTAAAGGTAGTATTCCCTGTTTGATATTCTTTTTGTTTTTCTGTACATGACTTTACTCAGTTATGTTTGATTAAATGTATTACACTCTCAAGATATTAGTTAGTCAACATATATCTGCTGTACTTAATTTACAGATACAATTGGTCGGAAAGATTAAGTCAAATATATTTAATTCAATTCTATCATTACAAGAATAACGATCACACAACAATTTCAAATGAGAAAATATGCATTTTACAGTGTGTTTTTTCTAGTAACGTAAAGTAAAGTATACAACTCTGTTCCATATATCAAATTGAGTCATTTTATAACAAGTTTTGGTTAAACCCTAACCAATATGCCATTTATCAATATTTTTTAAACAAGTTAAGCAATTGATGTGAATGTTGTCATTTTCTTTCTTGATATTTTATTATCAAATGTAACGTATCACATGGCTGTTGCGTAAACTACATGTAATAGGGATTCTAGTTCGTGTTCAGAGGCAATAAATATATGACTTGTTTGCTTATTTCATAAACAAAATAAAAATGAATGAGAATATCTACATTTACATATTTTGTAACGTAGGGTTATCAAAACGACATCGCACTCGTATGTAATACTATGGTCAAACACGTAATATGAATGTACAACATTTATACAGAAATTATTATTATCAAAAATGATGAAAGTATTATATCTTGTGTCACGAAAGGTAATAATTTGGTGCAACTGTTTATTTCCTTTATGTTAAGTTGTAAGGGTTAATGTGAATAACACCCAAATATTCATGTTGCAAAACGCAGTTTCAGAAACTACTGTAACAGTCCCTAGCAGTAATATATATATTGATATATAATACAAAATGTGGTACTAGATGGCACGATTTCCTCTAGTAATAGGTCATAATTGTATAGTTAAGTAAAAAAGTGTTTTATACGTAATTATTAAATACAATTAGAAAGTGGATGACTTTAAAAGTTCTTATCTATCACAAAAAGAGCCGTATATGTGCAGGTTTAATGTTAAAGTGTACGAGTAAGAAAATCCCTATGTTTAAAGTGTCACCAAAAGTCGGCAGTGACCGTGTATCATGTCCAGCAGTAGATTTTCTCTACTGAATTACATATTCATTACATCGTCACACGTTACAATACATGAGGGGAGATTCCAGTGCTAATAACGAGGAAGGAAAAAACTGCAGAATTGTTCCATCAATGTAAAACTCATTCAAGGCTGATACTACAGATACAATATCAACACAAACACCTGAAGTTGATTAAATCCATGACCAGTGTATTCTTTCTTCATTTATCAGGGCATTGATACAAAATGTAGTATTTAAAATCACTAACTGTAATCCAACAAGAAAAGGAAACACTTTATATTAATTCCATTAATAGAGATTTAACACAGAGTAATGTCGAAGAAATTCCCGCAGCGTCGAAGACGTTGAAACGTAACCGTATATTCAATCCAGAACTCAGTTGATGATCTTATTTCAGTGGTGTATCTAAAATACTCCTCTGAATGATTGAAAATGTGTAAAATGTTAAATATCCGATCTACAGACGATCCTTTTTACTATCTTTCACATCCCATAAGAGCCTCGATCTACACTATGGATTTCTGAAACGGTATTAAAACAGTTATGCCCACGTGAGAGACTTTTTAATAGTCTGCCGACATACTGATTTTTGACTTTCCGTTACCTGTATTTCAATTTTCGTTTAAATGTAGATCATAAAGAAATTTGCATATCAAACCTAAACTTTATGCAAAATTTTGGATCAAGAAAATAACACTAGATTAATATTCCAGGACAGATAAACTTTGGATTACTTCATATGCACTTATCTTTTTTAAAAAAACACTCATAATTGTCTGTATTTCGTATTAGCACATTTCGGAGCAAAAATGGCCCCTTATATAGGCACCAGATTTTAAAACAGCGCGCAAACATTTTCTTAAGAATTTCATTTTTGTCATATATGCATATATAATTGAACTAGCATTTTTGTGAAATTTCTAGCAATTTACATGCTTACCACCTCTCCAGTTGAGTTTATGCTTTCATTTTTTGTGAAGGTGTAATTAATTATATCTTCATTATGAAAGATGGATAACATTGTAACCAATTACAAAATCTTCCTATACGCAAAGACAAATATGAAGATCGTCACAAAGTAAATAGCCAAGCTCAAAATGACATATCAACTATAAATTTATCTGCATAGTTAATCCAGAACAATGAATTGATTCGTTACTCATCTTGATATCGTATATATTAGGAATCACAAAATAAAATTCAAGCGCAGAACAAAACACACGGCCTGTATTGAAAAAGAAGTATCAAAGACAATGTACAAGTTCGTGTAATCATCAGTCTTCATGAAAATATTTGATTAAATCCAATTTTCTAGTCACGTTGTTATAGAAGTAAGGAATTGTTTAGACTGTTTCAGTCATTTCGCTTTGCAATAAAATCCGAGAGAACATGTCAACTCCCATATAACCATATTTACACTATGATAATCGACAAAGGCACCTAATATATAACGCTTATACGTCTTGTTTCTTGTACTTCCACATTCATTTGTTGCGCATTACCATGTCCTTATTTCTTTATCTTCAAACTTTTCTTGAATAGCAGAATGTAATATTAGATGCCAAAGATCTATTTAAAGGACAGAGAAGCGTAACAAAGTAATGCAAGTAATTTTCTTGGTGTGACTTTCATCAGCTTAAACAATCTTCGATTATAAAACATTATATCTCTGTCATTAGTACAAATGGAAACCGATATATCCGGACAAAGTGAGGCATTCGAATATGTTATATATGTAAATACAGCTACATTATTCGGCGAGTACCAAAAAATAAGAGCTGACCCTTTTCAGGTCAGGAAAATACCACAATTGCTTTCCAAACTGCTGAGAATTTCTTGTAAATCATATGAGAAAAGATGCTTTCGTAAACGGTCTAATTCTCCGAAAAGCCAAGGCAAACTACAATTCTAATCAAATATGTTTTAACGTTCAACATGTTCGTTTGTTTTGTAACACGTTAACGTACATCCATTTATTTAGAGTTTCAATGCTTTAGAGTTTTTTTTAGATTTCTTGGCACCGTATATTGAAAATATATGCTTTAATAATATAATCCCGGAACTTTTATCGGTCCAACATTAGAATGTGTAATTTAATCCATAAACATACATATCCACCTACCGATTAAACTAAAAACTAAACTCTAAACAACTACTTGAAAGGAAAGCAGCTGCAAAACTTCAATATCATTCACTTAAATCCACTTCCATGCACAGGAATGTTAAAGAGAATGTATTGATTACATTTCTATGAGTAAAACTGGCAAAAGTATCAAAGAGGCAAGATTTTATTTGAAAATTTATAGACAATTTTCATGTAAAGATCTTAACATTTTTGGGTTGGTATTTTAAACATTACACATATGTAAGCTATCAGCGCGGCAATATTGACGAAGCTATAACGATACAATTCATTTTTATTTAGCAGAATTAAGACGGAATTTCTGGAAATAAATCTGCAGGGTAAATTCACCAGCGATTTACTTATCTAAGAGACACGTATCTTTTGCTATCTCATATCGATACCAAGATGGAATTTAAATACCTCTTACTACATGTATCTGTAATATGAAATCCAGTGTTATACTATTTTAAGTTTAAATGTATTTTACGAAGAAATGCACACACAAATCAAGGCATTTTGTTTATTTCCAAATACTAGTATATAAATGAAATGGTAAAGTGTGTGTTTAATATTGTCCCGTATTTAATACGCGAGTCAATTCTCACTAATGCAAAAAGATATTTCTTCTTTTTGAGCACATCTTTCGACCGAGTAATCCTCTTTGATGCCAGTTACCAGACAGGTAATTCCTTTACTAGTTGGTGGTCCAACAACCAGCCATATTAATATGGATATCTGCTTTGATGCGAATCTTTGATTTCAAAGTACTACATGTAGCTACTATGTCGGGGGCATAACATGAGCAATAGGTATAGAAGAACTCTCATATTGCTTAACACGAAGTATTTCTCACTCAGGGTTGCATTTGACAGGCTTTAATATCATCTGTTAATAAACATCAATATCGAGCTGAAACATTTGATGTCTACATTATATTAATGTTTTACAAAACGAACTAAATAGCACTAAAGCTTATACATTGAGTCATGTGGTCACTGATCACATCAGTGAAGTTTTTAATTTGAAAGTTCGTATAGATGATCAACATATTAAACTTCCTACTATGTACTGGATTCCTAAATTACATAAACAACCATATAAAGCTCGTTTCATCGCTAATTCAAGCTCTTGTACCACTACAAATATTTCAAAACTATTAACATCTTGCCTAACTGCTATAAAAGCCCACGTGAAAAGATATTGTGATAAAGTATACGAAAACTCTGGTAAACATTTATTTTGGTCGATCAAAAATTCTGGGAAACCTGGATAAGTTTAAAGTTAATAATTACAAAGTAACTTCAGTCAGTACATACGATTTTTCACTCTGTATACCACTTTACCACATAATTTGATAAATGACAAGCTAACTGCCCTAATTCAAAAGACTTTTGCCAGGGAGAATGCTACATTTCTCGCCTGCAATTTCGATAAAGCTTTTTTACTACCTGTATTGTTAAACATTATACTATGTGGACCTGTGACGAAGTTTGTAAAGCCCTTTCCTTTTTATTGAACAACATTTATATAAGGTTTGGGAAGCAGTTTTCAGACAAGTAATCGGTATTCCCATGGGAACAAATTGTGCACCCCTTGTCGCAGATTTGTTTTTATATTGTTATGAAAAGAGACTTTATGTTGAGTCTTTCTCCAAATACGCAAGCAGACATTATCACTGCTTTTAATAATACATCACGCTATCTGGATGATATTCTTAATATGGATAACCCGTTTTTTTGGTCAATTGGTGGACACTATTTATCCCCGGGAACTCCAGTTAATTAAAGCTAACAATTTGGATACTGGTGCTTCATTTTTAGATTTACATCTCTCTATTTATAACAATATTATACATACCAAAATTTATGACAAGAGGGATGATTTTAATTTTAGTATTGTAAATTTCCCCATTTGGATGGGGATGTACCTCATGCTACATCTTATGGGGTATACATTTCTCAGTTAATTCGGTTTGCCAGAGCGTGTAGTCATGTTGAGGATTTCAATGAACGTAATCAATATATTACAAATAAACTTCTTCAACAGGGCTACCGTTATTACAAATTGCGTAAATATTTTGCTAAATTTTACTATCGTAATTCTGATTTGGTTTTAAAATTCAATAGTAATCTAAAGACTCTTCTGCGAGAAGGTATTTCAAAACCCAATTTTTATGGGGATGTGGTTTACAAACTTCGTAAGATTTTGGGTCATGGCAATTTTCCAACTGTATTTGCTAAAATTATAAAAAGTTTTATTAAAAAGAGGTTACGACCCAACTGTTTTGAGACACACCGCATGTTTGGTGTTCAACCCGTTTACAGTTGGATTGCGTCTGACGGAAGAGGGGGAGGACTCTGTGATGGGCAGTTTTTAAATCCCACTGGGACGAAACTGTTTTGATTTCTGTCCTCTGGCCTGTTTCGTCGGGCCCTTAAGGGTGTTTCTCTTGGTGCTCTGCCTTCTGCAAAGGCATTGAGTACATACGTTTTTTGGTTCTCAAGGTTTGCTTTTATATATTTATACACGAGCTTTTTGTGTTTTACATACCATGCCTTTTGTTTCCATTGCGTGTGTTAGAGATTCACCTAGCAGGGATTACTTTTATTTACACTGTCCTGTGACTTTGGAACATGGTGGGGGTAAGAGTGAGGTTGGGTGCGCACCATAAACCGGTTTAAGCTCCCCAGTGGTGTTTTTGCCACTGACCGTTCCAAGGCGGTGCCCCACTGTGTTCCTTTAATTGTTCGTTTTGTCCTCGTGTGTTTGCTTTGTATGCTAGTGTGTGTGTGTGTGTGTGTGTGTGCGTGCGTGCGTGCGTGCGTGCGTGCGTGCGTGCGTGCGTGTGTGTGGGTGGTGGTGGGGGGTGGCACTCGGCACTTCTGGGTGCTGTGGGGCTCGTTTTGGGGAGGCTGCGTTTTTGGTACGTGGCATTCCCTGTTTGATATTATTTTTGTTTCTATGTCTTGACATATCACGCTCAGATTTTATAATAGTTTCTACATCTATTCATATACAGAATAAACAAATTCTCAAACCGCATATTCTTTGTCATACCATCAAAACAAATGATGTCGTTATATGAAAAGCTATCAAACTTAAGCCACAGTCATTTCTATAATAGGAGATAAATCATTAGCTGTGCCAATCAGTGTGAGGCTTTACATGTTTGTAAGATCCTAATGCTAGTAGTTTTATTCTTTGATACTTTTCATTATGTTTATTCATTCGCTGTCGTACGCCAAACTTTGTTTTCTGACCAAGATTTATTCTCTACGACAAGGAACGTTCCACATCATTATATCTTATTTGACATGTAATTAAATAAATGTGTGGAGCTACAACTCAACACAACTTATATGAACGAGTAAAAAAAAATATGTGTATATCTAATGTAGGATCTAAATATAATGTTTTTAAGCTGATTATCATCTAAGTCAAAACTGTTATTCATACTACTTATGTAGGTGTTTCCAACGTAATACATCGTATATTTTCATCACGTGTACATTGACGCACAAATTTAACGAATATAAAGATTTTGATGCTTTTAGAAAATGTTGTGTACGATTCATTAAGTTCCGCATATAACAACTCGAGGGTAAACTTTTCCAGGCCAGATGTTTCTCTTGAGTATTTAGACACACTTCGAATATAACGAAAACATTTAAATGCTCCAAATTTACATGATTCAACTAATTGGTTTAAAATGTAATAACCAAACACTTTTAGTTACACTCAACCACTTTTCTAAGTATACAGTTAAATTTAAAGATACGGCATGAAAATTGAACAAATATTGGTCATCTCTTACTGGTTAAGGGATGAGCATGAAGGTCATCCATTGTCTCAGAAAGTGTACACACCACACCCCTAAAGGAAAAATCACAAAACTGTAAATATGGTATCAAATTCACTTAAATTGAACAGTTAAGTTTATGTCAACATAAGGTTTCTGATACAAATTTCAAGCATCCCGCTTTGATAAAAATACCCTCTTAACACTAAATTTATTAACGGAGTTGATCTGTCTAACCTTATAAGAATTTTCTTTCCCATGCATTTATCCAACAAATATCGTCAAATGGATCAATTGGCTCTATATAGTGCTGTATTTTCTCCAAAGTGACGCTTTCACACCACAAACATACCATTACAGATTCATGAGAAGTACATGTACCAAATACCAATTCTTGAACACGATTACGTTCAAGCCACAAATCAATTGAATATACATTAGAGTGCTTATTTTCAATTAAATCTTCATCTAATCGAAATGAAGTGGATGATGAGAGTCAGGCAAAAGTCTCAAAAGTCCTTTTTACACTTTAACATCTGCCCAAGAACATCTTCTTAAAGGATTTGAATAATCAACTATTGCCACATGTCTGGTAATTTATTTTTGTGAATCATAAATGGTAGTCTGTGTTACACGCAGATTGATTGCACTCTGGTAATTTTAACGTTTTTGTGACTTTTGAATATTGGGGTTATTGTGTTTACAGAGCTGCGGACCAATGAATTTGGTACTTATCTTTCTAACTCTGATGGAATGTTAAATATCAATCTTTGATCTTATGACTTTGAAATATTCATCAAAATATGTTGACAATTGAATAAACTATAATATTTCTTTAAGGTGTATACTTAGAAAAGTGGTTGAGTGTATACCTATATGCTTTTGCAATGCACATCTTTTTAGAGATTCAGTAGTGTTAAAGAGGATTCATCAATTGCTTTTTACCCAAACACTATCCCATCTTTAAACAACGTTTATATACTCTCCTAACTAAACCTTCTGTATTCCATTCCCCACTTGAAACTCAATAAAACGTGTTCACAACTTCCGAAAACAACCTAACTAACCCTCTCAGAAAGAAAACTACATAAAATGTATTTAATACAACAATGCAGACATTGAATGCAGCTGAATATACATGGTTTAGTGTAGTGATCAGATCAGCAAAGTTGAGTTGATTGTTTCAGTGTAACTGTACATTCTGTTTCACATCCGCCACTTTCCAGTTTCATAAAATCCCAGAGGTAGTGTCACGTGTACCGGGGCTTTATACCGGGGAAGTAAAAGAACAAAGGGTGTCTAGTCGTAAAAGAGCTATGGTCTGGTTCCCGGATTGCCTTGTATCTGCATCTGTCTCTTCAAACTGGTTCTTTCATGAGTATTGGCAAGCTCATCCGTGGCGATATCACAGGTTCGGCTGGGACAATGCACAAACTGAATGAAAATCAAACGTTCTTGCTACACTGAAAGGGGGATCGGGGCATAAATGTTTTATGTGAAAATACGTAACTTTTGATAATATAATAATCAAGAAAAAATGACAACATTTGCAAATGCTTAACTTATAACTTAAAATGTTAATTAATGACTAGTGTGAAATGACTAACACTAAAACAGGTTATAAAGTTAATAAATCTTACATATGGAGTAGTGAAATTAACGTTACTTTACGTTACTAGACGTGCACTTTACAATTGCCTGTAACATTGACGTGCAAGTTGCACATTTGTTTCATTTTAAAATAGTTTTGTAATCTTTATTTTGGTGTACCTGTAAAATATAGTACAGTAAATATGGCTAACTATATAAATATGGCTAACTAAATAAATCTTACATATGGAGTAGTGAAATTTACGTTACTTTACGTTACTAGACGTGCACTTTAAAATAGTGTTGTTATCTTTATTTTAGTATGTCTGTAAATATAATACAGAAAATATGGCTAACTATGTTACCATTACCAATATGAATATTCTATGTAAGTGATGAAAGTTTAATTTTTTGAACAGCTTCAAAGTAATATAAGACTACCAAATTTAACAGAAAGGTCAATACACGTTATTTCCTTATAATTACACTGTGTACATCGGACACATATTACTGTGTAATTTGGGTGACTCTGCATAAAGTTATCAGTACTTTATATTGCTACTCATTTACTGGCAAATACAGGGTATCGGATCGAAATTTACGTTTTAATTTTTCCACACTGATTGTAGTTAACGCTTGACTGCAAGCCACATGCAGCACTGAAACGGATTACTTTGTTTAAAAACTTTTATCCAAATCAATAGAACATACTGAAATGCATTTCAACAAAAAGGACTATGTTCATTTTGTTTATTTTGTTTTTTTCTTGATAAATGGTCCTTTGGGTGATATAACATAATAGATGACTAAGTTAGAAAATGAATATCTTGTTAATAAGATGAACGTTTTCAAAAAGAAACTAATGGGAAACGAACACTAGGTACACAATTGTTGATCAAAATTATCCGAATGTTTTATATTGTATTGATCAATCTACATCGAGTAACGTAAATAACATTATACAACCGATGTTTTTTTGGCTAGTAAGCATTTTCATTTCACCCAAAATGTTTAATCATAATAATATTTAATCTCACTAAAATAAAAGGATCCTTTTAAGTTACTATATCAATATTTTTCTAATAATTTCTAAAATTATAACCTTACTAAGGTTTACTGTATATATTAACTAGACATGTGTGTGGCAATACGTTGAGGTTGCTTGATATTATTTAGCGGTTGTGCGTTATTTCATGAAAACATTAATTAACTGCCTTAAATCAGAGCGGTTTGCTTCCACAACACCTTAGACGCCAACAAGCAATCACAGTATTTTTCCCGAATCCGACACATATTGTTTGGCGATTTAGGTTCTTTTCTGACGTATATTTGCTGTTTTCTCGCGCTAAGTTTAACACCAACATTCATCATTAACCTCCAGCTCTTGACATGAATGAATGACAAGAGGGCCAGGATGGCCCTATATCGCTCACCTGAGTACCATTGCTCCAAAAGACAAGACGTAGGTCAAAAGATCACGATTAAAGGTCCATTACTAAGACCAAATTGAATTTTCTGGAATTGTAACAGGAAAATACGGTTTGAAACTGGCTTCTAAAACTTTACAATAGCCGTGGAGTATTTTCCAGTTTGAAATACTGCTGCAGAAAAACGAGTGAATGTTTTTGTATTTGACAAAATATTAGATATTTTTAGATTTACATTGGTGGTCTTTTTGTCCTACTTTCGCTTTATTGCATTTTGTAAACAGTCAGAAATATACATTGCACATCAATGGATTTTCCGAAGTGAAATTCTTTCAGCTATAATTAAATTCGTTCAACTATAATTAAAAATAGGCATGCGTATTCATATAGAACCTATTTACAGCCTCTCTCTGTGAGATTTCGGAAAAATTAAAAAGATATTTGAAAACTGGAAAACCTACTTACGTTTTTGAAAATGCAAAGTATAATTTATTAATTTTTACCACAATAGGTCACTTTCATGCATAGATATTTTCCTTCTGAGAAGACGCCCGTTACAATTCCAGATCAAAAGAAAATTTGATTTGGTCTTAGTATATGACCTTTAAGATCAGCCGAGGGACACTATTTAAAGTCTTCTTGCAAAACTGGGGGGGGGGGGGGGGGGTAAACACAGTCGAAATTTAAGTATGGGGGGTGTAGCTTCAAAAAAAAAGAGGAGGGGGGGGGGGAAAAAAATGTAGTAAAACAAATTCTTTGTTTAACGTTACAAGCTTCCACCGCTTTAAGTTCATCAAAACAAGCATTCTGACTTATTTTCAAGATGACTAAGGACTTGGTGTCAAATGTGGCTTCTAGACTGTCCGTAGTTTTTTTATGATTTGAACTGAATTTTTTTACCCCGCGCGACCCAGTTTCAATATGGGACGAGAGATCATCAAGACAAATAATCTGACCAATTTTAATAATTGTGGCCTCGGGCGATCACGATAGCTCACCTTTGAGTAATTTGTTTTCAGGTGAACTAAAAAGAGAACATTTTCATTAGTCATCAACTCTACTTTCACTCTTGTTCGAGCTAGATATTAACTCATCTTCAGTCATAAATTATATTACACAAGCAAGATAAATAATTTATGCAAACAACTTATACCGTTCAAAAGCTGATTCTTTAGCAACGAATGCTACAATTAGCAGGCAGTTACGTCCATTATTATCTCGCATTTTTGTCCAAAGATTCCAAACATTAAGCGATATATTTGCATCAAATCTACATAGATATTTAGCAACTGGCGACCATTATACCTTCCAAAACCTTTTATCCTACAAATTATATATTACGGTTAAGTTTCGACGCAACAGCATTAGTACAAGATATAATTTGAAAGAGGTAATACTCTGTACACTACATTACACAGCTATGTTTGATAAAATGTATCACACTCTGAATTATCAAATTTATCAATGCTTATATTGTTAGTATATAATTAATTCCATGAATCGTTTTCTTGAATTGAACTTTTAACATGTTTTTTGTAACATGTTTTGCTTTGTGTTTTATCTGTTAAATACATGTAACTGCACAGTAGTTTTCTTAATTCTTCATATAGTAACTTTATATAGACTATAGATTACGACTGAAACTGTTGTTAAATTGCGTCAAGTGTTTAACATCGATAGATATGCTTTTCGTGATCTGTATGGATTAGTCAGTGATACATGTTTTAGTATAACGCTTGCTGTATGTTTTAACGGTAAATTCTTACAATCAGTTGTAACGTAATGTAGAGATATGAAATTAAGTAAACATTGAACTCAAGAATAATAGTAGACATAATTCTTTTTATTATCACACACTATGAAGAAGTAATTAAAATTGCACCACGATAATCAGATGAAATATACTTTGTATAATTATCCTTCGATCGCAAAAGTCATAAAAGTTTCCCCATACTATGTAACCGATGCATTAAGTCATCAGCATTTATCGTAACAAAATAAAACTTTAGTAACATATGTTATAGATAGAGTATTGGTTGTGAGAATAATTACGTTATTTCAAGGAGGCGTTGCCTCCGAGAAAATGACATAAGTATTCGAGTCAACAGTACACTATCTATTTTGCTTTATGGCACATTTGCTCTGTTGCGCTATTGTAACTGTTCTCTATTGTAGAAAGATCATTTGTTCTATTACAGATAGATCACAGTTAAGCCCTGCCTACGTAAACAGTGCACATTTTCAGAAATACACTACATTGTTTTCCTATAGCTATATGCAGTAGCCATAATACAAGTTGTAAAAACCATTCTGATACATTGAAGATTAGTTTATTCAATCTGACAAATTTTGCTGTTTTTGTATATGTATATATCTTAATGTCATTTACGATAACATAACCAGAATCATATACTTGTGATAAAATAGTCATTATTTGGCACTTTGAAATCAGATCTATCTTGATCTGACCTGGAAAATTTAGTATTTGATACAATATAATTCATTGGCTGCATGAATACAAGGAACATAAACATGAAAATAAGAATATATTTACTAAAATAA
Organism: Saxidomus purpurata; assembly: GCA_022818135.1. Taxonomy (NCBI): domain Eukaryota; kingdom Metazoa; phylum Mollusca; class Bivalvia; order Venerida; family Veneridae; genus Saxidomus; species Saxidomus purpurata. The sequence continues at coordinate 3,012,991 of JAFMSR010000009.1, forward strand.
AAGGATCATTTTAAGTTACAATCTCATTGTGTTCTAGTTATGACTAACATTATAACCTTACTAAGGCGAACGCACATTCTGGAAGATTCTTACCATCCCACTACCTTTTATTTTAATTATTTTACAAATTATAAATTACGATTAAGGTGCCACATAACAGCATAAGTACAAGATAAACTAAAATAAGAACATATTTGTTGTGCTCCTCTATTTAAAAGTTATGTAAAGTACCCCGTTATTTTCAAAGTATCGTAAAGTAATGTAAATTACATATGTGTAACTCTCACTTATCATAACATGTTTAGTATTTGTTAAATGTAATGAATCGTAATTTTCTTTGAAATGAGCAATTTGTAATATCCTATGCTTTTTTGTAGTAAATAGTAAAACGTTTTTTAATGATGTAATACAATGTAAAGATATTAAGGATTAAAACCCTTGTTCATTAGAAAGATAATGTGTGACCAATTTCATTATATCATTGTTTCGTACAAATAGTTACAGTAGTCCATAATGACTACTAGTATGTCAAATATTTTCTAACGTAGGCATCTAAGAAAACAAATTGTACCATTCTATATTATAGTTATAGTTTTGCCCTCGACCATACTAAAGTAAATGGATATATGGGAATCACACAACGGCCTCCACATATTTTGAAAGAGTATTGAAAGAAGACTTTTAGTTTTATAAAAAAAACACACCGATGTAGTTTGAAAGAAAAAAATGTATTTATATAGTCATTTCTAGTCAAATTTATTTGTTGCTGGTTCAAAATAATCTACATTTGGCAAATCGTTTTTATTATTAGCTTAACTAAATGCTTATATGTAACTTGACTTAAACGTTTTAATTTGTATATTTATTTTAAAAAAAAAATATTTTTTTTTTTTTTTTTTTTTTTTTTTTTTTTTTTTTTTTATAAATTTTTTTTTTTTTTTTTTTTTTTTTTTTTTTTTTTTTTTTTTTTTTTTTTTTTTTAATAAAGTTTATAACTGAATTATTGTATGTCTAGCATCCTAGTAAAAAGTACAATAAATGAATGTGAAAAACATCATCTGTAAGTTTCTAACCAACATCCGTTCTTGGCCAGTTACTTGAAGTTTGCATATTCCAACTACACACTTGGCTAAATTTTCGTAAATATTTACCGTAGTTATTAATAATATAACGTAAAGTAACGTAAATAGCACTGCTTCATGGCACATTCTTTGCTGAATGTTAGTTAGGATCAATCAATTTTATACATGTGTAGGCATTGAATGATTTGTTTTCATTACATGAACATACATTACAATATATTAGTTGCAGTAAGTCCTGCTACTTTACTGATATAGTAATCCAGAGTCATGCAAATTACACAGTAAAATATGTCTGATGTACACAGAGCAGCAAATTGGAAATGACATGTATCGACCTTCTTGTTAAAGTTGGTAGTCTTATGTTATTTGAAACCTGTTTGATTAATTGAAACTTTTATATTCTATAAATTTGTATCTTAATATTGGTGATGGTATCAAAGTTGTCATCATTTTCTACCAAATTACAGGTACCGTATTATTATATGACCTAAAGATTATCATCCACTGTCGTGACTATGCGAGAGTTCTAACGGGCAATAATTATCTAAATTCTCTTTAAATAGTGAGTTAGGTATACTGAAGAAAAATACTTAAATAAATTGACATTTTTTTCAAATATTTGTAGTTTTCTTAAGAATATTTTTCAAACATACAGGAGCAATTTAATTGTCTAGCCTTGACCTTTAATTGATAACGTAATGCATTCACTTTCGTTTTTAGATTGATTCCAAAATGGCGGCTGTCAAACAGCAGACCAGTCGGTAAACAGATGTTTATGTCGTTTCTTTTGGAATATCTTGAATATTCTGAATTTATGTAGTGAGGAATCGAATAACCTTTTCAAATTACCTGTTGTTTACATTTTACGCGGACGATGTTTTAAAATGAAATAGCGCCAAAGTCTTACGACCTCAACTATTGGTGAAAGATGATATGCGAACAATATTTAATTTAAGTTTTTATCATGGTAACGTAAAATAACATAAATAACACTGCTTCATATGTAAGATTTATTCACTTTAATAAACTCAATTCTATTGTTATTGGAATAATGATCACATAATAAGAAACTGTGCATTTTACACCTCAATATTAAAGACAATTATAAAGTGCTATTTTTCTAGTAAGTAATGTAACTTAAAATACACTGCTCCATATGACAAATTTATTCACTTTATAACCTGTTTTGGTTTAATCCTGACCAAAAAGACATTCAAAATCAACATGTTTTATACGTTAACAATTGTCGTAAATGTTTATCATTCTTTTCTGGATTTTATATTCTCAAAAGTAGCGTATCACATTGCTGTTGCGTAAACTACATGTTATAATGATTCTAATCCGTGTTCAAGGGAAGAAAAATGTATGACTTGTTTGTTAATATCATTGTTCCGTACCAATATCTGAACTTAATAATAATAAATGAGAAGATCTACATCAAAATATTTTGTAACATAGGGTTAGGTAAACGACATCGCATTCGTAAGTAATACTATGGTCAAACATACAATTCGAACGTACAGTATTTATGTTCACAAAGAGTTGTTATCAAATATGATGAAATCATTTTTATATCATGTGTTAAGAAGGGTAATAATTTGGTGTAAATGTTGTTTTTTCTTTTGGTTTAAGATTAAATGTAAATATACATTGTGGCGGGGATCTGACAACTCCAACATGCAGTTTCAGAAATCACAGTCCCTAGCAGTCAGTTTAATATATAATTCAAAATATGGTATTTTATGCCTCGATTACCTCTAGAAAAAGGCCACGTTTGGTCATCATGTTGCTGCACTATAACAATGAAGAACATAAAAAGAACCGTATAAGCGTAGGTCCAATATTTAAGCGTATAAACGAGTTAGAAAAATCCCTATGTTAAGAGTCTCACAAAGAGACCGCAGTGACCATGCATGATCTACTGCAGTGGATTTCTGAATAACATATCAATTACATTGTAAAAAGTTTCATTCCATGAGGGTGGACTCCAGTGCTGATTTTAAGGAAGGAAAGACAACAGAATTGTTCCATAAAAGTAAATCTCATTCAAGGCTGAAACAAAAGAGTTAGTATAAACAAACAGACATAACTTTAGTTGATTAATCCAAACTGTGCGTTAAGTCAAGACCAATGTTTACTTCCTTCATTTGTTAGGACATGGATAGTATTAAGAATCACTAACTGTAATCCAACGAAAAACGAAACACTTTATATTAACTCCATTACTATAGATTTAACAAAGGGTAATGTCGGAGACGTTGAAATACAATCCTAATTTGATTAAATCTAGAACTCCGGTAATGATGTTATTTCACTGGTAAATCAACACTTCTCCTTCGAATGTCTTAAAATGTGTAATATGCTAAACATTCGATATATACAGTCTGTCTCTAATCGTCTTTCACATCCTGTAAAAGAATCTACACTATGGATTTCTGAAACGGTTCCTCACCAGTTATTCCAACGTGAAGGGCTAATTGATAGTATTTTGGACTTTGCGATATCTTCATTTCTTTTTCGTTTGTACTCATGATACAGAAATGTGCATGTCAAACGTTAACCATATGCAACATTTTGACAAATAACACAAATTTAATATTTCCAGGACATATAATATTTGGATTATTTCATAAACACTTATCCTTCCAAAATATAGACTCATGTGGTCTGTATTTGGTATACGCTCATTTCGCAAATAGGCGCAATAAATAATATATTGTATTACACAAAATGATATGAAGATCGTCACACAGAAAATATCCAAATTTGAAGTTGATCTATTCCAAATGCATAGTTAATTAAGAACGATAAATATATTCTTGGCACATTTTGATATGGTACAATTATGATGTTTAACAAAATATATAATCCAAGTGCAAAACAAAACAAACGGCATCTTTTGATAGACAGTATTATAGACACTCTTAATATGCGTTTATTCACAAGTCTTCATAAACATATTTGATTAAATCCAATATTCTAGTCATGTTGTTATACAATGTGAAAATAAGGAATTTCTTCGATTGTTTCAGTAATTTCACTTTGCAAATAAATTCCTGAGAGAACATGTCACCGGCAATAAAACCATATCTACAATATGAGCATCGAAAAAGACACAGAATTTCAAACGCTTATACGTCTAGTTTCATGTACTTCTGTTGCACATTACTATGTCCTTATTTCTTGATCGTCAAACTCTTGAATATCAGAATGTAATTATAGATGCCAAATATCTATTTAAAGGACATCGTAGCGTAACAAAGTAATGCAAGTGATTTTCTATACGTCACCTCCACCATTGAAACGATATATCTCTGTCATTAGTACAAATGGAACAAATAAGTCCGGACAAAGGTATTTGAGTATATCAAAAATACGAACCAACCATTTTCACGTCAGTAAAATACCACAATTGTTGTCGAAACTGCTAATATGTTCTTGTGATTCATTTGAAAAAAATATCATTCTTCAATTTTTCAGTGGCGGTTGAAGATCGGTTTCGTAAGCGGTCTGTTTGTTTTGTAACACGTTAACGTACATTCATTATTGATAGTACGTTAGAAATGATTGGACGTTTATTCATAACTATTGCGGATTGAGTTTGAATTTTGATGTTTTAAAGCTTTGTTTTGAACAATGAACAAACTGAATAAAAATCAAACTTTCTTTCTGTACTGAAAGGGGGACCAGAGCATTAAATACCATATTTGTATTACATAATAAAATGACTGTTAGGGTCTGTAGTTTCTGAAACTGTTCGTTGCTAGTGTCAAATCTTTTCTTCAAAACGAATATTTGAATATAATTTATATTAAACCAAAAATCTTTAGCACCAAATTATTACCTTTGGTAACATAATAAATATTTAATTTCATTTTATTTGATAAGAAAAATGTGTGTACACAAATTATGTGCATCTAATTTATGTGTTTGACCATAGTAATATACACGATGTAGTTTACATAACCATACGTTACAAAATAGTTGAATGAAAATTTAAGAAACATGCACCCCACCCACTTTAAGAAAATAGTGCGCTGCCTTTACTTACAAAAAAATGTTAATTCTGGGACGAAATCACTGACAGCAAAACAGGTTATAAAAGAAATAAATCTGACATATGGAGCAGTGAAATTTACATTACTTTACGTTACTTGAAATGTAGACGTGCACTTTAAAATAGCTTCTAACATTTAGGTGCAAATTGCACATTTGTTTCATTTTAAAATAGTGTTGTAATCTTTATTTAAGTAATGATAAGAATTAAATCTAATACATTTTACATAATCTTACAGCCCAATATTGATCAAAATTCTAAATACCTTTAAGTAAAGTACAGAAAATGTATGGCTTACTATGTCACCATCACCAATATTAATATAATATGTAAATGATAAAAGTTTAATTTTTTTAACAGATTCAAAGTAATATAAGATTACCAAATTAACAGAAAGGTCGACACACGTCAATTCCTTATCATTACAATGTGTACATCCGACATACATTACTGTTATTAATTTAGGTGACTCTGCATAAAGTTATTAGTACTTTATATTGACACTCATTTACAAGCACTTAATGCTTGGCTGTAAGCCATATGCAACACTGTAAACGGATTACTTTGTTTATAGACTTATATCCAAACAAATAGAACATGCTTAAATACATTTCAACAAAAATGACAATGGTCATTTGGTTCATATTATTTTTCCTGAGAAATGAGCATTTGGGCGGATATAACATAATAGATGACTGAGTTAAAATATGAATATCTTGTAAACAAGATAATCGTTTTCAAATAGAAACTGATGAAAAATTAACACTAGGTACAGAATTGTTGATCAAAAGTATCCGAATGCTTTCTATTGTAATGATCAATTTATATTGAGTAACGTAAATTACATTATACAACAGAAACTGTTTGCAAAACAAGATGCTAAATATTTTGAAAATGCACGGTCGTAATTTCAACCTGTCAATAAAAGCATACATCAAGTTGAAATGTTATTGTTTGTAGCGGTAGGTTCGTTTAATCTTAATTACATTTAATCTCACTAAACTGAGAGGATCCTTTTTAGTTACTACTTTTATGTATACAGTTTATCTCTTATTATTACTAAAATTATAACCTTATAAAGGCGTACACACACTATGGAATATTCTTACCATCCCACAACCTTTTATCTGAAAAATTAATGTTTATTACGGCTAAGTTATAATTATATATCACGGTTAAGGTATGACACAACAATGTTAGTACAAGATAAAATTTGAAATAGTAATTATATACATGTAGTATTCTGTACACTACTTTACACAGTTATGTTTAATAAAATGTATTACACTATCGATTATCAAATTTATGAATGCCTTTTTTGTTTATATGTAATTAAATTCCATGAATCTTATTATTGAATTGAAATTTAAACAAATGTATATTGTTATATGTTCTGCTTTGCTTTCTCTGTTAAATACATGTAACTGCACTGCAGTTTTCATAATTCTTCATATATTAACTTTAAATAGACTGCTAAAGTACGACTGAAACTGGTGGTAAAATGTGTGAAGTGTTTAACAATAGATGTGTATTTCATGATCTGTTTGGATACAATCAGTGATACATGTATACATCAACCACTTTTCTAAGTATACACCTTAAGGATGTCTGCTACGTTGTGTTAAGTTTTCAACGATTTTCTGAAAATCAACATTTATCAAGGGGAACATATCACCATCAAAATAAAACCTTAAAAAAGGTACCTATCCAGGCTTTTTTTTGGCGCTAGGCTTCAAGGAACTATGTCACCATATTTGGGAATGCAAAAACATTATTAAGTCATAGTTAACCATCATTATCTCATGTTTATTCCATTAGGTAAAACCAATCATTTTTTATTACATGAATGTTGAAAATAATGGTACTGTGATTGAAAATCACTAAAAAAATTGACTCGGAACAAATAGTTGCTGAAATGCAAAATGTTAAAATTGAATTACCCCACCCACTTTTTCAGAATGGCACTTAATTCATGCATATCGATGGCCTTTAAAACAGTGAAGGGATTTCAACGATTTTCTGAAAATCAACATACATCAAGGGGAACATATCACCATCAAAATAAAACCTTAAAAAAGGTACCTATCCAGGCTTTTTTTGGCGCTAGGCTTCAAGAAACTATGTCACCATATTTGGGAATGCAAAAACATTATTTAGTCATAGTTAACCATCATTATCTCCTGTTTATTCCATTAGGTAAAACCAAACATTTTTTATTACATGAATGTTGGAAAATAATTGTACTGTGATTGAAAATCACTAAAAAAATGACTCGGAACAAAGTTGCCGAAATGAAAAATGTTAAAATTGAATTACCCCACCCACTTATTTTCAGAATGGCACTTAATTCGTGCATATCGATGGCCTTTAAATCAGTGAAGGGATTTCAACGATTTTCTGAAAATCAACATACATCAAGGGGAGCATATCAGCATCAAAATAAAACCTTAAAAAAGGTACCTATCCAGGCTTTTTTTGTCGCTAGGCTTCAACAAACTATGTCACCATATTTGGGAACGCAAAAACATTATTAAGTCATAGTTAACCATCATTATCTCCTGTTTATTCCATTAGGCAAAACCAAACATTTTTTAATTACATGAATGTTGAAAATATTGGTACTGTGAAAAAATCACAGAACAGTCAGTAATACATATAATTGATACATGTTTGCCAGGTTTAAATGGTTTTTAAGAAATGTCTTAATGTGTGTGTGTGTCGTGTGTGTGTGCGTGTGTGTGTGTGTGTGTGTGTGTGTGTGTGTGTTGGTGGTGTGCACTTCTGGGTGCTGTGGGGCTCGTTTTGGGGAGGCTGCGTTTTTGGTACGTGGCATTCCCTGTTTGATATTATTTTTGTTTTTTTTTCCAACTTTGAAAAACACTTTCACAATCTTCTATAAATTTTGGTATATTATGACCATCTAGGGATGAATGTCACAGTGTCTGTAATTTGTCCCATTTTTTCAGCAATCCCTCCATTTCACTATATACTAATACTCTCATGTTCACCTGAAATTAAAAACATTCCCCTGTTACATGCAATTGAGATCATATTATTTGCATTTTGATTAAATAAAATAATGCTTTTAATTGATCTTTAATAGAAACAAAGTATAACATTATTCAAATAAAAAAAATGGTTTTGCATAATTGCACTACTCATTTACAACACCCATCTTTAGTTTGACTTTAGTGTTGTATGGACTTGCTGGAGTTACAGATGAAAATGTATGGTGAAGTTATTGAGAAATAGCAACAGTGTTTGAAGGTGTTTGTTAGATAAGATTATGTAAGATAGCTTACTGGTTAACTTTCAAAATTATGTTTTTGAGTGATAAAACTATGCCTTCACTAAAATAAAACCATTCAGGTTCATTACATCTAAATAATTGGTTACTGAGGTATGTGAGCAAGTTAGAACTGCTTACTCTGATTGTCCATGAAGTTTAATCAGTCTACAGTCTGCTATTCAGTTATGTTTCCATTTTCATCACATTGTCCTAGAATACTAGTTTATACAACCAAAACAAAACTTCTTGTTTAATGCAAGTATGTTGGGTACACATAAGGTGTCTGTATAGTTGTTATTCATGAAATGAGGGCACATGAATTGAACATACTAAGCCTGTTTTGTTTGTTTAGAAAGACATGCAATTCTTACCTATTAAATTTAGCCATTTTGCATACCAAGCAAACATATCATTAGTTCAGTACAGCTGCATTGTCAATATGCATCTAAAAACAAATGTGTAAACAAAAGTAAATATAATCCCATAATTTTAAAAATTTGAAGATGAAACTCTCTGTATGTATCAGATACTGACCTTACAAAAGTAAATATCAATTTGTATTCTGAGACCATACACATATGATCAATCATGAGTAATAGTGACACAAAAGTATCTTATAAAGATCTGCTATTGAATGCTGTTTAGGTACTTTTTAACATGTAAGTACTTTCAATCCTTATATATGCATGTATTCATCTGTAAAAGACAATACAGTTTGTGTATGAGAATAACTGCAGTTTACAAAGAAGTAGATGTATATTGCAAAATGTGATATTATGGCATAATAGGGTTATTGTGTCGGCCAATTATCATTAAAACTCAAAATCTCAAGATATCATACCATGGTTTTCAAAAAATTCAATTGTTATAGAGTCTTATTAGAAAAGCACTGTTGGGAGTATTTGAAACCCTTGCAGACCATAAAAAATAAATACCTGATGTGCATTTTGTGTACATGTATCTTGCATCTACAGATGGACATTCAGCTGTATTTTGAATTTTAAATGTACACTCTGCTGCTTTCCAAGTACATTGACTTTAATCTATCAAGTAAAATAGCTGAGTTCCTGTAAAAGAGAAGATATGAAACTACATACATTTTCCTGCCATTTTATAAAAATATGTAACAGAATATGTGACTACCTAGCAAGTATTGAGAAACAATTTTTGGCAAAAACTATGCAAGTTAGAATTCAAAAGCAGATCTGAATCATAAATTCACTTTTTCATTTGTTATATTTAAATAAAGAAACAAAAAGGACATACTACATGTAGTATTACATTTAGCTCTGTCAACAGTATCTTGTCCTTCAGCACGTAAGCAAACAAATGGCATTTCCTTGGTGTCTTAACCAATATTGACCAAATTTGTTGAGGCTGATGGAGACGATGCACCCATTGTAAGTACATGTAGTTGTTTTCAAAATCTGGTCTGCATGGTGGGCTGCCTAAAGCAAAGGAAAAATCTATAAAGATAATGTCACAATTAAAGTATACTTAGTGACTGTGAACTCAATTTGATATTTCATTAAGCTGGGAAGCCCAGGGAACAATCATCAGTTCATAAACCAGAATTTATGGCAAGTTTTTGTACTAGACATAGTGTGCACATGAATACATTTTTACTTTAAAGTTTGATTCTTAACAACTAATTCCTCTACAAACAGTGCCATGCATCTTTGGTGTAGGTAGGTCATATGCTATATGTTTACTAGAATCTACAACTTTAGAACAAGCAGTTTATATACCATGGTGTTTACTGCAACCACAAGAAGCCTTTTCAGATTTAGTAACAAAGTATTTTATCATCCTCAAATGCATCTATTTAGCTTTGAACAAAATCATCATCATCATCATTATCATCATCATCATCATCATCACTCTGCATCAACAGCAGTATAGTTATAATTATATGTAATAGAATACACACATGATATGTTATTGTCATTATGATATTTCCATGGGCTAAAGTAAATAGCTAGTCAAACAGTAAGGCTGTTGAAATTCCTTATCAACCAGGCATCCACTACAGCACAGATTGTATAGACCTCGGCAGGATAAGAAAATGTTTTTGAAATCATTCTTCCTGGTTTATTTTCCCAGGCCTAGAATAAATTATATCTACAGTATATTTGAATTTATGTGATCAATATAACTTGGTTGCTATCAACAGACCGTTGTTTCATGATTCCTCGGTGTCAGTTTTACTTCCGGGTCTAATTATATCGAAAAAGTGATCTTATTCTCTAATAACAAGTGAGAAATAAATACTTACGTAACTGGACGGTGATACAAACACATCCAGCGTCAACATCAACAACATAAATGCGTATCTAACCTTTCAAACCGCTTTATAAAATAAAAGTTTTTAGCATTTTGAGCTTGACCTTCGCGAAAACACACCGTTTATGACGTCATCGGTACTCCGCAGATTAATCAATAACTTGTGATATTTGAAACGTAATAGGTTGCACACCACGAAATGAGACTCATTGGTGATAACTGCATGTAAAACAGTGAAATAAAGTAGGGACCTATACTTTTTGAAAGTTTACAGATCATTTTTCAGTGGTTAGCTATTTTACGACATTTGCTCACTTCCGATAGTTAGCGCATGTGCAGAACAACGTAGCAGACATCCTTAAAGAAACCTTGTAGTTTATTCAATTGTCAAGATATTTTGATGAAGTCATAAGATCAAAGATTGATATTAAAAATTCCACCAGAGTTAGAAAGATAGGTACCAAACTCATTGGTCCGCAGCGCTGTAAACACAATAACTCCAATATTCAAAAGTCACAAAAACGTTAAAATTACCAGAGTGCAATCAATCTGCGTATAACACAGACGACCATTTATGATTCACAAAAATAAAATTATCAGACATGTGGCAATGTTTTATTATTCAAATCCTTTAAGAAGATGTTCTTGGGCAGATGTTAAGTGTAAAAAGGACTTTTGAGACTTTTGCCTGACTCTCATCATCCACTTCATTTCGATAAGATGAAGATTTGATTGAAAATAAGCACTCTAATGTATATTCAACTGATTTGTGGCTTGGACGTAATCGTGTTCAAGAATTGGTATTTGGTACTTTTAATGAATCTGTAAGGGTCAGTTTGTGGTGTGAAAGCGTCACTTTGGAGAAAATACAGCACTTTATAGAACCAATTGATCCATTTGACGATATTTGTTGGATAAATGCATGGGAAAGAAAATTCTTATAAGGTTAGACAGATCAACTCCGTTAATAAATTAAGTGTTAAGAGGGTATTTTTTATCAAAGCGGGATGCTTGAAATTGGTATCAGAAACCTTTTTTTGACATAAACTTTACTGTTCTAGATAATTTAGTAGAAATTTAGAATAACCATAATTTACAGTTTTGTGAATTTTTCCATTTAGGGGTGTGGTGATGTAACCTCTCTGAGACAATGAAATCACCATTTATGCTCACCAACCTTATTCCGAGTATTGAGAGAATGAATCCAATAATTTGTTGACAAACTTTCATGACCGTATCTTTCAAAATGATTTTGATATGACACATTGTTGAGGTGTATACTTAGAAAAGTGGTTGAGTGTAAGTATTATGCTTACTGTATGTTTCAACGGTAATTTCTTAAAATCAATTGTAATGTTATGTAGAAATATGAAAAGGAGACGTAATTTGTTTTATTATCAAACACAGTGAAGAAGTAATTGAAATTGCACCGCAATATTGAGAAGAAATAATATTGCATAATTCTCCTTCGATGGCAAATGTCACAAAAGTTTTCCTACACTATTTAACCGATGTATTAATAGTCATCAGCTTTTAGCGTAACAAAATATAACTTTGGTAAAATACGTTGTACATTATCTTTCTGAAACATTAAACATAAACAAATCAACCTGGCATATTATGCTGTTTTTGCATGTATTTGTATCTTAATGTCATTTACGAACACATAACCAGTATCATAGACCAGTGGTAACATAATCATTATTTGGCACTTTGTAATCAGATATATTTGGATCTAAGCTGGAAAATTTAGTATTTGTTAAAATTTAATTCACTGGATACAAAAATACAAGCAACATGAAAATAAGAAAATATTTATTGTGCTGCTCTGTATTTAAAAGTCATGTAAAGTACCCCTTTATTTTTAAAATATCGTAAAGTCATGTAAATTGCAAGTGTCACGCTTACTTATAAAAACATGTTTAGTATTTGTCAAATGTAATGGATCATAATTCTTTTTTGAAAAGAGCAATTTGTCATTTCCTATGCTTATTTTTAGTTAATAGTACAACGCTTTTTTATGATATAAAACAGTGAGAAGAAATTACCGATTTAAATCCTTGTTTATTAGAAAGATAAGTGTGACTAATTGTGATTACACTTTTGTTTCGCACTAATAGCTACAGTAGTTAATAATGACTACTAGTATATCACATATATATTCTTACGTAGGCATCTAATGAATGAATGAATAAAGTCATCCCTAGTCAAATTTGTTTAATGCTGGTTAATTAAATAATCTACTTTTGGTCAGAATGTATGTTATTTAGTGTGCCCTTTATGCTTATGTGTGAGATGGAATTTTAAAGATTTAAATAATTTGTAATCTAGTATATATCAAACATAAAGATGTTAAAGTTCTAGGTAATTTACAAATCTACCATTTTTAGCAGGCATGCTCCAACTAGTGTTTTGTTAAAATGTTCAAATGTATATACGTGAATCTTTTATTCATTCGAATAAAGTATTTAACTGAATTCTATTTTACAATATTGCTTATCACTAGCAACTTAGTGAAAAATACGTTTAATGTGGATAACTTCATCCAGAAGTTTTGCACCAACATCCGTTCTTTGCCAGTTACTCGAAATTTGCAAATTCGTAACACACTATATTTTACCTCATAAATATTTACCTTGTTTTAATAATATAACGTAATGTAGCGTAAAAGCTTCGTATCCTCTGCTCAAAGGAAGTGAGGATCAATCGACTTAGACACATGTAAGCATTAAATGACTTCTCATAAAATGAACATACATTCCAATAACTTAGTGGCATAATTAACCATTTAACTGATAGAGTAATGCAATATCATGTAAATTACACAGTATCATATGTCCGATTTACAAAGAGCAACAACTTGGGAATAACATAATATTAACATTCGTGTTAAATTTGGTAGTCTTGAATTATTTTGAACCTGTTTGAATAGTTAGAATTATATCACTTATATATTTGTATCTTAATTGTGGTGATGTTATCATAGTTAATCAACAAATATCTGCTGTAATAAATTTACAGATACATATTAAGACCTTTGTTTTATATTCAGCTGAACGATTAAGTGAAATATATTCAATTCAATTCAATCATTACAAAAATAAAGATCACACATCAATTTCAAATGAGAAAATATGAATTTTACAGTGTTTTATTTTTCTAGTAACGTAAAGTAACGTAAATTACTCTGTTCAATATGTCAAATTGAGTCATTTTATAACATGTTTTGGTTTAACCCTAACCAAAATGTCATTTATCAATATTTTTTTTAACAAGTTCAGCAATTGATGTCAATGTTGTCATTTTCATTCTTGATATTTTATTATCAAATGTAACGTATCACATGGCTGTTGCGTAGATTACATGTGATAAGGATTCTAGTCCGTGTTCAGAGGCAATAAAATATATGACTTGTTTGCTTATTTCATAAACATAATCAGAATAGGTGAGAAGATCTACATTGAAATAATTTGTAACGTAGGGTTATTTAAACGGCATCGCACTCGTATGTAATACTATGGTCAAATACGTAATTTGAATGTACAACATTTATGTACAGAAATTGTTAATATCAAAAATGATTAAAGTATTAAAGCATGTGTCACGAAAGGTAATAATTTGGTGTAACTGGTTTTTCTTTTGTGTTTAGTTGTTTAGTTGTCATGGTTAATGTGAATAACACCCACATATTCAGGTTGCAAAATGCAGTTTCAGAAACTACAGTCCCCAGCAGTTATTTTGATATATGATACAAAATGTGGTATTAAATGGCACGATTACCTCTAGATATAGGCCATAATTGTATATTTAAGGTAAGTCGCGGGGTTCCCTCTGAAAAATGGTCGTTTTTTTAAATCTCGACGCAAAGTTTAGAAATCGTGCATGCCTGTGGTATGAGGTACTGGCTTTCCCGGAAAAGATGTTTTGAAATTATCTGTAAACGATATGCACGGGAAAAGCGCCACCTAGCGGAGGGTGTATTTTTGAAAGATTTTCGTCATTTCACGGACATAAGTTCGTCAATAATATTTTTACAGCTATGATTTTTCCACCAAATCAAAGCCGAATCAATCTGAGTTCCATGCATACAAAATTATTTAAAGATATCCACATTGAATACCTAAAATAACGTAATGATCCGCGAATGGGAGGCAATTTTCAAAGCGAAAATGACCCCAAAGCGGACGCATTAAGGGCAAATTGCGAGAAATCGGCTCGAGAGAATTTTTTTTTAAAACCGTAACGGATCCTTTAAATAAATATAAACATTTTTTTGAAATAAAAAAGGGGTGTCACCGACTTTGTTTTCAGGCCATCTAAACTTTTCTGAAGCACGACGGGGGTGCGTTAATGACGGTTTTTTATGCGGCGTCACGGTGTATTACTGACGTCGGTCCTTGAAGTGAAACGTTTTCGTTTAGATGCGCAACGACTTCATTTATAAGAACAACTTACTGTTGTTATTTTCCATAACAAAAAATTCAGTTTTGATAGGACATTTAGATAAATTTCCGTTGCACATTTAAATAAGAATGTGGAAACAGATCATTCACAGCAAAACAGTCAGGATTTTGTGTTGCACATGTCATGTGTCCATATGACTTCTGCCTGACACCGCTTCCACGGTCAAGTGACCAAAATCGCTGATATGAATCATTGTTACCTCAGGTTCAAGTCCCGCTACTGATAATATCTGTTGACCGTTTCCTACAGAGAAAGAGAATCTAAATAGTTCGTTTTTTATAGGAATGAAGGTAAGGTTATCCTGTTGAAACGGGCGTTAAAGTCAATGTATGCAAATTTGATACGTTCTACTTGTGCGTATATATACATGTGTACAAACTCTGTGAAAGCAGCAGTACAGTTGCATCTGTAACAGGAATGACCAACAGTCAGAACGTTATCACTATTTTCAGGATAGATAGACGGACATAAAGTGGCCATAACTCCTATTTTATATTATTAAAGATTCATATAGCTAAGAGAATAACCGGTTCAGAATTCACAAATCTTTTATTTTTACAGTTACTTCTTTTTTTACTATAACTACATTGCACATTTAAGCTACTGAACTCCAGATATAGAGTATTTTTTACTTTTGACAAAATCAGTGTTTAGTCATTCTGTAAACATAAAAACAGCGTTTTAAGAAAGAAAAACTATTTCTACCAGAGACGAGATTCGAACCGAGGTTGCCGCGGTAATAAAAGTTTAGCCGAACGGTTTACCAACTGAGCTGCCGAGGAATGTACACATGCTGTGTGTCTTATAAAAAAAATTACCAATAAACTTATAGCGTGACAAACTGGGTAAACTTTAGAACGGACAAATTGGCGAATGCAGCGTTTATTTTGTTAGGTTATCTTTCAATGCCCCCGATACAGTTTTAACATTGAATTACTTGAAATCGAAACTTTTCTGTTTTTACTGTGCGTATATATACATGTGTACAAACTCTTTGAAAACAGCAGTACAGTTGCATCTGTAACAGGAATGACCAACAGTTGACCATCTGGAGTTCAGTCGCTAAAATCATTGTCCAAATATAAAAAATCAAATGTACCCACATTTTATTTAGAGGAAGTGAGAAGTAACCAATCTCTCGTTACATTTAGCGTTTGTACAGGAACATGTTTCAGTAATACTTTTTGCATGAAATAAATGAATTATCTAATTATACATGCGGACAAAGTTCATGTGTAAAAAGACCTATGTTTTTAGTGTAACAGTTAATGAAACTGAATCAGAATAAAGCAAACTACAATAAATTCTGGTATTAATTAATTTAGACAAGAAAACTAGAAATACAAAATATAACTTTTGTTCGTGTAAACACTCGGCTCCCCAATTTGTGGAGGTGATAAATGTAACTGTACATCTACACATATAATATATAGTATACAAAACCCCAAAAGACGAGCTACATGTTTGGGTAACCCAGGTGACCTGAAGAGGTCAGAACGCTGTGGCAGACGAGCGACGCTTGGTTGTCGAAATATAATGTCATTGTTAAGCTAACAAACTTGCACATAATTTTAACCACACCCTATATGAGTCATGGATCAATGGCAGATGTTTTCTTTAGACTAAGTTGTTGCGATATTATGCTGTTGTGGCATAGTTTTCCGTTTGGGGCTTTTTATAACGATGGTGCTTAAACTCGTTTGAGTAACTAAGTATGTACACGTACTGTACAGTGTACATGTATATTCTTTTAAGGTTGATATTGTTTATTTATTTACTAGTAATCATGTAGATCTAGGTAGCTACGAGGTGATGTTTCCTTCTTGTATATGTCTTAAACTACTCGTCTATGGTGTTTTAGTTTTTTTGCTGGAAAAGTGAGTGTCCTTTAAAACAGTATGAATTGTTTGCCATACAAGAGAAGCTAAATGTAAATTGTTTTGTATGTAGACTTTATTGAAAGAAGCAGTCTGAATCCTGAAAAAAGGTACCGTCAGTATTGTTGACCAAAATTGTTGCAAACGCGCTTTATTTGAATGCAACTTCACAGCATTCAGTTGAAATTTCTAATTAATGGGTAACATCTATTTTTTACTTTGTTTTTGCTTGTAGTTAGAATAGCTAGTAATAGCTAGTTGACTTGACTTGACTTTAACTTGACTTTGACTTGACTTAAGTAATTCAATACTGTCACCGTTGCTATTATATAGGATGCCAGTTTTAAGGCCAGTTTTGTTACATGCATGCTTCACTATAGTTAATGTGTAGCAGAAGTTTGTTTAATGTAGTTTTACAAAGTGTGACAACACCGCGTGATTATTTTTGCTTTCATTTCGAGCATGAAATCATGTTTTTTCACCTGTAGCTGTGTACAACGAAAAACAAAACCAGGAGCAATTTTGAAAGGCCATTTAACATTATTACAGAAAGTGTGTAACACACATTTTAGTAATTTATCAAGTGTTGTAATATCATACTGCATTCAAAGTTTGAGCACGAAACTGAGCCGGGTATGAAACTAGTTTAAAAGTCACGGGGTCAAGTCATATGTACCACACTGTTACGGGATGTAATAATTCTGTTCACGTATATTTCGACATGTACTTTATACTAATTCATTTTAGCTCGATTGCGAAAAAAGCTTAAAGCTTATCGAGGCATTACCGAGTCCGCTTCCAGGAAAAAAAACAGTACTGGTGTCATATGAGGTGATACGGTCGTGACCCCAGTGTGGCTCGAACCCGCAACCTCTGGGGTGAGCGGCAGACACATTAACCTTACACCATCTCTCCCCTTTTGACAAATGAATATCGCATAGTAATTAGCAGACTTTCTACGAATGTTAGACTAAACGAAAAATGAAAAATCTATTATTTTAGAAGAAAATCAATGTATATGTGAGTTATACGACATTATAACTGGACTGGGACACTTCTACATATTAACATGCATATGCTTTTTTATTTATTTATGTACGCCTACTCGGCTGTTGTTCCCCGTGTATCTATGTCTGTATGAGGACTTCGGGGAAAAAGGTAACGTTAAGTTTATCACGTTTTGTTCTTGTGTACTTAATTATTGTTACTAAAAATCTGTTAAAACAATAATACCCCATCCTATACAGTTCTCAAGTATTTGTTAAAGGCAGTAATAATCGAATAAGCGTGGCCATAGTTGCGTTTCACCTTTTTTGGCAATATAATTGGAAAACAAATATTGCGCAATATTTAAAGAATGTTTTTTTGAATAACCAACGGTAAATTTCGCTGCTAAATCATCTTTCTTTTTTAGCGCAACATGTAATTTAACACACAAAGTGCTGATGGGACTTTAAAAATATCTTGTCAGCGGCCTGTGGGCAACTTTGGTTTTCAGTATTGGTTAAAGAGCGTAACAACTTACATACTGGTTCGAGTGCCATAGTCCAAACAACATGTGCGTGTGTGTGCGTGCGTGCTTGAGTGTGCGTGTGTTGTGCTGGGGGCATTTTAGACAATCTGTTTATTCGTATATTCTTTTTTGTGTACAATAGTTCTTTTTTTATTTAATCATTATTTTTTGTTGCTGAATTTGAAAAAGAAATAAATAAATTACTTGAAATCCATTCAAATGAAAATGGAAAAGCATACACATTTTGCTTATTTGGCGAAAAATATTTGTCATTTATGATTTTAAAATATATCTTTCTGCATTGCTTTCGTTTGGAATGTGTTTCTTTTTAATCACATTCTACACAGAAAAAAATCTGAAATATACATGTGTGCATATTTGTTTACTCGAATAACTTATTATGTATATTGTTTACATGAATGTCACAAACACATAATATTGATAGTTCATTATAAACTCTATATAATGTACATTGTATTACTATTTGGTTTTGAAAGAAATAAAATAATATACTGATTGTGACGTCACAATTTAGGTGCGAAACATGGAATTTTGTGGGAATATCAAAGCTTGTATCACATATTTTTTTCTATCATGAAGAATATATATGTTAGAGTATGTCAATAATGTAGTATTATCTTGCCGAAGTATGACGCGAATCGCCTCGATTTATTTGCAACCATTGCCTGCCCAATTATACGCCAGATGTTTTTTTTTTAAATAAATATCTTTGAAAATTGTACATTTTTTCTACACCTATGTAACTAAGGCGTGAGCAAAACTTATTACCGACCAATGCTGGTCGTCGGAATTCGTGTTGTTTGGTTAATTCAATGAAGTCTAAACCGATTAGAAGATTGAACCAGTCGAATACCGGTACAATTCAGCATAATATTTCCCACGTTTCACTTCAAGAGACCGACGTCAGTAATACACCGTGACGCCGCATAAAAAACCGTCATTAACGCACCCCCGTCGTGCTTCAGAAAAGTTTAGATGGCCTGAAAACAAAGTCGGTGACACCCCTTTTTTATTTCAAAAAAATGTTTATATTTATTTAAAGGATCCGTTACGGTTTTAAAAAAAATTCTCTCGAGCCGATTTCTCGCAATTTGCCCTTAATGCGTCCGCTTTGGGGTCATTTTCGCTTTGAAAATTGCCTCCCATTCGCGGATCATTACGTTATTTTAGGTACTCAATGTGGATATCTTTAAATAATTTTGTATGCATGGAACTCAGATTGATTCGGCTTTGATTTGGTGGAAAAACCATAGCTGTAAAAATATTATTGACGCACTTATGTCCGTGAAATGACGAAAATCTTTCAAAAATACACCCTCCGCTAGGTGGCGCTTTTCCCGTGCTTATCGTTTACAGATAATTTCAAAACATCTTTTCCGGGAAAGCCAGTACCTCATACCACAGGCATGCACGATTTCTAAACTTTGCGTCGAGATTTAAAAAAACGACCATTTTTCAGAGGGAACCCCGCGACTTACCTTAAGTAACAAAAGTGATTTATGCGTATTTATTAAATACAATATAAACTGGATGAATCCAAACGTTCTTATCTATTATTAAAAAGAGCCGTGTATGTGTAGGTCTAATATTAAAGCTTATAAAAGAGTCAGAAAATCCCTATGTTTAAAGTGTCACCAAAAGTCGGCAGTGACCGTGTATCATGTCCAGCAGAAGATTTTCTCTACTGAATTATATATTCATTACATCGTCACACGTTTCAATACAGTAGGGGATATTCCAGTGCTAATTACGAGGAAGGAAAAGACTGCAGAATTTAAATGCTGATACTACAGAAAAATATCATCACAAACACCTGAAGTTGATTAAATCCAACTGTGCATTAAAGTATGACCAATGTATTGTTTCTTCATTTGTCAGGGCATTGTTAGTATTTAGACTCACTAACTGTAATCCAACAACAAAAGAAAACACTTTATATCAACTCATTGATAGAGATTTAACAAAGAGTAATGTCGAAGAAATTCCCGCAGTGTCGAAGACGTTGAAACGTAGCCGTATATTAAATCCAGAACTCAGTTGATGATCTTATTTCAGTGGTGAATCAAAAATACTTCTTTGAATGATTGAAAATATGTAAAATGTTAAAGACCTGATATACAGACGATCCCTTTAACTGTCTTTCACATCCCATAAGAAACTCTACAATATGGATTTAAATGTTCCTATAGATCATAAATAACTTTGCATATCAAACCTAAACTTTATGCAACTTTTTGCTCAATAAAATAGCATTAGATTAATATTTCTAGGACAGATATACTTTGGATAATTTCCTATACACTTATCTTAAAAAAACACTCATGATTGTCTGTATTTCGTATTAGCAGATTTCGGAAATAGGCGCAAAAATGTCCCCTTATATATGCACCAGATTTTAAAATAACGTGCAAACATTTTTCATTTCATTTTTGTCATATATGCATATATAATTGAATAAGCATTTTTGTGAAATTTCTAGCAATTTACATGGCTTGTGTTGATTTTGAGCTTGAGTTTTTTTTCTGAAGGTGTAATGAATTAGAAATTCATTTTGAAAGATGGATAGCATTGTAACCAATTACAAAATATTCTTATACGTAAAGACTATGAAGATTACCACAGAGTAAATATCCAAACTAAAATGACACTATAAATATATATGCATAGTTAATCCAGAACAATGCATATATTCCTCACTCATCTTGGTATCGTACATATATGTATGGAATCAGAAAATATAATTCAAGCGCGGCCTGTATTGAAAGAGAAGTACCATACAAGTTCGTGTAATCATCAGTCTTCATGAATATATTTGATTAAATCCTATATTCTAGTCACGTTGTTATTAAGTAAGTAAGAGTTTAGACATTTTACTCATTTCACTGTGCAATGAAATCCGAGAGAACATGTCAACTCCCATAAAACCATATCTACACTATGAGCATTGAAAAGGGCACACACTCTCAAACGCTTATACGTCAGATTTCTTGTACATTTTTTTCCATAAGCATTTGTTGGACATTACCATGTCGTAATGTAATGTTAGATGCCAAAGATCCATTAAAAGGACATCATAACGTAACGAAGTAATGCAAGTATTTTTCTATACGTCACTTTCAGCAGCTTAAACAATCTCTACTTATAAAACGTTATATCTATGTCATGAGTACAAATGGAAACCAATTAATCCGGACTAAGTGATGCATTCGAATATATCTGTTATATATGTAAATACAAGCTACAGTATTCGGCAAGTACCAAAAATAAGAGCTGACCCTTCTCGAGTCAGGAAAATATCACAATTTTGCTCGAAACTGCTGAGAAGTTCTTGTAAATCATAAAAACAAATTATGAGAAAAACGCTTTCGTAAACGGTCTGATACTCCAAAATGTTCGTTTGTTTTGTAACACGTTAACGTACATCCATTTATTTATATATATTTAGAGTTTTAATGCTTTAGAGCTTTGTTTAAGAATTCTCGGCACCGTAGATTGAAAATATATGCTTTAATAATATAATCCCGGAACTTTTATCAGTCCAACATTAGAATGTGCAATTTAATCTATAAACATTCATATCCACCTGTCGATAAAACTAAAAACTAAACTCTAAACTACTACATGAAAGGAAAACAGCTACAAAACTTCAATACCGTGCACTTAAATCCACTTCCATGCGAAGGAATGTTACACTTGTATGAGAAAATCTTGCAGAAGCATCATAGAGGACAGATGTAACTTGAAAATATATAGACAATTTTCATGTTAAAATCTTAACATTTTTGGGTTGGTTATTTTCAACATTACACATATTTATGGTATAAGCGGCAATATGGACGAAGCTATAACGATACAATCTTTTTTTATTTAGCAGAATTTAGACTGAATTTCTGGAATTAAATTCTCTGGGGACCGGAAGGTCAATTCACAAGCGATTTACTTATCTAAGAGTCATGGATTTTTTGCTGTCATAAATCGATACTAAGATTGAACTTAGATACCTCTTACTTTATGTTATATGAAATCCAGTTTAACGCTATTTTAAGATACAGTCGAGTCTCGATTATTCGAAGTGCCGGGGACCAAGATTTTACTTCGAATAATCCATGGGTTCGAATAATCCAAGTCCCAAAGATGGCTTGCTGATTGTTATGCAAATCGTTTCCTTTTTAAATCCTTTCAACTCGTTGCTGATCTATGTATCCCCCGGGGCCGGGTCCTTTGCCAGATTGCTCCGTACGAATGGAAAGGAAGATATCAGCTGATCTATGTATCCCCTCGTTACCGGGTCCTTCGCCAGATTGCACAAGTAGAAGTCGGAAGTCGTTTTTCTTCTGACAGTTAAGTTAAAAGTCATGCTTTAAATAGGCATGGTAGTTTCGTAGTCACGAGTTTGTTATTCGAAATTAAAGGTGAACATCTTTAACCGACTTTCCAACAAAAACAAAAGTTGTTCCTTTGGTAATAAACAAACAAGGTTAAAGCGAGTATGTAATTATCACACCTTAGAACATATAACGCGCCGACCGCGTGTCGTTTTTCACAAGTTGAGCGTGTCAGCAATTATTGGTTTGATTGGAATGCATTTCGAATAATGGGTGTGAAATTCCTTACAAACATTGACAATCGGACTGAAAAAACACTTCGAATAACACCAGGTATTCGTAAAATCAATTTCAAAAAACCCGTTTAATTTTTATATACATTTATATATAAAACATTTCGGGACCGAATATTGTCTTCAGATTACACCAGGTATACGAATAATGTGTTGTTGACTAATCGGGGTCGAGCTGTAAATGAAAAGCTATCAAACTTAAGCCACAGTCGATTCTATAATAGGAGATAATTCATTAGCTGGGCCTATTAGTGTGAGGTTTTGCAAGTTGGTAAGATCCTAAATCTAGTCGCTTTATTATTTGATACTGTTCAGTTATGTTTATTAATTCGCTGTTGTACGCCAAACTTTGTTTTCTGACCAAGATTTCTTCTCTACGGAAAAGAACGTTCAACATTAAAATGTTACATTAAGGCATGTAATTAAATGAATGAACGAAACTACAACTCTGTCAGAACTTTTATATGAATAAGTAAATATACCAGTGTTTTTGTACAGGCTCTGAATATAATGTTTCGAAGGTGATAATCATATAAGTCAAAACTATTATGCATATTTTCCCAACCCAACGTAAAACAGCGTATATTTTCATCATCTGTAAATTGACGCACAAATCTAAAGTTTCTGATGATTTTTAACATATTAGAAAATGTTGTGTACGAGTGCATTAAGTTCCGCATATAACAATTCTCGTTATATCGTAATTGCGGATATAGGATAACCTTTTCCATACAGGCATTGAATGCAGCTGAATATACATGGGTTAGTGTAGTGAAAAGAACAAAGGTGTCTATTCGTAAAAGAGCTAAGGTCTAGTTCCCGGATTCACTTGTATGTGCATTTGTCTCTTCAAATGAGTATTGGCAAGTTCATATGTGGCGATATCCCAGGGTCGGCTGGGACAATGAACAAACTGATTTAAAATCAAACTTCTTTGCTGTACTGAGAGGGGGACCGGAGCATAATACCATATTTGTATTACATATTCAAATGACTGCAAGGGACTATAGTTTCTAAAACTGTTCGCTGCTAGTGTCAAATCTATGCCTCAACAGGAATGTTTAGGTGTAATTTACATTAACCCTAAACGTTTTAGCACCAAATTATTACCTTTGGTAAGTAACACATAATAAATATATAATGTCATCATATTTGATAATAAAAATGTGGGTACATGAATTCTGTGCATCAAAGTTATGTGTTTGACCATATTTATATTTACGATGTAGTTAAAAAAACCTACGTTTCAAAATAGTTTAATGTAAACCGTCTCATTTATAATAATAAATTTTATATATTGGTGCAAACTATTGATAGAATAATCAAACAAGTCACACAATTTTGTACTTAGAACACGGATAAGAATCATAGTATTCTAAAATTATATGTAGTTTACGATACAGACATGTGATAATACGTTACTTTTGATAATATAATATCCAGACAAAATGACAACATTTACACTTGCTTAACTTATAAAAATGTAAATTAATGGCATATGCGAAATGATTAACACCAAAACAGGTTATAAAGTGAATAAATCTTAGATATGGAGCAGTGTAATTTACATTACTTTACTATCACCAATATTAAGATACAACTATGTAAATGATAAAAGCTTAATTTTTTAAACAGGTTTAAAGTAATATAACATTACCAGATTTAACAGGAAGGTCGATAAATGTCATTTCCTTATAATTACAGTGTGTACATTCGTCATATATTACTGTGTAATTCAGGTGACTTTGCATAAATTGATCAGTACTTATCAGTTCAGTATCGGTTTGAAACTTACGTTTTGATTTTAACACACTGTTTGTACTTAACGGATTACTTTGTTTAAATGACTTTTATCTAAATCAATAGAACATACTTATATTCATTTTTAAAAAACGACAGTGGTCATTCGGTTGATATTTTTCTTGATAAAATGAGCATTTGGGGAGGGGGGGAGATATAACATAATAGATGACTAAGTTAAAATATGACTATCTTAAAAATAAGATTAACGATATAAAAATCTAATGAAAAAGCAACACTAGGTACACAATTTACTGATCAAACGTGTCCGAATGCTTTCTATTGTAATGATCAATTTACAATGAGTAACGTATATTACATTATATAACTGAAACTTTTTGCAAAACAAGATGCTAACTATTTGGAATATCCATGGTCGTAATTTCAACCTGTCAATAAAAGAATACACGCGGTTGAAATGTTCTTATTTGTACCAGTAGGTTCATTTACTCATACATGTAAATACATTTAAACTCACTAAAATAAAAGGATCCTTTTAAGTTACTATCTCATTTTTTCTAGTTATGACTAAGATTATAACCGTACTAAGGCGAACACACATTCTGGAAGATTTTATACCATCCCACTACCTTTTATCTTACAAATTATATATTACGGTTAAGGTGTGACATAACAGCATAAGTACAAGATAAAATTTGAAAGAGTTATTAATTAAAGGATGTATTATGTACGCTATTTTATACAGTAATATTTGATAAAATGTATTGCACTCTGGATTATCAAATTTTTCAATAACTAATCAATTTTACGAATCTTCTTTTTGAATTGAAATTTAAACAAGTGTATTTTGTTACATGTTTTGCTTTGCTTTATCTGTTAAATACATGTAACTGCACTGCCGTTTTCATAATTCTTCATATAGTATCTTTATATAGACTGCAACGTACGACTGAAATTGGAAGTCAAATTTGTGAAGTGTTAAACATTAGATATGTGTTTCGTGATCTGTTTGGATAAGTCAGTGATACATTATTAGTATAATGCATACTGCATGTTTCATCGGTTAATTCTTACAATCAGTTGTAATGTAATGTAGAAATATGAAATTAAGTAAACATTAAACTCAAGAATAATATGAGACGTAATTCTTTCTATTATCGCACACAGTGAAGAAGTAATTAAAATTGCACCACGATAATGAGATGAAATATACTTTCGATCGCAAAAGTCACAAAAGTTGCCCCACACTATGTAACCGATGTAGTAAGTCATCAGCATTTAGCGTAACAAAATATAATTTTGGTAAAATATGTTGTGAAAATCTTTCTGAACCATTTAACCTTAAACAAAATCAACCTGATAAATTATGCTGTTTTTGTATGTATATGTATCTTAATGTCATTTACGATAACATAACCAGTATCATATACTAGTGGTAACATAATCATTATTTGGCACTTTGACATCATATCTATTTAGATCTGAGCAGGAAGATTTAGTATTTGATACAATTTAATTCACTGGATAGAAAAATAAAAGCAACATGAACATGTAAAAAGTAAATATTTATTATGCTTGTCAGTATCTAAAAGTCATGTAAAGTACCCCTTTATTTCTAAAATATCGTAAAGTAATGTAAATTATGTGTCACGCTAACTTCTCAAATAATGTTCAGTATTTGTCAAATGTAATGGCTCTAAGTGGAACGTACGTTTAATGTGGAAAACATTAACCATAAGCTTTTAACCAACATCCTTTCTCTACCAGCTACTCGAAGTTTGCATATTCATACCACAATATTGGCTATATTCTATTTCATAAATATTTACCTTTTTGTTTTAATAATATAACGTAATATAAAGTAACTGCTTCCTATGCTCTGCTCAAAGTAAGATAGGATCAATCTACTTTAGAAACATGTAAGCATTGAATGATTTTTCATTAAATGAACAAGCATAACAATAAATTAGTAGCATATAAACTGCTTTACTGATATAGTAATGCAGAGTCATGTAAATTACACAGTTCAAATTAACATGGAACAACAAATGTATAACAGATATACCTTCGTGTTGAATTTGGTAGTCTTAAATTATTTTGAACCTGTTCGAATAACATTAAAGAGATGGTAAGTAGGGGGGGCATTTGGCCCTTTGTGTTTTTGTTTTTTGCTGAAATATTATTTGAAATATATTCAATTCAATTATATCATTACAAAAATAACGATCACACAACAATTTCAAATGAGAAAATGTACATTTAACATTGCTATTTTTCTAGTAACGTAAAGTAACGTAAATAACTCTATTCCATATGTCAATTTGAGTCTTATTATAACCTAATTTGGTTTAACCCTATCCGAAATACCATTTATCAATATTTTTTCAAGAAGTAAAGCAATTTGTCTGGATATTTTATTATCAAATGTAACGTATCACATTGCTGTTGTGTCAACTACATGTTATATGGATTCTTATCCGTGTTCAGGGGCAAGAAAATGTATGATATGTTTGCTTATTTCATAAACCAAATCATAATAAATGAGAAGATATGCAATAAAATATTTTGTAACGTAGGCTTATTTAAACGACATCGCTCTCGTATGTATTACTAGGGTCAAACACGTATTGTGAATGTACAGCGTGTATGTACACAAACTGTTATAATCAAATATGATGAAAGTATTTACATATCATGTGTTACGATAGCTAAATATGTGGTATAAATGTTTTACTTTTGATGTAAGTTTCTAAGGTTAATGTAAAAAACCACAAACCAAATATTCATGTTGCGGCAAGGATTTGACAACTGCAAAACTCAGTTTCAGAAAAAGACCCAAAAATAATTTGATATATGATAAAAATACTATGGCACAAGTCCCTAGCAATAAGCTCTTTCGGTCTTTTATAATTGAATATATGATCAAAAGTCCCAGCTAAAAGTGTACCAGTGCATCGGCATCATCTCCAGCAGTAGATTTTCTCTACCAAAGTACAAATCCATTACATTGTTACAAGTTTCAATCCAGGAGGGGAGATTGCAGTGCTTATTACGAGGAAGGAAAAAACTGCAGAATTTATTCAAGATAAGAAAAGATAAGATTTATTTTGGTATGGAGTACATACATGGCTAAAACAAACATGAATGCAATAAAACAATATCACAACATGAACATAATAACCATGGCATGCACACCAACACCAGGGATAACACAAAAAAGAGTAAACACTTATTTCCATTGTGTTTCCTTTGTGTTGGTGGCATTAAAGAGAGAGGCAATTAACAAATGTACAGTAATCAGTATCACATAATTCAAGGCTGATACTACAGATACAATATCAACAAAAACACATGAAGTTGATTAAATCCAACCGAGCATTAAATCATGACCAATGTATACTTTCTTCATTTGTTCGGATAGTATTTAGAATCACTAACTGTAATCCAACTGAAAAACGTAACACTTTATATTAATACTATAGATTTAACAAAGGATAATGTCGAAGACGTTGAAACATAATCCTAATGCGATTAAATCCAGAACTCAGTTGATGATATTTCACTGGTGAATCAACACTACTCCTTTGAATGACTTAATATGTGTAATATGTAAAATATCCGATATGCAGACTGTCTCTAAAATCGTCTTTCACATTCCATAAGAGAATCTACACTATGGATTTATGAAACGGTACTTAACCAGTTATTCTGACTTGAAGGTCTTTTTGATTTTTGGACTTCGCCATATTTGCATTTCTTTTTCGTTTAAATGTTTTACACATCATACAGAAATTTGCATAGCAAACCTAAACCATATGCAACATTTTGACAAATAACACAAGTTTAATATTTCCAGGACGGATATTATTTGGATTATTTTATAAACACTTATCCTTTTCCAAATACAAACTCACAATTGTCTGTATTTTGTATAAGCACATTAAATTTTCGCAAAAAGGCGCAAAAATGTCCCCTCGTATAAAGGCATACGCTCAGTTACAATATATAGTTTTCAATTATCACAGATCTTATTCTCTCATCTTACAGCAATTCAATACTACAATTGAAAACGTTTTATAGATTGTTAGGATGTTAAACATTTCATACAAAGAACGTATTATATTAAAATTCTTCAATATACACCCCTTTAAGAGGTGAGTTTGGTCCGAATGCCATTTGTATATAGAATCAAACACTTCATAAGATCGATGAAAGGGCATTGTAACTTGATGTCTTCGCTAATTTTGTAACTAGTAACAAAATATTGTAATACACAAAAAGATATCAAGATCGTCACACAGAAAATATCAAAACTTGAAGTTGATCTATTCCAAATGCACTGTTAATTAAGAACGATAGATAAGTTCTTGGCTGGTTTTCATATGGTATATATCAGGTTGAACAAAATATATAATCCAAGCACAGAACAAACAAAACGGCATTTGTTGAAAGACAGTATTAAAAACACTCTCAATATGCGTTTAATCACAAGTCTTCATGAACATATGTGATTAAATCCAATTTTTTTATTATGTTGTTATAAAAATAAAGAATTGCTGAGATTGTTTCTGCTATTTTACTTTGCAATAACTTCCGAGAGAATATGTCACCTGCAATAAAAATATGTCTACACTACGAGCATCGAAATAGGTACAGAATCTCAAACGCTTATACGTCTAGTTTCATGTACTTCCGCATGCATCTGTTGCGCATTATCATGTTCTTATTTCTTTATCATGAAACTTCTTTTGAATATCAGAATGTAAATGTAAATGCCAAAGATCCATTAAAAGGACATCGTAGCGTAACAAAGTAGTAATGCAAGTGATTTTTCTTTACGTCACCTCCGCCATTTAAACGTTATAATCACTGTCATGAGTACAAATGGAAACAAATAAATCCTGTCAAAGAGAGGTATCGAGTATATCAAAAATATGAGCCAACCATTTTGTTGTTAAAACTGCTTATATGTTCTTGTGATTCATTTCTTGAATAATTCAGTGACGGTTCAAGATAAGTTTTGATAGCCGTCTGAATCTCCAAAAAGCCAAAGCAAACTAAACTTCTAATGAAATATGTTTAAATGTAGACATATTCGTTTGTTTTGTAACACGTTAACGTATATTCATTTTTTATAGTAATTTTGAAATGATTGGACGTTTATTTATAATTATCGCGGATTGAGTTTGAATTTTAATGTTTCAAAGCTGTGTTGTGGAATTATATACATGGTTATACACCATATATTGAAAACATGTAATTTAATTATATAGTCCCGAAGTCCACATAAGAATGCCTAATTTAATCCATACAGATACATATCCACCTATCGGTAAAACTAAAACCCAAAAACACACAGAAATCAAATGCAATTTGTTGTGTCTTAATGTAGTCACGTTCTGCTTAGATATAACTTGCGCGAATTTAATTTGAGTTTTAATGTTTTAAAGTTTTGTTTTTTGGAATTCTAGGCACCGTAGATTGAAACGATATTATTAAATAATATACTCCTTAAATCTGTATCAGTCCATCATTAGAATGCGTAGTTTAATTCATAAAGATACTCATCCACCTGGCGGTAAAACTACAAACCAAATTCTGAATAGCTACGTAAAAGGATAGCAGCTGCTAAACTTTTATTTCATACACTTAAATCCACTTCCATGCGAAGAAATGTTAGAGAATGTGTATTGATTACACTTGCATGAGTAAAGCGTTGTATGTCTGTGCTATTATCTGGTTATTCTTAAATGAGTTTCTTCATATATTGTCTACACAGATGTATGAAAAAGAAAAAAATGATAAACAGTACCTGTTTTAGCATCTTTTGAAGTTTTACTCTGGTTATTTAACATTTAAAAAGCTTATGGATTAGTTTAACATTATGGAGAATATTCAATACCTATTCGGGTTGTTGTAAATACTGAAAATAATTATTATTTCTATAGACCTTAAAGTAATACATGTATTGCCCTTCAAAGTGACTATCATAAGATTTAAGAAAAATAACAATTATCCCTGATTTATAATAAACTAATGAAAATTGTAATAGTCATAACAAAATTGTACGATTTTCTATAGCAGTTATGTTCCTACTAAATATAGATAAAATTGCACACATCCTAGTCAAAAATGAAAAACTCCACACTTTCTGATAGGTATATTTTCATTTATATCCGTCAAAACAGGACAACACATACATGATG
The DNA here is from genome assembly GCA_022818135.1 of Saxidomus purpurata. Classification (NCBI taxonomy): domain Eukaryota; kingdom Metazoa; phylum Mollusca; class Bivalvia; order Venerida; family Veneridae; genus Saxidomus; species Saxidomus purpurata. The sequence goes on from JAFMSR010000009.1 coordinate 3,044,162, forward strand.
TGGTAAATCCGACTCAAACATTTTGGAACGATAAGTTACCCGACATATTCAAAGTTATCGTAAAACTGGCATTAAAATGATGCAAACGTATCAACGAGGCCAGATTTTGCGTGAATAGATATAGACAATTTTCATGTGAAGTCCTCAGTATTTTGGGTTGGTTATTTTTAACATGAGAAAAATTTTGTAATTTTTATTTTTTTTTTTTTTACTGTTGTCCCATATTTGATACGCGGTTCAATTCTCGCTAATGAGACACTTTATTTCTTCCTTTTGAGCATATAAATCGCCAGAATATTATTCTTTGATGCAAGTTTCCAGACAGATATTTTTATATTAGGCATTTCTGCACTAGTTGGCGGTCGAACAATCAGCAATATCAGAACGGATAGCTGCTTTTGTACGAAACTTTGATCTCCTCTTCTAAGAACTAGCTACTTTGTCGTGGGTATAACATTAGCAATGGTTATTGGAGAATTTTCATATTGCTTAAGTCTAGATGGAGCATTTCTCACTCAGAGTTGTATTTGACAGGCTGTACAAACTTGTTAAATGCAAATAAATATCAATAATGAGAAGAAACTCTGGGACGCCTGGCTGTGATGACATATCACGCTTAGATCTTTACATATTTGCTATATCCTTTAATAATACAGAATGATCAATTCCTCAAACGGCATAAAGAGACATATCATAACATAAAAAACATATGGTGTCGTTAAATGGCAAGCCACAATCATTCCTATAAAAGGACAAAAATCATTAGCTGGGTGTACCAGTGTGAGGCTTGTAATGTTGTAAAGTCTGTAGCTTAATTATTTGATTCTTTTCAGTTATGTTTATTCATTAGTTGTCATAGGTTAAGCTTTGTTTTCTGACCAGGATTTGTTTCTGTACGGCAATGAATGTTCCTCATTATCATACAATATTAAAACATGTGATTATATGAATGAACGGAACTTCAACTAGGACAGAACTTTTATATGCATGAGTAAATTAACCAGTATCTTTCGTTTCAAATAAGGATATAAATACAATGTTTTGATGTTGGTTATCATATCAGTCAAAACTGTTATGCATGTTATTTCATGTAAGTGTACCAACATAGTACAGCGTATATTTCCGTATCGTGTAATTTAACAACAACAATCTTAATTATATAAAGTGTCTTCTTTATTTATTGCGATTACATTAAGCTCCGCATATAACGACTCTGGCTATTGTGAATAGAGGGATCAACACTTTCTGGGCCTGATCTTTCTCTTGCACATTAAACATAATATAACATACTCTGGATATAAGAAACACTTTTAAATGGTTCAAAGATACTGAGTTTATTGTACATAATTCAATTAATTGGTTGAAACAACTGTAATTTCCAAACCCTTTAAGTTATACCTTTATGCTTTTGTAACGCACATCTCTTAGAGTTTCAGAAGATTTTCCTTGATATACTCATATATTATTAGATAGATCAAGTGATAAAAAGTCAACTAATTGGTTTTTGAATCTAATACGTAAACTTTCTGAAATAAGACAACTGTGTGTGCATGAGGACATCATCTTCACAAAAGGAGAGAGAAATTTACAAATGTATGTACATTCAGTGAATTAAGTAAACAAAGGATCTCATCTCCATTGCTATTTAGGAAATGTCTAGCATCATGGCAACTGTCATTTACACAACTTGCTATTATAGTTTATGCGATATATTAATGCAAACCCTATACTAAAAATCTAAAGATTAGAGACGATCGTTTTCAGAAACATATTTTTTATACGAATTTATTTTAGTTCGATTACGAAGAAAGCTCGGTAGGTTATTAAATCGCTCTTGAACACTCATTTCAGATGTCAACACGCTTGCGAGAGAGAGGCAGCAAGTTTTTTATCACTGCTACCCATTTACAGCTGGATGGACTGAGGCACGTGTCGAAACATAAGGTCGTACATGTCTAACATCAAGTGATTTGATACAGGAAGTAGTGCATTCACTTCAACATGTGAAACATATTTCATTGCCTCGTATATGCTTACACAAATAAACGACAGAGCTTTGCCAGAATGTCTGCACATCTACAGTGGTATTCAAATATTTCAGGGCAACTGATATTTACACAACATGTTCATATATTTTCTGTATATGTTTCACGGACAGCTCTTACTTTCTTAACGATATAACGTCCAGTTATTTGTTATATTTTCAATTCCTGTTGTAACGAAAAATGCGAGTGCCTGATAAAATCATCAATTAGAAGACTTCGTTTATATGACAGCAAACCCAATATTCACATCCATAACGTTATGTTTTCAGATACATCTAGTGATTAAACATCAAATGTTTAGTTATGGAAGGAAATGCATACATTTCGTGGTGAATAGAGATGTTTTTGCCTAGCGTTTCTTTTAGGTATGTAAATTTTTTTAATAGAGAAAACAACGGATCGCATTGCTTATTATTTCATTGAAATCGTTTCACGGTCAAATTTGTCCAGATGCAATAAGAGATCAAACGTCATTTGTCTCAAATCCTTCCAGTGATTGACCTTTTACCATCGAAATGTGACCGTGACCAGGAAAGGAATTGGTAACAAGTATAAACAGTTACTTCGAAATTAGCCTTTGCATTCAAGAGTTACACAGCCACAAAATACCACAACATAACCTTGACAGACTAGTTTGATATTTAAGTATGGGCTTGATCGTCGGAGTATACCACTGGATGAAGTACAAGACACATCCCGGTGGTATCATCAAACACTGTGTGCAGTTATTTCAAAACCTGTCAATGCATCTTGAAGCAATAGCCCGGACATGAAATACATGTACAATAGTAAACGTAATTTATATGAAACCATTAATAAATAAATAAAAAGTACCTGTGAAAATATAAAGTCTTCCAGCTCATTACCATGAACACCACAGTGTGTACATATCTATTTAATGAACACTTCCCACGTCTCGCTGAGCATTTTATTGATTCAGCAAGGGTTGCCAATTTTGCATTAGCCATGAATTCTGGGGCTGATAGAGCACATGTTAGAATGAATATCTGTTGACAGCCCTCTTTTTACTCCTCCATAGTTTTCGACGCCTGTAAGATTGCTTCTACTTCGGCTTTGTAGTTAATGCTTGCCTGTTGGTATGCTGCCTGTGACCCACCAGCCGTATGCATGATATCTTGAATAGCAGCATTACCAGAGCTGTCTGTGTACACATGGGTCCATGTCTCTGATAGATAATCTTGTGAGACAATGGCTTGTGTCATGGATTTCTTTTTAATTTTCATCTTCAACACCCGATTGAAAACCAGATACTTTAGTGCAGATACTGATGTTTGACATGTCAATACTCCATGGCTGTGGCAGTTAAGACCTGTCTAGAGAATTGTTGGTGGCCCAAGATAGACAGCGTTTGCTTCTGTCAGCTTCTTGGAATAATAGACAAAGCTCCCTTTTCATGCAGTTCTTTGTTGAGGCCCCAAGCTTTGTTCATGGGATGGTCTAACAATAATTCCCTAGTATACTGTCTTCAGTATCCTCTCACTTGCCAGCTAACTTATGTAGTATTGCTAGCTTTCGACGGGCCCTAGCTTTGACTCTGCTTGGAAGACTAGACACCAAGTCATTTGTTAAAAGAAGAGAGTAAGTGCGAAAACACCATCAACACTGGCTCCAACCCGTCTGTTGAACAGATAGCACTTGATCGACTTGTGCATTGCAGCTACAACTTTCTCCACAAATGTCGCAGTTACATACAATGTTATTGAGCAATGCTTGAGCAACAACAGGCTTTGTTATTGTAAGTTGCCAGTTAGCGATTCGAATTCAAATTGGGAACAGCCGGCTAGTTTCCAGTTCCAAGTTCTAAGTTTGCGGTTAAAATGAAGACAAGTTACCAGTGCGCAGTTTGCAACTCGATTTGCGGATTGCAAACTTCAGACATGTTCCCTGTGCTCAGTTCGCGATTCGACTTGTTCTGAACTTGTGGTTGGAATTACTGATTGCAAACTAGTCATCACTTACTTTTAGAAAAGCGACATTTCGCGATTCGAATTTCGAATTGCAAAATGCTCTACTGTTACTAATTTGCGATTCGATTAGAGAATTGGGAACTGCCGAATAGTTACCAGTTCTCAGTTTGCGTGTAAAATGAAGACTGTAGACATATTCCCAATTCTCAGTTCGCGAACCGACTTGTTCCCAGCTTTTGGTTCGAATTGCTGATTGCAAACAAGTCTTCAGCTCACTATTAAAAAGCGACTATTTGCGATTCGAAATGCAAACTGCGAACTGCGAACGTCAGACTAGTTGCCAGGTCACAGGTCGCGATTTGAATTGCGACCTGCAAACAACAGACAAGTTGTCAGGTTGTGGTTTTAACTGCTACATTTGCTATTAGAATAACGAATTTTGGCGATTCGAATCACAAATTGTGAACTGCAACCTACTGACTAGTTGCCAGTTCAACATTTGAATTGCGATTTGCAAACTGCGAACTACAAACTAGTTGCCAATTCGCAGTTCGCGAAGTACGAATTGCAAATTCAAGCCAGTCATCAGTTTCCTTTTCGAATTGCGAACTGAGAACTGCAGACTAGTTGTCATTCCAAATTGGTGATTTAAATAAAGACTATTTGCCAAGTTCGCAGTACGCGATTTATACCCCCACCCCACCCAATTTGTTTAATGCTATGAATTGTTACACTCGGGACAATTTAAATATAATTCTGAAATAATTTCACTGAAACTCTTTCTTGAAACAGGAATATATTTGAAACAAACAAAACAATACCAAAACTGATTGTTAAAACATGAAGAATAAAACATATTTGATAATTAATGTCAATTGTTACAACATGAAAGCGAACATAAATATTATTTATAATATTATTTTACTAACAATGGAGTATCATTTCAGCATGGAGAAAACTTGAACTGAAAAGTAATTTGTGGTATGCATGTTCGTAAAATGTACATTTAAACAAATAATACCCTTACAATTCAGTTTAAGTGCAAAAAACCTCCTTGTACTAGAAAAGGGGAGATCATTCAACAAAATAGACACATTTTTTGGAGGCAATTTTACAACTTCTTTTATTTTACCATTTTAATGATAGACAATATAAATTTAGTTGTACATGTAAAATAAATAGCAGTTTAGTTTACATTATAACGAAAAAAGTATTCACTCATTTCTATGTAACATTTATATCAGAAGACATTCTAGCTTGTTGCCATGACGGTCACAAAATAGTGACAAATTTGTAAAATAAATATAGAATATCAATGCCCCACTGAAGCACAATTTTTAACATGTATGTTTGTAAAACAATGTTTAGTTAATCAAATAATATCCATTTAATCGATACAAAGATTGAAAACTCTCTATATTTCGAAAAAGGGAGACAATTCAACACTTAAAATTACATAGTTCTGTGAAATGTTATATGCTTTTTTTATCTGACCATTTTAATGATAGACACTTTCATCGATCATGGGATGGTCCAGCAAGAATTCCCTAGTATACTGTCTTCAGTATCCTCACACTTACCAGCTTACTTATGTAGTATTGCTAGCTTTCGACGGGCCCTATTTTCACTTTTTTGCCAGATGGGGCTTCCATGTTAGCTTGTCGAGGGTAGCACCTAAACATGTAGCCTCTTTTACTTTAGTCAGAGGAATGCCATTTATGTTGATGGCACCAGCCTCCTGCTAATGTGACATAATGAATGGTTGTACAGGACTTTTACAACAGCCATGTTGACAGTGAAGTAGTCAAGACTATGTTAGCTTCACGGCACTATACCTCGCCCTTTACTTTTGAAGCGGATAATGACGATGATGCCATAGATAAGGAAGACGAGATTCCAAGAGACATCCTGAACACACATGCTCTCTCAGCATTATACTGGATTAAAGGACAGGATGCTGACCAGACTATTTCTAACGTTAAAACCAGTGTTTCTCTTGGAACACGTCCTAATCAGGCTCAGATTCAAAAGTATCCCTCAGCTGCCAAGAAGTATCTCACAAACTGGAAAAACCTGATCGTGAAAGATGAGATCCTCAAACATAAATCACCTATAAGGGGTGATCCTGTTGACCAGGTAGTTCTCCCTGAATCTGCAAGAAGCACTGTATTTAAAGCCTTGCATGACGACATGGGTCACCAATAGAACCCTGAGACTTTTCAAGGAGCGCATCTACTGGCTTAGTATGGGTGCTGACATTGCGTTATGACTGAGTCTTTGTGACAGGTGCACTCGCCGTCAGGTATCACCGACTGTTGCGACAGGGTTGGTCAACATCACTTCTTCGGCGCCGATGGAGTTGGTGCCCATTGATAACTTGTCGCTTGAAGTTTCCAATGGTGGCTTTAAGAATGTACTTGTAATCGTGGATCATTTCACGCGCTTTGCTCATGCTATACGTACCAGTAACCAAACTGCTCCAACGACGGCAATGGTTCTATACGACCACTTTTTCATGCATTACGGGTTCCCTGAGAGATTACACAGCGACAGAGGTCAGAATTTCCTGTCACTGATAATCTAGAGCCTATGTTAAATCACCGAGATAAAGATGTAAAGGACGACTCCTTATCATGCGCAAGGAAATGGCGAGGTCGAAAAATTCAATTAAACTCTTCTCCAGATGTATGGAACCCTCGCGAATGATAAGAAGAGAGATTTCAGTTTTCTTTCAAATTTCAATAAATTGCACAGAAGGTTTCCTGTAACACCTTAGTGTTCCCATTATTTTGGTCATAGGAAATTCTGACCTCTGTCGCTGTGTAATCTCTCAGGGAACCCGTAATGCATGAAAAAGTGGTCGTATAGAACCATTGCCGGGTCAGTGGGTCAAAGTCACAGTGATCTCTGTTAGCTTTCCCTTGGTAACATTGCAAAAGATTTCCACAAAACATACTCAGAACAATCCAGTCAGACAGACCAGTAGAGCGATACTGGCCCTGTCGGGCCTCTTGTTATAAACCATATGCAATGGTTTCCTCCATAATATTCAACTCAAATTTATAGTTTGCTTAATTACTGCATTTTTGACAAATCTTGCTACATAGATATTACTTATTATCAGGGTATAAATGTATTGGTCAGCTTTACTTTTTTTGGATACAATTAATTACATGCCAGGTAGTGCATAGATTCCTGTTGTATGACCAGATGAAAGGGTTCCCTCAGTGTTATCTTACATATGCTAAATGGCTACAGAAGTCAATATAGGGTCACATTATTTCTTTATTTTTGATTCTGTATTTAATGGCAATTATAAAACCAGGCACAGTCCTGTCCGGTGCTGATCGCATTTGTCCAGTCGTTAGAGTCAAGGGAAGGAGAACTTGTGAATATGTTATAAAAATGCCCGGAAAAGACATGAGGTGATGACTCTAACGACTGATGCCATTATAATGAAATAACTGAAAAATATGTTAACCCCGACAGGGATAGAATTCAGAAATAGATGCAGTTAAAGGGCCACCGGGGTACCAGGCCCCATTCACATATAGACTACTTGTGTTTTTCTTTCGCATATAGCACGGAAATGCACGACACTTCTTATTTGTTTCTAACAAGTTCTTCTCTAAGATGGCTGGAAAACATTAAAAACAGTTTCAGAAATGTCAAATACCCCGGCCAGGATTCAATCTGAGGTATTCCCGTTTCTATAGACCAGAGTGTGAACAACTTTACAACCGTGTACTATTACTTATGCACTTACACTTGGCCTTTTATCCCGAATATCCCGAGTGTAACATTTTGACTTTAGATGTATTCCACTTTTAAATTATCTGCTTACTTTTTTGTATTTCTTTATCTTATTTTATTTTTGAGACAAGCATGTCAATACAAGTATATCTGTAACAGACATAATCAAGTAGTGAAAGGTAACTTCCTACATGATCATTACTGGTGTCCCGAGTGTAACACATTTTTGACAAGTTTGATTGTCGTATGATAATGACACAGAAATGATAAATACATGTCTTCTATAGTTTTGTTCCTTAAAATATATGACACTGTAACATTTTAATGCTTTACACGGTAGAATAGAGTACCTGTGAATGAGTATAATATTGAAAACATATTTACTTATGTCAATTTTTACATAATGAAATCGAAAATAAAATAATGTTTTTATTAAAAACAATTTACCTCAGCCTTTTAAATGCCGTAAAATGTTACACTCGGGACACTAGAATTAAAAATCTGTAAATTATATTTTCCTTTGCAAACCATGTTGCATAATTGTATTTGAGACCATTAATATAAACCAAATTCATATCGAAGATCAGTGACACTGGAATATCCCGAGTGTAACATTTTGACTTTTTGATGTATGCCACTGTTATATTATTTGCTTAATTTTCAATTTTTTCTACTTTTGAGACAACCATGTCAATACAGTTATATCTGCAACATACATGATCAACGGTCGCAAGGTTATTTCCTACATGATCATACCAGGGGTCCCGAGTGAAACACATTTTGACAAGTTTGATCGTCATATGTAAATGACACAGAAATAATAAATAAATATATTCCATAGTTTTGTTACTTAATACATATGACACCGTTACGTTTTATTGCTTATGAAGTACCTGCGAGTGAGTTAAGTGTTCAAAGCTTTTAAAAATACTTTTCATCAGATATAACACGCATTTTCCATTAAGTATGTAGCATGAATAATAAAACATCTTTAGAATAATTTATGTCAAAGTTTACATAATAAAAGCGAACATAAAAAATTTATTGATAATATAATTGTTACTAGCGATTCAGCCCAGCTTTTTAAATGCCAAAAACGTTACACTCGGGACACTAAAATTAAAATTCTGTAAGTTATGTTTTTCTTAGTAAACCATTTTGGCAAAGTGTATTTGAGACCATTAATATAATCTAAATTGATAAGTATATCTGCAACTTACATGATCAAGTAGTGAAAATTTGTTTCTTATATGACAATTCCTGGTGTCCCGAATATAACACATTTTTGACAAATATGAATGAATATCTTCTATGGTTTGGTTGCGTAATATATATGACAATGTAACAATTTAATGCTTTAGACAGGATAGTGAAGTACCTGCGAGTGAGAAAATTATTTAAAACTTAGTAAAAATGCTTTTATTCAAATGTAACATGCAGCATCTATTTAGTTTGACGAGTAAAAGAGATTTAGAACAATTAATGTGATTTTTTTCCGATTATATTAGGTTATAATATTACTGTTACTAACAGTTCCTCCAAGCTTTTTAAATGCCATGAAATGTTACACTCGGTACACTAAAATTAAGATTATGTAAAATTGTCAGTCAAACTTTATCTTGAAATAGGAAAAGATTAAAAACAAACAAAACAATGCCAAAACTAGTTCTTAAAAATAGCGACCATGAATTTTGTCAATAATATGATTGTAACTAACGATTCAGCCCAGCTTTTCAATCGCTTTGACATGTTACACTCGGGACACCTAAAATTAAAATTCTGTAAGGTATGTTTTCCTGTGTTAAACATGTTACCTTACTGCATTTGAAACCATTAATATAAACAAGATTGACAAAGAAGATAATTTGCTCTTGAATATCTCGTTTCGACTTTAGATATATGCCACTTTTATATTTTCTGCTTGATTTTTTACTCTATTTTACTTTTGAGACAACCATGTCCATACAAATGTATCTGCAACTTACATGATCAAGTAGTGAAAGTTATTTTAATACATGATCATTCCTGGTGTCCCGAGTGTAACACGTTTTGAAAAGCTTGATTGTTGTATGTAAATGACACAGAAATAATAAATAAATGTCTTCTATAGTTTTGTCTCTTAAAATATATGACACTGTATCATTTAATGTTTTCACAGTAGAATGAAGTACTTGTGAATGAGTAAAGTATTTTAAACTTGAAAAACAAAACTTTTATTCAAATATAATACGTAGTTTCTATTAGTATGTAACATGAATAAAAACATCTTCAGAATAATGTCAATTTTCACGTGATGAAAGCGAACATGAATTTAATTAATAATATTATTTTTACTAACAATTCACCCAAGCTTATTTAATACCATAATTTGTTACACTCGGGACAATATAATTAAAGTTCTGTAAGTTATGTTTTCCTGTGTGAAACATGTTGCCCAATTGTATTTGAGACCATTAATATAAAAAAAATTCATTTACAAAATTAATGACTCCGGAATATCGCGAGTGTAACCATTTATTTTTAGATGTATGTCCCTGTTATATTCTCTGCTTAATTCTTTACTTTATTCTACTTTTGAAAAAAAAACATAACGATACAATTATATCTGCAACAGACATGATCAAGGAGTGCAAGGTTATTTCCTACACGATAATACATGGTGTCCTGAGTTAGGCACATTTTTGACAAGTTTGATCATCATATGTAAATGACACAGAAATAATCAATTAATATCTTCCATAGTTTGGTTGCTTAATATATATGACACTAACATTTTAATACGTTGCACATTAGAATGAAGTACCTACAAGCAAGTGAATTCCTTGAAATGTCACACTCGAGACACTTAAATTAAAATGATGTAATATGTTCACTTAAACTTTTTCTTTAAGCAGGAAATGGTTGCTAAAATTTCACTTTAAATGGAGAACTCTAAGTTCAAATGAAATAACTGAAAAATATGATGAAAATGAGTAACTTCTTCAATAGGAGAGAGAAACATTGTGAGTAAATGGTAAACTAACTCAAGTCTTAAGAAAAAGTGAGAAGAAACAAAGGAAAGAAATACTTCAAAATAAAGTACAGTCAGATGGTCAAAGGGTTGAGAAAACATAATCTTGTGTTTGATGAAGAAAAAAGAACTTAAGAAAACAAACACTAAGAAAAAGACGGCTGAACAGAAGGCAAGTGATGTGTGTAAAACCTGTAACATAAAATACTCTTTGAACCTATCCCAAGCTTCATTTCCTATCTACATATTGCTTTTTCTTGTTTATTCTCCTTCTGCTTTCTCTAAAATGTGTTACACTCGGGGTACCAGGTATGATCATGTAATTACCTTGCTATCCTTGACCATGTCTGTTGCAGATATACTTGTATTGACATGCTTGTCTAAAAAAAGTTAAAACAAAATATTAAGCAGACATTATAATAGTGGCATACATTTAAAGGCAAAATGTTTCATGTATTCAAGAATTACTGTTCTTTATCGTAATCTTGTTTGGGTTCTAAGCAGGTTCACCGGAAGAGAATTCCTTGGGTCGTTCGGGAGTAGAAACAATAAAATGACACATGTTATCGCTAAACATGCAAGGATAGAAAGCAGAAGGAGGATAAACAAGAAAAAGCAATATTTAGATAGGAAATGAAGCTTGGGATAGGTTCAAAGAGTATTTTATGTTACAGGTTTTACACATATCACTTGCCTTCTGTCCAGCCGTCTTTTTCTTAGTGTTTGTTTTCTTAATCTTTCTTAAGTTTTCTTTCTTCATCAAACACAAGATTATGTTTTCTCAACCCTTTAACCATGTGACTGTACTTTATTTTAAAATATTTCTTTCCTTTGTTTCTTCTCACTTTTTCTTAAGACTTGAGTTAGTTTACCATTTACCCACAATGTTTCTCTCTCCCATTGAAGAAGTTACTCATTTTCATCATATTTTTCAGTTATTTCATTTGAACTTAGAGTTCTCCATTTAAAGTGAAATTTTAGCAACCATTTCCTGTTTAAAGAAAAAGTTTAAGTGAACATATTACATAATTTTAATTTAAGTGTCTCGAGTGTAACATTTCAATGAATTCACTTGCTTGTAGGTACTTCATTCTAATGTGCAACGTATTAAAATGTTAGTGTCATATATTTTAAGCAACCAAACTATGGAAGATATTTATTGATTATTTCTGTGTCATTTACATATGATGATCAAACTTGTCAAAAATGTGTCTCACTCAGGACACCATGTATTATCGTGTAGGAAATGACCTTGCACTGCTTGACCATGACTGTTGCAGATATAATTGTATCGTTATGCTTTTTTCAAAAGTAGAATAAAGTAAAGAATTAAGCAGAGAGTATAACAGGGACATACATCTAAAGATAAATGGTTACACTCGCGATATTCCGGAGTCATTAATTTTGTAAATGAATTTTTTTATATTAATGGTCTCAAATACAATTGGGCAACATGTTTTACACAGGAAAACATAACTTACAGAACTTTAATTATATTGTCCCGAGTGTAACAAATTATGGTATTAAATAAGCTTGGGTGAATTGTTAGTAAACATAATATTATTAATTAAATTCATGTTCGCTTTCATCACGTGAAAATTGACATTATTCTGAAGATGTTTTTATTCATGTTACATACTAATAGAAACTACGTATTATATTTGAATAAAAGTTTTATTTTTCAAGTTTAAAATACTTTACTCATTCACAAGTACTTCATTCTACTGTGAAAACATTAAAATGATACAGTGTCATATATTTTAAGAGACAAAACTATAGAAGACATTTATTTATTATTTCTGTGTCATTTACATACAACAATCAAGCTTTTCAAAACGTGTTACACTCGGGACACCAGGAATGATCATGTATTAAAATAACTTTCACTACTTGATCATGTAAGTTGCAGATACATTTGTATGGACATGGTTGTCTCAAAAGTAAAGTAGAGTAAAAAATCAAGCAGAAAATATAAAAGTGGCATATATCTAAAGTCGAAATGTTACACTCGGGATATTCAAGAGCAAATTATCTTCTTTGTCAATCTTGTTTATATTAATGGTTTCAAATGCAGTAAGGCAACATGTTAAAACAGGAAAACATACCTTACAGAATTTTAATTTTAGGTGTCCCGAGTGTAACATGTCAAGGCGATTGAAAAGCTGGGCTGAATCGTTAGTTACAATCATATTATTGACAAAATTCATGGTCGCTATTTTTAAGAACTAGTTTTGGCATTGTTTTGTTTGTTTTAAATCCTTTCCTATTTCAAGATAAAGTTTGACTTACAACTTTACATAATCTTAATTTTAGTGTACCGAGTGTAACATTTCATGGCATTTAAAAAGCTTGGAGGAACTGTTAGTAACAATAATATTATAACCTAATATAATCGGAAAAAAATCACATTAATTGTTCTAAATCTCGTTTACTCGTCAAACTAAATAGATACTGCGACAATCATATTTATCAAAAATGTGTTATACTCGGGATACCAGGAATTGTCATATAAGAAACAAATTTTCACTATTTGATCATGTAAGTTGCAGATATACTTGTATCGACATGGTTGTCTCAAAACTAAAATAAAGTTAAGAATTAGGCAGAGAATATAAAAGTGGCATACATCTTAAGTCAAAATTTTACACTCAGGACATTGCCAAAATGGTTTACGAAGGAAAACATAACTTACAGAATTTTAATTTTAGTGTCCCGAGTGTAACGTTTTTTGGCATTTAAAAAGCTGGGCTGAATCGCTAGTAACAATTATATTATCAATAAATTTTTTATGTTCGCTTTTATTATGTAAACTTTGACATAAATTATTCTAAAGATGTTTTATTATTCATGCTACATACTTAATTGAAAATGCGTGTTATATCTGATGAAAGTACTTTTTTTCAAAGCTTTGAACACTTAACTCACTCGCAGGTACTTCATAAGCAATAAAACGTAACGGTGTCATATGTATTAAGTAACAAAACTATGGAATATATTTATTTATTATTTCTGTGTCATTTACATATGACGATCAAACTTGTCAAAAATGTGTTTCACTCGGGACCCCGGGTATGATCATGTAGGAAATAACCTTGCGACCGTTGATCATGTATGTTGCAGATATAACTGTATTGACATGGTTGTCTCAAAAGTAGAAAAAAATTGAAAATTAAGCAGATAATATAACAGTGGCATACATCAAAAAGTCAAAATGTTACACTCGGGATATTCCAGTGTCACTGATCTTCGATATGAATTTGGTTTATATTAATGGTCTCAAATACAATTATGCGACATGGTTTGCAAAGGAAAAGATAATTTAAAGAGTTTTAATTTTAATGTCCCGAGTGTAACATTTTACGGCATTTAAAAGGCTGAAATAAATTGTTTTTAATAAAAATATTATTTTATTTTCGATTTCATTATGTAAAAATTGACATAAGTAAATATGTTTTAAATACTATACTCATTCACAGGTACTCTATTCTACCGTGTAAAGCATTTAAAAGTTTCAGTGTCATATATTTTAAGGAACAAAACTATAGAAGACATTTATTTATCATTTTTGTCAAAACTTGTCAAAAATGTGTTACACTCGGGACACCAGTAATGATCATGTAGGAAGTTACCTTTTACTACTTGATCATGTCTGTTACAGATATACTTGTATTGACATGATTGTCTCAAAAATAAAATAAGATAAAGAAATAAGCAGAGAATTTAAAAGTGGAATACATCTAAAGTCAAAATGTTACACTCGGGATATTCCAGAGTCACTGATCTTATATATCAATTCAGTTTGGAATCTTTACATAAACCAGGCTTGGTTACCTCAGATTGAATCCTGGCCGGGGTATTTAACATTTCTGAAACTGTTTTTAATGTTTCCCAGCCATCTTAGAGAAGAACTTGTTAGACACAAATAAGAAGTGTCGTGCATTTCCGTGCTATATGCGAAAGAAAAACACAAGTAGTCTATATGTGAATGGGGCCTGGTACCCCGGTGTCCCTTTAACTGCATCTATGTCTTAATTCTATCCCTGTCGGGTTAACATATTTTTCAGTTATTTCATTATACTGGCATCAGTCGTTAGAGTCATCACCTCATGTCTTTTCTGGGCATTTTTATAACATATTCATAAGTTATCCTTCCCTTGACTCTAACGACTGGACAAATGCGATCAGCACCGGACAGGACTGTGCCTGGTTTTATAATTGCCATTAAATAAAGAATCATTGAAGAAGTGTTAATGATATAATGTGACCCTATATTGACTTCTGTAGCCATTTAGCATATGTAAGATAACACTAAGGGAACCCTTTCATCTGGTCATACAACAGGAATCTCTGCACCACCTTGCATGTAATTAATTGTATCCAAAAAAAAGTAAAGCTGACCAATACATTTATACCCTGATAATAAGTAGGTTCTATGTAGCAAGATTTGTCAAAAATGCAGTAATTAAGCAAATTATAAATTTGAGTTGAATATTATGGAGGAAACCATTGCATATGGTTTATAACAAGAGGCCCGAAAGGGCCAGAATCGCTCTACTGGTCTGTCTGACTGGATTGTTCTGAGTATGTTTTGTGAAAATCTTTTGCAATGTTACCAAGGAAAAGCTAACAGAGATCACTGTGACTTTGACCTACTGACCCCAAAAAACACAAGGGAGCATCTACTCAGTAAGACCAATCATCCTTTTACGTTTGAATACTGTGGATTATTAAGATCTTAAGATATTGAGTGGAAAAGGTTCGGGTAACTGTGACCTAGACCTTTGACCCACTAACCCAAAAGTCGATAGGGATCATCTACATGCTACAGGAAACCTTCTGAGCAAATATGATAAAAGTTGAAAGAAAACTGTGACCCGTAGAGCGTTATCAAGGAAAATCTAACGGAAGTTACTGTAACCTTGACCTTTGACCCATTGACCCCAATAACAATGGGAACACCAAGGTGTTACAGGAAACCTTCTGTGCAATTTAATGAAATTTGAAAGAAAACTGAGATCCGTAGAGCGTTATCAAGGAAAATCTAACGGAGGTCACTTTGACGTTGACCTTTGACACACTGACAACGAAAACAAAAGGAATCATCTAAATATTGCAGGATTCTTTCTGGGCAAGTTTGATGAAAGATGAATGAAAATTGCGACCTGTAGAGTATTATCAAGGCATTGCTATCCGAGGTTACTGTGACCTTGACCTTTCACTCACTGACCCCCCAAAAAACAGGGAACATCTTCAAATTGCGGGGATTCGTATCAGCAAGTGTCATCAAAGTCAAATGAGTATTGCAACCTGTAGTACGTTATCAATGAAAATCTTTAAGACGGACAGACAGACCGACGACGGACAAACCACCATGGCACAAGCTCCGCTGGACTTTGTCCAGTTGAGCTATAAATTGTAATACGATATCTGAAATTTGTAGCAGGATATTTATCTGGGAGAATATTTTTTCTGTGCTCTAACAGAAAGCGGAAAGCCTTTAACAGTTGTAAGCTTCCAACAGGACAGTTGTAGTTTGCCATCAGTATTTCGCATTGTTGTGTCACCGCTAGTTTCATTAATGAAGTCGCAGGAAAAGAAACTTGTCTTTAGATGTGAATGCATTGTATTTGACTGATACAAAAAACAATACGGTGGACATACTGAAAGGCAGTTATAAGATTCCAGAGATGAGCTTTGATTGCGACAATTATTATAGAGATATCTTTTTGAAGAAAAAAAAACTTCAAGAGAAAAAATACCTCTTAATCTCAACCGACTTTTCTAAATTTATAGTTTTCCCACATATTAGGCATACAGTTGACTTTGTAGTATCTTGAAATATGTTTTGTTGGTGTTTTAATTCATTTTTTCTATATTTTAAAACACTGTTTTATTGAATAATACTAGAGAATAATTTATTACAAATAATTCCCGTACACTATATACCTTATAAAAATGCTATACGTGCTGATCTCTAAAATATAATGTGTTACCCAAAACTTTAACTTAGAATTTAGTTACAATCAGATATTTTCCTTACTTCAACATCTGGTCAGATTTTTCAAGTCTCATTTGTCTTCTTCTGGTCAGTGCTACTTGAGAATAAATTGCTTGACCAGAAGGCAATAAAATGTCCTTACAGTTTAACCACTGATGTGTTTCTCATTGGATTAGGTAACATTTAATAAGTCTGTTGAGATGAGCTTTGACAGAGAAAATACTTTGATAGAGATACTTTCTAAGACAAAAAAAAGAGTTAAAGGGAAAAAAGACCTCTGAATCTCAACAGACTTTTATAAGTCTATTATTTCATTTGAACTTAGAGTTCTCCATTTAAAGGGGAAATTTTAACAACTAGTTTTGGCATTGTTTTGATTGTTTCAAATCTATTCCTGTTTCAAGAAAATGTTTCAGTGAAAATATTACAGAATTTAATTTTAATGTCCCGAGTGTAACATTCATGGCATTAAAAAGCTAGGGGTGAGTTGTTAGTAACAATGATATTATTAATAAATTTAATCATGGAAAAATTGACATTAATTATTGTGATAATGTTCTATTCTTCATATAACATATAAAATAGAAACTGCGTGTTATATTTAAATAAAAGCATTTTTCCAGATTTAAATACTTCACTCGCAGGTACTTCATTCTACTATGTAAAGCATTGCATTATATACATTAAGCAACCAAACAATAAAACTCATTCTTGCTTTCATCATGTAAAAATTGACATTTATTATTCAAAGGATGTTTTATTATTCATGTTTTAACACTTAGTTTTGGAATTATTTTGTTTGTTTCAAATCTTTTCCTGTTTAAAGAAAAAGTCTGATTGAAAATACTGCAGTATTTTGATTTAGGTTTTTTACGAGTGTAATGTTTCATGGCATTTTAAAAGCAAGGAGGAAATGTTAATCGCGAACTGTGAACTTAGCAAATAGTCTTTTTTTAAACCGCTTTTTTGGAATGACAACTATTCTGCAGTTCGCAGTTCGCTTTTCAAATTGGAAACTGGTGACTGGTTTGTATTTGCAATCCGTACTTCGAATCGCGACCTGCGAACTGTCAACTAGTTTGTAGTTCGCAGTTTGCAATTCGCAATCCGAATCGCGAACTTGCAACTAGTCTATAAAATTCTTTATTCTAATAGCAAACTAAGCAGTTCGAACCGCAAGCAGGCAACTTGTCTACATCTCGCAGTTCGCAGTTAAAATCGCGACCTACGAACTGGCAACTTATATGGTATTATCGACTGGAAGGCTAATGAAACGACGGAGAAGATTTCTGTGTGGAAGCCATTTTCGGCCTTGACCATCTTCTCTCTGCACCTGAAATACAGAAAGGTTTGGATCTGGTTTACTCAGAATTTTGTAGGATTTCTCTTTCCAGATGTTTGCCAGCTTCTGCTTCCCTTTCAAACCCACGTTTCTGACAAGAACGCGATCGCCAGGCAAAAGCTTGCACTCACGAACTTTTCCGTCATAGTTACCCTTAGCCTTGTGACCGCTGACCGCTAGGTTTTTTGGCCCTTTGGTATGCATCAGCAAGGTCTATTTCTAATTTCTTCATATAATCTGACGGCGAAGTTCTACTGCAATGCTGCCGTTTGAGCCCTAGAAAGGCGTCAATTGAAAATTCTGGTGGTCGGCCATACATGAGGCTATAGGGCGTAAAATCAGTGCTTTCGTGTCGCGTGGCATTATATGCGTGAACGAGAATTGGGACGAATGCCTTCCAATCTCTCTTCTTATCATTCGCGAGGGTCCCATACATCTCGAGAAGAGTTTAATTGAACTTTTTGACCTCGCCATTTCCTTGCGCATGATAAGGAGTCGTCCTTTACCTCTTTATCCCGGTGATTTAACATAGACTCTAGATTATCAGTGACAGGAAATTCTGACCTCTGTCGCTGTGTAATCTCTCAGGGAACCCGTAATGCATGAAAAAGTGGTCGTATAGAACCATTGCCGTCGTTGGAGCAGTTTGGTTACTGGTAGGTATAGCATGAGCAAAGCGCGTGAAATGATCCACGATAACAAGTACATTCTTAAAAACAAAAATAATATCAAACAGGGAATGCCACGTACCAAAAACGCAGCCTCCCCAAAACGAGCCCCACAGCACCCAGAAGTGCACACCACCAACACACACACACACGCACACGCACACACACACACACAACACACACACACACACAATCATGTACACACACAAACATACACTACCAACACACACAAGCATACAAAGCAAACACACGAGGACAAAACGAACAATTAACGGAACACAGTGGGGCACCGCCTTGGAACGGTCAGTGGCAAAAACACCACTGGGGAGCTTAAAGCCACCACTGGAAACTTCAAGCGACAAGTTATCAATGGGCACAAACTCCATCGGCGCCGAAGAAGTGATGTTGACCAACCCTGTCGCAACAGTCGGTGATACCTGACGGCGAATGCACCTGTCACAAAGACTCACCCATAACGCAATGTCAGCTCCCATACTAAGCCAGTAGATGCGCTCCTTGAAAAGACTCAGCTTTCTATTGGTGACCCATGTCGTCATGCAAGGCTTTAAATACAGTGGTTCTTGCAGATTCAGGGAGAACTACCTGGTCAACAGGTTCACCCATTATAGGTGATTTATGTTTGAGAATCCCATCTTTCACGATCAGGTTTTTCCAGTTTGTGAGGTACTTCCTGGCAGCTGAGGGATACTTCTGAATCTGAGCCTGATTAGGACGTGTTCAAAGAGAAACACTGGTTTTAACATTAGAAATAGTCGGGTCAGCATCTTGTCCTTTAATCCAGTATAATGCTGAGAGAGCATGTGTGTTCAGGATGTCTCTTGGAATCTCGTCTTCCTTATCTATGGCATCATCGTCATTATCCGCTTCAAAAGTAAAGGGCGAGGTATAGTGCCGTGAAGCTAGCATAGCTTTGACTACTTCACTGTCAACATGGCTGTTGTAAAAGTCCTGTACAACCATTCATTATGTCACATTAGCAGGAGGCTGGTGCCATCAACATTAATGGCATTCCTCTTACTAAAGTAGAAGAGGCTACATGTTTCGATGCTACCCTCGACAAGCTAACCTGGAAGCCCCATCTGGAAAAATATGAAAATAGGGCCCGTCGAAAGCTAGCAATACTACCTAAGTTATCTGGCAAGTGAGAGGATACTGAAGACAGTATACTAGGGAATTTTTGCTGGACCTATGATCGATGAAAGTATCTATCATTAAAATGGTCAGATAAAAAAAGCATATAACATTTCACAAAACTATGTATCTTTAAGTGTTGAATTGTCTCCCTTTTTCGAAATATAGAGAGTTTTCAATCTTTGTATCGATTAAATGGATATTATTTGATTAACTAAACATTGTTTTACAAACATACATGTTAAAAATTGTGCTTCAGTAAAATATTTCATGATGGGGAATTGACATTCTATATTTATTTTACAAATTTGTCACTATTTTGTGACCGTCATGGCAACAAGCTAGAACGTCTTCTGACATAAATGTTACATAGAAATGAGTGAATACTTTTTTCGAAATAATGTATACTAAACTGCTATTTATTTAACATGTACAACTAAATTAGTATTGTCTATCATTAAAATGGTAAAATGAAAGAAGTTGTAAAATTGCCTCCAAAAAAATGTGTCTATTTTGTTGAATGATCTCCCCTGTTCTAGTATAAGGAGCTTTTCGCACTTAAACTGAATTGTAAGGGTATTATTTGCTTAAATGTACATTTAACGAACATACATATAACAAATTACTTTTCAGTCCAAGTTTTCTCCATGCTGAAATGATACTCCATATATACACATAGTTCTCAATAATTTGGCGGCCATCTTGGCGGCCTTTTTGAATAGCAATTCGCAGTTCGAAAAGGAAACTGGTGACTGGTTTGAATTTGCAATTCGTACTTCGCGAACTACGAATTGGCAACTAGTTTGCAGTTCGCAGTTTGCAATTCACAATTCAAATGTCGAACTGGCAACTAGTCTGTAGTTTGCAGTTCACAATTTGTGATTCGAATCGCGAAAATTCGTTATTCTAATAGCAAATGTAGCAGTTGAAACCACAAGCTGACAACTTGTCTGTAGTTTGCAGGTCGCAATTCAAATTGCGACCTGTGACATGGCAACTAGTCTGACGTTCGCAGTTCGCAGATCGCATTTCGAATCGCAAATAGTCGCTTTCTAATAGTAAGCGGATGAATTGTTTGCAATCAGCAATTCGAACCAAAAGCTGGGAACAAGTCGATTCGCGAACTGAGTTTTGGGAATATGTCTACAGTCTTCATTTTACACGCAAACTGAGAACTGGGAACCTCTAATCGAATCGCAAATTAGTAACTGTAGAGCATTTTGCAATTCGAAATTCGAATTGCGAAATGTCGCTTTTCTAAAAGTAAGTGATGACTAGTTTGCAATCAGTAATTCCAACCACAAGTTCGGAACAAGTCGAATCGCGAACTGAGCACAGGGAACATGTCTGAAGTTTGCAATCCGCAAATCGAGTTGCAAACTGCGCACTGGTAACTTGTCTTCATTTTAACCGCAAACTTAGAACTGGGAACTGGGTACTAGCCGGCTGTTCCCAATTTGAATTCGAATCGCTAACTGGCAAATTTACCGAGGGTTAACGCAAACCATCTTCTATTCCACATAACTTACGACTGTTTTGCGTTGAACCCTCGACGCAACAAAGAGGTTGGAGGGTTGTGGCCTATTTCAATAACAAAGCCTGTTGTTGCTCAAGCATTGCTCAAAACCATTGTATGTAACAGCGACATTTCTGGAGAAAGTTGTAGCTGCAATGCACAAGTCGATCAAGTGGTATCTGTTCAACAGACGGGTTGGAGCCAGTGTTGATGGTGTTTTCTCACTTATTCTCTTCTTTTAACAAATGACTTGGTGTCTGGTCTTCCAAGCAGAACCAAAGCTAGGGCCCGTCGAAAGCTAACAATACTACATAAGTTAGCTGACAAGTGAGAGGATACTAAAGACAGTGTACTACGGAATTATTGTTGGACTAACCCATGAACAAAGCTTGGGGCCCCAACAAAGAACTGCATGAAAAGGGAGCTTTGTTTATTATTCCAAGAAGCTGACAGAAGCAAACGCTGTCTATCTTGGGCAACCAACAATTCTCTGGACAGGTCGGAACTGCCACAACCATGGAGTATTGACATGTCAAACATCAGTATCTGCACTAAAGTATCTGGTTTTCAATCGGGTGTTGAAGATGAAAATTTAAAAAAAAATCATGACACAAGCCATGATATCACAAGATTATCTATCAGAGACACGGACCCATGTGTACACAGACAGCTCTGGTAATGCTGCTATTCAAGATATCATGCATACGGCTGGTGGGTCACAGGCAGCATACCAACAGGCTAGCATTAACTACAAAGCCGTAGTAGAAGCAATCTTACAGGCATCGAAAACTATGGAGGAGTAAAAAGAGGGCTGTCAACAGATATTCATTCTAACATGTGCTCTATCAGCCCCAGAATTCATGGCTAATGCAAAATTGGCAACCCTTGCTGAATCAATAAAATGCTCAGCGAGACGTGGGAAGTGTTCATTAAATAGATATGTACACACTGACAGTGGTGTTCATGGTAATGAGCTGGAAGACTTTATATTTTCACAGGTATTTTTTATTTATTTATTAATGGTTTCATATAAATTACGTTCACTATTGTACATGTATTTCATGTCCGGGCTATTGCTTCAAGATGCATTGACAGGTTTTGAAATAACTGCACACAGTGTTTGATGATACCACCGGGATGTGTCTTGTACTTCATCCAGTGGTATACTCCGACGATCAAGCTCATACTTAAATATCAAACTAGTCTGTCAAGGTTATGTTGTGGTATTTTGTGGCTGTGTAACTCTTGAATGCAAAGGCCAATTTCGAAGTAACTGTTTATACTTGTTACCAATTCCTTTCCTGGTCACGGTCACATTTCGATGGTAAAAGGTCAATCTCTGGAAGGATTTGAGACAAATGATCACACCATGGAGACTTTGTGTAATATCCATCTTGCAACAATGACTGCTCAAGATAAAAGTCATATTTAGTGTCAAAGTTCTTGTTTCTATACCTCCCAAACATTTTTAGAATGATTCTTCTAAAATTCTGGAAAGGAATAATGTTTTGCATGGAGTCGTAAGAAAGACAAACTATTTTAAGAACGTATATCAAGATGATTTATTCTCATTTCAAAGTATAAACTTATATTCATAGAAAAAGTCTTGCGTTTTTTAAAACAACATGGCGGACGGCAACCGAAAATTCTAACCCTTACCATATAAGTGATGTCACAGATTCTCCTAATAATTGACGTCACGCATAAACAACTATATTGAATCGATTCAATTAATACACAATAAAGAAAATGTACATTGTAAAACAGCACGCTAGTTGTCTGACAAATTTCAATATTCATTGATTGTTGTTTGATAACAGAATGTCATTTTGTTCATATTTAATATGAAAGTATATAAAAAGGCTTTTAGTCTGTACGAAGAAATGGCAATGTCACACTTAAATATCGAAAGTTGTCGCCGAATTATATCTTCTTAACACTTTTCAGAATCATCACTAAATGTCAAATATCTCCTCATGATAAGAAAGGCCTAGATTACGCTTGGGGTCGAAGGTCATGTCACTGTATCTGCAACGCCCCTGACGCGACTGATGTCTACGACCAGACTGGAAGTTTGGCAATTTGCGAAAGAGATTAAAGTATCATTATGCCAGATCAAGGGAATAAGGAGGATGTGGTGTCACATTAACTTTTCTCATTAAAAAAATTGTGTTACTATATTAGGCGCGTTCGCTTGAGTATCTTCATGCAGCAGTCCAATATGTATGTAGCTTGTGACCAGGCGACGTTTCTCAATATTCAATTCTTTCAATACCACATCATGGAAGTTCCTTCAAGTCAAACTGTTGCACCTTTATACTAGCACCTGACCTTCTTTCCACTTATAGTGCATTTAAAAATTGTAAGCAATTTCCCACGTCCAGTGGCTCATATTTTGTTCCCAATCATTGCCACCGCTTAAAAAACATCTGCTTAGGTTTCATCGCCAAAGAAAACATATGCAAAATGATCACTGGTTCTTTTTGGAAGCATGTATCTAAATTTTCTGGCAGTTTCAATGCATACCCTTTTTTGGTCGTCAGTCAAAAGTAGGGGCACCCACTTTCAAAATTGTCTTTAGAATTAAATCATCGTTTGATAGTGAAACACCAACAGAACGTGCGATATCACTCACGGTATTTGTAGCTTTGTTTTGAAGAATTTCTCTTATTTTGACACGGCTTTTTTCACCAGTTTCTTTTTTTAGCCGACATTTGTTTTGCTGCATTTTCCACAGACCTCGCCTCAAATATCTTTTCTCGTCTAACAATCATCTCATAAATCAATACCTAACCCATAAACACGATCCATTTCGGCAAAAATCTCTTTCTCATAATGACCGATCTTACTGCGACCTATTATGTAAGCCGAAATTTCCTCATCAGTTGTATTCGTTTTCCAACCATTTTTACTACAGTGGTCAACAACTAACTATAACGACAAAAACTCTACAACACAATTATTTGGTAGATATATGGTATGTACTATTGTGAATTTATTGGACAAAGGCATTGGGATGAAAAGATATAGATATATGTACCGGTAATATTTCTCGTGCAAATTGCATGACAGCACAATATAGTAAACTCCCTGAAAATCGGACTCTCAGAAAACCGGAAACCACAGGAAATTTCTTCTTCTAAATTCATTGTATAAAACGCTCAGAATACTGAACTCTCAAAAGTCCGGATTCCGGACGACAGTTTGCTGTTTCTGCAAGATTTTGAACGATATTTTATTCCTGGAAACCGTACGCTACATGTCTTTGTTTTACTTATATATTAGGAGAGTTGGCCATATTAAAGGAAATTATCATCTCGATTAGTCATTTTGTGTCATTTTCAACTGTTTACCATTCATCAGTCCCGCATGTAATCTTTAAGGCGTGAAAAATACGTGTAAGTGTGATAGTAAAATTCGCCGACTACAATTTAAAATGATCCTTGAATAATTGCATAATTACGCAACTCATTTTACGACAAACATTCAAATGAATAAAGTAAAATATTTGAATTTCAACAGGTTTTAATAACTACACCTGTCCAATAGATCATATTTAGTTACTTTGCATCCAATTAGCGTCGATTTAATTACCAAGGTTTGCTGTGGGGTTCGTTTTGGGGAGGCTGCGTTTTTGGTACGTGGCATTCCCTGTTTGATATTATTTTTGTTTTTTTGTATTTACTTATTTAAGATCTTCATTCTGCATACCATAGGGCGTATCCAAATGCTATGTATACATGGACATGTATATGTTTTAAAGGGTATAATATTGTTTCCTCAAATGAAATATGTACAAGCATACAGTGATTTTGAAATAAACTTCAGGCAATTGCTGTCCAGATACGAAGGATGTACAGCCTAGGAGCTACTTCAAAGGTCAATGTCACACTAAGAACTCAACATCTCTAATGTAGGGCTATATACCAGTACTTCATATTTGGAAAGTTATTTCTACATGCTTTCAGTGTGTTTGACTCCCCATAATTGTAAGTCATACCACTGTGGTTGTCATGAATAACATCCAGAGGACTACATTGAAAGGCTAATCAAACTTGTAACTAGGGCTTGAACTTAAGGGCTGGGCTGTAATTTCTAGATGCATCGAGATTCTCTTAAATAACATCTCAAACTTGTTGACAACATATTGATTACTCAAGGCCAATGCCACATTTTAGGGTCCAGGGTCGAATACTAAAATATCCTCGCCGCCTTCAAGGATGTTTTTATGACTTGATCCAGATTTTCATTTCATGCAATTTTCATGTTTTAACTAAGCCTGTCGAAGGTTAACACAGTCATATGTAGGGTCAAAGAGCATGGTCCTATATCTATAAGCTTTTGAAAGATTTTCCTGAACGTTTTAGTTCGTTTAAATCTCATGGAGAGTATCATGTTAATGATATTCAATAATACTAGCAGCTTGATTATAAACAAACTGTAGTGATCATTTTTTTCAATCCAGACTTTCTGTGGTGGGATTTTCATGTAGACAACAAGCAACAAGCAGCTTGATTTTCAAGTGATTTGGGTGAATAAATATCAGTTTTGACCATCGTTTTGGGCATTTTCTTTTTCGTGTCGTGAAATTAGTCTTTACTGTAAAAAGTAGATCTTTGGGTTAATTAAAGTTTAAAATCGTCTGATTGATACGAAATCTGATCAAATTTCGAAGGCTTGTAAAAGTCCAAAACGTTAAAAATGTAAGTTTTTTATAGTTAAATATTACCAGAAAATAATAATCTCCTTTAGCTGTACTTGATAAGGTGCAGGTGTCAGTACAACCAGGTAAATTCGTATCCGGAGATGCAGTTGACAGACGTTTATTAAATAAGGAATGTACAGTAAAACCAATGTAGAAGTCCAAAGATATCCGTATAACTAGCCGGTATATAAAGCTGTTGTTTTCATAATTGCAGATCCGGCTCATACTTACAGGGTCTTCCTGATATCTGTATTAAACTACAAGTTCGGGTCGTGGTGTAAGCTGATGGTTTAGATTATAGCTTCGAACACGGTTTGTGACCAGGTTAGGACAAGTGGCGGATCGGTAGCAGAGCTATAAGTTCGGGTCGTGGTGTAAGCAGATGGCTTGTTACCAGGTTGAGACTAGGGGTTTAGAGTATTGTTATGAACATTGGCGTGTGACCAGGTTGAGACAAGGGGTTTAGGGTATAGGTTTGAGACGTAATAGGGACTTGGGTTAAAACGGTAGGACGTTGTAACTTTAAGTGGGAAAGAATGCAGATTCGGCTCATACTTGCAGAGGTATCAGATCCAATACATATAAAGTTTGATTCAATGTATATGCAAAAGCCTTGATTAAAGTTTATCACTGTTTCAAACAATTATTTTAACAATCATTGGTACCGCGAATCATAAGCTCAGGAGATTGAGGAAAACTTATTATATTTTGTAGACTAATCAAAAGCAGATAGCTGAGGAAAATACTATATTCGTTTAATGGAGTTACACCCTCAGAATATCGTAGAACAGCTATATCATAGTGTAGACCGCTCGATACACGTGACATTTGTAAAGTAGGAATTTCTGTAACAGAGTTTTTAAAACTGGTTTTTGTTAGCATAATTAAATTACTCATATGTGTAAGTTATAGGTCTATATTACAGGAATAAGTAAATGTAATCCAACGAAGCGTTAGCAAACCGCAGACATACGTTTGTTTATTTCTATAATATGGACCAATAACCGGCTAACAGTGTGTCCAGCCTACACATAGTTTTTGCACTTAAAATCTATAGAGAACTAATACGGAGCTTAGCTCTGGGATGTCACAGTCCTTGCTTTTTTTAATGAAATAAGAGCACTTGATTGGATCGGAAAGTAGGACAAACTGTTATTTTTGTAGTCAGCTTGATTCTAGATGATTCTGCAGAATAAGTCACAATCTTTAAATACGTAATGAGATTAAACGTCGTATTATTTCCTCTGATGAAGACATTTCGAGACTAATGATGGAATTCATAAAACACTGAGTTATCTTAAGTGAAGCATATTTTGTCAATCGAAGTAAAAAACCTCGCTGTAAGCAATTTCCTGAGCACCAAAAATAGGTATGATTTTCATTGACAGGATTTTTACAAATACATATTTTTTTTATATTTTCTCTTTTATTATGATAAAAATCCCTTTCTTCACATACATAGATTTTAATTGGATCTAGACTATAATATAATCAAATGGTTAAACATCTAAGTCCCATATAGCCACATACCTATCAAATATCGGAAGAGGAATGTTTGCTTGGTGATGTTCCGTCAGTACATCCGTCCTCACTTTATGTTAAGTTTGTAACGTCTATATTCATGGATCGACTTAAAAATAACCTTAAATGTTTGCCCATAACATACGGTTGTGTCCTGTACCACATCCTGGGAGCTATCTTAAGGCGGTACTTGAAGTTCAACCAAATTTACTATGGAATGGAATAAGGGGCACAATGCACAAGTGGATAAAGTCCTTTCTGTTCAACACAGGACTAGAGACAGTATTGATGAGATACAAAGTCGTAAGTTATTAGAACAACATGGTGCCCTCAATGATGTGTATTGTCATCAACCCTTTTTCTTCTTTTCATAAAATACTTGCCAAATCTCTAAAGGTCACAGAGCTGCCCTCAATGCAGATGACATTGTGCTTGGGTGTTCAAAGGAGAATGCATCTACTGCTACTTTTAGTATGTAGCAAGCTGCAAACATGTTTTCAACATTGGCAGGAGACAGATACATATACAAACGCTGAGAATGTAAGTCATTTTTAATAAAATATTACCAGAAAATGATAATCATCCTTTGTTGTACATGACAAGGTACAAGTGTAAGTATAACCAGATAAAATTGTGTCCGAATAATACAGTTGACAGGAGCTTATTAAATGAGGTATATACAGTGAAACCTATGTATAAATCCAAATATATCCGTTTAAACTAACCGGTATATAAAACTGTTGTGCATACCTTGTTGGCGAAGGGAGCGGATCAGCTGATTAGTGGTTAACGCGCTGGATTTGTAATCGAGGAACTGCAGGTTCGATCTCCAGCTCCTTAACAAACACAACTAATAACTAATAGTCTTTCGGATAAGATCTAAAGCCGAGGTCAGATGTATTGTTGCTGGACTCCAGGTATGTTAAAGAACACTGGGGTGTCACTTGAAAGGAACGCATTCTAGATATTGATCTGTTCCCTGAAACCCAAAATGCTAAACTCATTTGGGATCGTTGGTCATATGGATTATCCGCTACCAACGATAAAACTTTAAATCCATCCATCCTTTCTCTCAGATTGGTGGCAGAGCTATTGCAGAGCACATCAGAGATGATAGAAAACAATTAAGCCATAATTATTACTTTGATATAGCCAATACAGGCGAAACTCCCTCATAATTGCATGCTCTTCCTCATATCTGTATTACGTTCGGATTGTTGTGTAATTCGATGGTTTAGAGTAAAGTTTTGAACCTTTGTATTGCTTGTGACCAGGTTGAGACAAGGGGTTCAGGGTTATAGGTTTTAGATAACGTATTGACTTGGGTTGAAACAGTAGGATATTGTAACTTTGCTTGGAAAGAATATACAGTTATACTTACAGCGTCGGCTCATAATTGCAGAGTATCACATCCCATATATATAAATTGATATATGAGTAGTTTGAAAATATGAAGACTTTTCTTCTATTTCAGGTTAACAGAATATTATGAGACATTTAGACAAACTTTTGCATTCAGAATTATGTTTCAATTATATTATTATTGTTGCAAAGTTTCGTCTTTATTGAGATACTAGTTGAAAGTTATATTTAAAAACGTTGCCAAAAATATCCCGAGTGTAATGTTTCTAGTTGACTTTTTAACTTTTACATAAATCCCAAATGTTATATTTTTTAAAAATTCTTAATTTACTGGAATAAGTCTTTCTCCTATTAAAGGTATAGCAATACACCTGTGATTGAAAACATTATTGTTCCGCTTTAAATAACAAACCCACTGAAGTATATTTTAGCAAAAAAAAATAAACAGCTGGTAAGTGTACAGTGCTCTCGTAAAAGTGATTCAAACTTTTGTTTCTTAATAAATGTATGTTTACTTTGTAAAACATCTTGCACAATTGCATGTGAGAACATTAATGGAAACCAGATTGATACAGGAGATCAATGACTTTTTAATATCCCGAGTGTAATATTTTGACTTTAGATGTATGCCACTTTTATATTCTTTGCTAACTTCTTTATTTTATTTTACTATTGAGACAAGCATGTCAAATCAAGTTTTCTTTTATTTAGTAGTGAAAGTTAATTTCCTAAATGGTCATGCATGTTGTCCCGAGTGTAACACATTTTTGATTTTGATATGTAAATGGCACAGAAATAACCAATGAATATCTTCGATAGATTGGTTGCTTAAAATATACGGTACTGTAACATTATTATGATTTACACAGTATCATAAAGTACCTTTGAGCGAGTAAAGCATTTACAACATGACAAAATACTATTATTTATCTATCATACGCAGTTTATAATGTAACATGATGAATGAAACATCATAGAATAATTTATATGAATTTTTACATAATGAAAGCGAACATGAATTATATTTATAATATCATTGTAACTAACAATTCACCCCAGCTTTTTAAATACCATGAAATGTTATACTCGGGACACTTCAATTAAAACTCTGTAATATTTTTACTCAATCTTTTTTTTTTGAAACAGGAAATGGTTTGAAACAAACAAAACAATGCCAAAACTTGTACGTAAAAGCTCCCCTTTAAATGGAAAAGTATAACTTCAAATAAAATAACTGAAAAATATGACGGAAAATAAACTCAACGTCGAAAGAAATAGTAAGAGGAAACAAGGCAAAGAAAATAAACTCAAAATCCAGTACAGACAGAAGGTTAAAGAGCTGAGACACACAATCTTGACTCTGATGAAGAAAAAAAGCTTCAAAAAGATTAAAGTAAATACAAAAAAAAAAACGAGAGAAAAAGACGGCTAAACAGAAGGCAAATGATTAATGTAACAAAAAGGACTAGTGGAACCTATCCCAAGCTTAATTTCCTTTCAAAATGTTGCTTTCCTTTTTTATCTTCCTCCTCCTTTCTCTCCATTATTGCATGTTTAACACTAACATTTGTGTTTTTGTTGTTTCTAGTCCAGACCGACCCTACGATTTCTCCCTATATGAAACTGCCAAGACCCCACCAGAAGTAGATTTAAGAGATATTTGGGTAATCCGAGTACTAGACCCTATTCATAAATAGACCAATTGTTTTTTTTCGCATATAACATGGAAGCACACGACACTACTTTTTGGTGTCTAACTAGTTCTTCTCTTAGAGTGTGGATTACACTGAAAGATGTTTCAAAGATTTCCAATACCCCGAATGGGGATCTCCCGTATCGGTAGACCAGAGTGTTAACCACTTGACCAATGTGCCTCCCTACTTAAGCATTAACATTTAGCCTGTTTTCAGCTGTTGCTAACCAGGTTGAACGGCTGGTTGTTGTCAATGACTCTAAGCAGTGCATAGAGCAAAGTCGCTTTCAATAACACACCCACTGAAATATACTTTAGCAAAAAAATAAACAGCTGATAAGTGTACGGTGCTCTCTTAAAAGTGATTCAAACTTTGTTTCTTAAGAAATAGCTAGTAATGTACAGTGCTCTCTTAAAAGTGAGTCAAACTGTGTTTCATAATAAAGTTATGTTTTACTTTGTAAAACATGTTCCCCAATTGTAGTTAAGACCATTAATATAAACCAGATTGATATAAAACATCAGTGAAATTTCCAATATCCCGACCGGGATTCGAGGCGAGGACCTCCCGTATCGGTAAACCAGAATGTGCCTCCCAACTTTAGCACTAACACATGGCCTGTTTTCAGCTGTTACTAACCATGGTGAATGCCTAGTTGATGTCAATGACTCTGAGCAGTGCATAGAGCAAAGAAAGATTTCAAAAAAATCAAGAACTGAGAAAAAAGTCGGCTAAACAGAAGGCAAATGATATATGTATAACTAACAAATAAGACTCTTTGAACCTAGCCAAAGCTTAGTTTCCTATCAAAAAGTTGC
The DNA here is from genome assembly GCA_022818135.1 of Saxidomus purpurata. NCBI lineage: Eukaryota > Metazoa > Mollusca > Bivalvia > Venerida > Veneridae > Saxidomus > Saxidomus purpurata. Next base: position 3,075,674 of record JAFMSR010000009.1, read on the forward strand.
TTTTCTTGTTAACCTCCTCTTGCTTTCTTTTCATCCTTTCATGTTTAGCATTTATCTTTGTATTGTTTCTAGTCCAGACCAAAAAAACAAAAATAATATCAAACAGGGAATGCCACGTACCAAAAACGCAGCCTCCCCAAAACGAGCCCCACAGCACCCAGAAGTGCACACCACCAACACACACACACACACACACACACACGCACACACACACGACACACACACACAATCATGTACACACACACACACACATATACACTACCAACACACACTAGCATACAAAGCAAACACACGAGGACAAAACGAACAATTAAAGGAACACAGTGGGGCACCGCCTTGGAACGGTCAGTGGCAAAAACACCACTGGGGAGCTTAAACCGGTTTATGGTGCGCACCCAACCTCACTCTTACCCCCACCATGTTCCAAAGACACAGGACAGTGTAAATAAAAGTAATCCCTGCTAGGTGAATCTCTAACACACGCAATGGAAACAAAAGGCATGGTATGTAAAACACAAAAATGCTCGTGTATAAATATATAAAAAGCAAACCTTGAGAACCAAAAAACGTATGTACTCAATGCCTTTGCAGAAGGCAGAGCACCAAGAGAAACACCCTTAAGGGCCCGACGAAACAGGCCAGAGGACAGAAATCAAAACAGTTTCGTCCCAGTGGGATTTAAAAACTGCCCATCACAGAGTCGTTCATACCCTATAACAGTATGATACAGCACAATAGTCTCAGAGGAATAAAATACTTTACATACAATATTGAAAGTAATTTATATGAAACCATTAATAAATAAATAAAAGGGACCGGTGAAAATTTAAAGTCTGCCAGCTCATTACCATGAACACCACAGTGTGTACGTATCTATTTAATGAACACTTCCAACGTCTCGCTGAGCATTTTAAATGATTCGGCAAGGATTGCAAATTTTGCATTAGCCATGAGTTCTGGGGCTGATAGAGCAAATGTTAGAATGAATATCTGTTGACAGCCCTCTTTTACTCATCCATAGTTTTCGATGCCTGTAAGATTGCTTCTTCTACGGCTTTGTAGATAATGCTTGCCTGTTGGCATGCTTACTGTCTGTGACCCACCAGCCGTGTGCAATATATCTTGAACAGCAGCTTTAGCAGAGCTGTCTGTGTGCACATGGGTCCATGTCTCTGATAGATAATCTTGTGAGATCATGGCTTCTGTCATGGGTTTTTTTAATTTTCATCTTCAACACCCGATTGAAATCCAGGTACTTTAATGCAGATACTGGTGTTTGACATGTCAATTTGCCATGGCTCTGGCAGTTCCGACCTGTCCAGAGAATTGTTGGTTGCCCAAGATAGACAGCGTTTGCTTCTGTCAGCTTCTTGGAATAATAAACAAAGCTCCCTTTTCATGCAGTTCTTTGATTGGGCCCCAAGCTTTGTTCATGGGTTAGTCCAACAATAATTCCCTAGTACACTGTCTTTAGTATCCTCTCACTTGTCAGCTAACTTATGTAGTATTGTTAGCTTTCGACGGGCCCTAGCTTTGGTTCTGCTTGGAAGACCAGACACCAAGTCATTTGTTAAAAGAAGAGAATAAGTGAGAAAACACCATCAACACTGGCTCCAACCCGTCTGTTGAACAGATACCACTTGATCGACTTGTGCATTGCAGCTACAACTTTCTCCACAAATGTCGCAGTTACATACAATGTTATTGGGCAATGCTTGAGCAACAACAGGCTTTGTTATTGAAATAGGCCACAACCCTCCAACCTCTTTGTTGCGTCGAGGGTTCAACGCAAAACAGTCGTAAGTTATGTGGAATAGAAGATGGTTTGCGTTAACCCTCGGTATTAAAGCGAATTGAATTCAAATTGGAAACAGCCGGCTAGTTCCCAGTTCTAAGTTTGCGGTTAAAATGAAGACAAGTTGCCAGTGCGCAGTTTACAACTCGATTTGCAGATTGCAAACTTCAGACATGTTCCCTGTGCTCAGTTCGCGATTCAACTTGTTCCGAACTCGTGGTTTGAATTGTTGATTGCAAACTAGCCATTAGTTACTTTGAGAAAAACGACATTTCGCGATTCGATTTCGAATTGCAAAATGCTCTACAGTTACTAATTTGCGATTCGATTAGAGAATTGGGAACTGCCGAATAGTTCCCAGTTCTCAGTTTGCGTGTAAAATGAAGACTGTAGACAAGTTCCCAATTCTCAGTTCGCGAATCGACTTGTTTCCAGCTTTTGGTTCGAATTGCTGATTGCAAACAAGTTATCAGCTTACTATTAAAAAAACAACTATTTGCGATTCGAATTGCGAACTGCGAACTTCAGACTAGTTGCCAGCTTGTGGTTTGGACTGCTCCGTTTGCTATTAGAATAACGACTTTTCGCGATTCGAATCACAAATTGTGAATTGCAAACTACAGACTAGTTGCCAGTTCGACATTCGAATTGCGAATGGCAAACTGCGAACTATAAACTAGTTGCCATTTCGCAGTTCACGAATTGGTGGTTTAAATAAAGACTATTTGCCAAGTTCGCAGTACGCGATTTACACCCCAACTTTTTAAATGCGATGAATTGTTACACTCGGGACAATTAAATTATAATTCTGAAATAATTTCACTGAAACTCCTTCTTGAAAGAGGAATAGATTTGAAACAAACAAAAAATACCAAACTGGTTGTTAAAACATGAAGAATAAAACATATTTGATAATTAATGTCAATTGTTACATCATGAAAGCGAACATGAATATTATTTATAATATTATTTTATCAACAATTCTACCAAGCTTTTTAAGCGCCATGACATGTTACACTCGGGACATAGATTGCTAAATTAGATCAGTGACTTTGGAATATCCCGAGTGTAACATTTTTACTTTAGATGTATACCTCCCTTATATTCTCTGTTTAATTCTTTATTTTATTTTACTATTGAGACAACCATGCTGATGCAACTGACATGATTAAGTTGAAAAAGTTTACTTCTTACATCATCATACCTGATGTCCCGAGTGAAACACATTTTCGACAAGTTTGAGTGTTGTATGTAAATGACGCAGAACATCAATTAATATCTTATAAATATATGACAATGTAACATTTTAATGCTTTATCATTAGAATGAAATACCTGCGAGCGAATAAAGTATTTATAACTTGACACAATGCTTTAATTTAAATATAACGCGCAGTTTCTGTTTAGTATGTAACATGAGGAGTGAAAGATATTTAAAATATTTAATGTGAATTTTTCCATGATTAAAACAAGTTATAATATTATTGTGACAAACAATTCCTCCCAGCTTTTTAAATACCATGGATTGTTACACTCGGGACACTAAAATTTAAATTCTGTAATGTTGTCAGTCAAACTATTTCTTGAAATAGGAAAAGATTTGAAACAAACAAAACAATGCCAAAATTAGTTGTTTAAACACGAAGAATAAAACATCTTTAGAACAATTAATGTCAATTTTTATATTATGAAAGCGAGTATGAATATTATTTATAACATCATTTTTACTAACAATTCATCCCAATCCTTCGATTTTTCACTGAACTTTTTCTTGAGACTGGAAATATTTTGAAATAAACGAATCAATGCCCGCAAATGAAATAAATGAAAACTATGATGGAAAAAGGTTACATCTTCTATGGAGAGAGAAACAGTGTGAGAAATGGAAAACTAACTCAGGTCTAAAGAAAAAGTAAGTGAAAACAAGGCAAATACATTACTTCAAACTATAGTACAATCAGAAGGATAAAGAGTTAGTTATTATACCTTTTTATTTTAGATCGATAGTGAAACAAGTTATACAACTTATATTAATCACTCTCGACACCTCATTCCTGAAGGTATCCATCGCCGTGAGGTAATGAGAGAAGAGAAGCCAGTTTCCCTTTTAATACTGAGCGCAAAGCAAGGTACCTACTGGTATCATTTTTATATCTTTGGTCTGAGGAAACACAATAGTTTGTTTGATGAAGAATAGAGCTTAAGAAAGATTAAAAAACACGACCTGAGAAAAATTACGGTTAAACAGAAGGCAAATGATATATGTATAACTACAACAAGAAAAAACTATTTGAACATATCCAAAGCTTAATTTCCTACCAAACAGTTGATTTTCTTGTTTACCTCCTCCTGCTTTCTTTTTATCCTTGCATGTTTACAACTACCATTTGTCTTTTTATTGATTCTTGTGCTTACCGACCCAAGGTGAAACTGCTCATGACTTTGAAAGGATTAAGATTAAGAAATAGATGCAGTTACAAGGCAAACAGAGTACTCTATCTTATTAACAATAGACTACTTGTGTTTTCGTATATAGCACGAAAACTCACGACACCTCTTCTAGGTTTCTTACAAGTTGTTCTCTTAGATGGATAGGAAACACTGAAAAATGTTTCTGATATTCCCAATACCCCGATCCGCGATTCGAAGCGAGGACCTCCAGTTTTTGTAAACCAGAGTCTTAACCACTTGACCACTGTGACTCCTAAATTAAGCAAAAACCCTTGGCCCCTTTTTCAGCTGTTTCTAACCATGGTGAACACATGGTTGATGTCATTGACTCTAAGCAGTGCATAGAGCAAAGTCAATATAGTACTGCAAACCAACCTTCATATTATGCCTCTTTAATGTATGAACCGGTTTATGTCTGTAAGCAAAGGGTTTTATATATCAAAATGTTCGTTAGAGTCTATAGATTTCGAAATCGGATGTTACAGTTGCAAAAAAACTGTGGTACATTGAATTGTTGCTATTAAAAATGGCCGCCAAACTGGCCGCCAAATTATTGAGAATTATGTGTATATATGAAGTATCATTTCAGCATGGAGAAAACTTGAACTGAAAAGCAATTTGTGATATGTATGTTCGTAAAATGTAAATTTAAGCAAAAAATACCCTTACAATTCAGTTTGCAAAAACGCTCCTTATACTATTTCTAACGTTAAAATCAGTGTTTCGCTTGGAACACGTCCTAATCAGGCTCAGATTCAAAATTATCCCTCAGCTGCCAGATAGTATCTCACAAACTGGAAAAAACTGATCGTGACATATGGGATACTCAAACATAAATCACCTATAAGGGGTGAACCTGTTGACCAGGTAGTTCTCCCTGAATCTGCAAGAATCACTGTATTTAAAGCCTTGCATGACGACATGGGTCACCAATAGAACCCTGAGACTTTTCAAGGAGCGCTTCTACTGGCCTGGTATGGGTGCTGACATTGCGTTATGGGTGAGTCTTTGTGACAGGTGCATTCGCCGTCAGGTATCACCGACTGTTGCGACATCACTTCTTCGGCGCCGATGGAGTTGGTGCCCATTGATAACTTGTCGCTTGAAGTTTCCAAGGGTAGCTTTGAGAATGTACTTGTTATCGTGGATCATTTCACGCACTTTGCTCATGCTATACCTACCAGTAACCAAACTGCTTCAACGACGGCAATGGTTCTATACGACCACTTTTTCATGCATTACGGGTTCCCTGAGAGATTACATAGCGACAGAGGTCAGAATTTCCTGTCACTGATAATCTAGAGCCTATGTTAAATCACCGGGATAAAGAGGTAAAGGACGACTCCTTACCATGCACAAGGAAATGGCCAGGTCGAAAAGTTCAATTAAACCCTTCTCCAGATGTATGGAACCCTCGCGAATGATAAGAAGAGAGATTGGAATGCATTCGTCCCAATTCTCGTTCACGCATATAATGCCACCCGACACGAAAGTACTGATTGTACGCCCTATAGCCTCATGTTTGGCCGACCACCAGAATTTGCAATAAACGCCTTTCTAGGGCTCAAACGGCAGCATTGCAGTGGAACTTCGCCGTCAGATTATATGAACAAATTAGAAATAGTCAAAAAAAACTACACTTCTCAGCGGTCACAAGGCTAAGGGTAACTATGTCTGAAAAGTTCGTGAGTGCAAGCTTTTGCCTGGCGATCGCATTCTTGTAAAAAAACGTGGGTTTGAAAGGGAAGCAGAAGCTTGCAAATATCTGGAAAGAGAATTCCTACAAAATTCTGAGTAAACCAGATCCAAACCTTTCTGTATTTCAGGTGCAGAGAGAAGATGGTCAAGGCCGAAAATGGCTTCCACGCAGAAATCTACTCCGTCGTTTCATTAGCCTACCAGTCGATAATACCATATAAGTTCCCAGTTTGCAGGTCGCGATTTTAACTGCAAACTGCGAGATGTAGACAAGTTGCCTGCTTGTGGTTCGAACCGCTCAGATTGCTATTAGAATAACGAATTTTAGTGATTCGAATCACAAATTGCGAACTGCAAACTACAGACTAGTTGCCAGTTCGCAGATCGCGATTCGAAGTACGGATTGCAAATACAAACCAGACACCAGTTTCCAATTTGAAAAGCGAACTGCGAACTGCAGAATAGTTGTCATTCAAAATAAGCGGTTTAAAGAGACTATTTGCTAAGTCACAGTTCGCGATTAACACTTCCTCCTTGCTTTTAAAATGCCATGAGATATTACACTCGGAAAACCTAAATTAAAATGCTGTAGTATTTTCAATCAGACATTTTCTTTAAACAGGAAAAGATTTGAAACAAACAAAATAATTCAAAAACTAGGTGTTAAAACATGAAGAATAAGCCATCTTTAGAATAATAAATGTCAATTTTTACATGATGAAAGCAAGCATGAATGAGTTTTATTGTTTGGTTGCTTAATGTATATAATACAATGCTTTACATAGTAGAATGAAGTACCTGCGAGTGAAGTATTTAAAACTTGAAAAGAATGCTTTTATTTAAATATAATACGCTGTTTCTATTTAACATGTTACACGAAGAATAGAACATTATCACGATAATTAATGTCAATTTTTCCATGATTAAATTTATTAATAATATCATTGTTACTAACAACTCACCCCTAGATTTTTAATGCCATGAAATGTTACACTCGGGACATTTAAATTAAATTCTGTAATATTTTCACTGAAACATTTTCTTGAAACAGGAATAGATTTGAAACAATCAAAACAATGCCAAAACTAGTTGTTAAATTTTCCCCTTGAAATGGAGAACTCTAAGTTCAAATGAAATAATAGACTTATAAAAGTATGTTGAGGTTCAGATGTCTTTTGTCTCTTCAAGTCTTTTTTTTTTCGTCTTAGAAACTATCTCTATCAAAAAAAAATCTCAGTCAAAGCTCATCTCAACAGACTTATTTAATGTTACCTAATCCAATGAGAAACACATCAGTGGTTAAACAGTCAGGAAATTTTATTGCTTTCAAGCTCAAGTAGCACTGACCAGAAGAAGACAAATGAGCCTTGAAAAATCTGACAAGATGTTGAAGTAAGGAAAATATCTGATTGTAACTAAATTCTTAGTTGAAATTTTGGGTAGCACATTATATTTTAGAGATCAGCACGCATAGCATTTTTATAAGGTATATAGTGTACGGAATTATTTGTAATAAATTATTCTCTAGTATTATTCAATAAAACAGTGTTTTAAAATATAGACAAAATGAATTAAAACACCAACAAAACATATTTCAAGATACTACAAAGACAACTGTATGCATCAGATGTGGGAAGACAATACACTTAGAAAAGTCGGTTGAGATTAAGAGGTATTTTTTCTTTTGAAGTTTTTTTTCTTCAAAAAGATATCTCTATAATAACTGTCGCAATCAAAGCTCACCTCTGGACTGCACAACATAACATTATAACTGCCTTTCAGTATGTCCACCGTATTGCTTTTTGTATCAGTCAAATACAATGCATTCACATCCAAAGACAAGTTTCTTTTTCCTGCGACTTTATTAATGAAACTAACTAGCGGTGACACAACAATGCGAAATACTGATGGCAAACTACAACTGTCCTGTTGGAAGCTTACAACTATTAAAGACTCTCCGCTTCCTGTTGGAGCACAGAAAAATATCCCTCCAGATAAATATCCTTCTACAACTTTCAGATATCGTCTTTCAAGTTATAGCTCTACTGAACAAGGTCAAGCGGAGCTCATGCCATGGTGGTTTGTCCGTCGTCGGTCTGTCCGTCCGTCCTTAAATGTTTCATTGATAACGTACTACAGGTTGCAATACTCATTTGACGTTGATGACACTTGCTGATAAGGATCACTGTAACTTGAAGATGTTCCCTGTTTTTTGTTGTTTTTGTTTTGGGGGGGTCAGTGAGTCAAAGGTCAAGGTCACAGTAACCTCGGATAGCAATGCCTTGATAACACTCTACAGGTCGCATTTTTCATTCAACTTTCATTTAACTTGCTCAGAAAGAATCCTGCAATATGTAGATGATCCCTTTTGTTTTCGTGGTCAGTGTGTCAATGGTCAACGTCAAAGTGACCTCCGTTACATTTTCCTTGATTACGGGTCACAGTTTTCTTTTAAATTTCATCAAAATTGCACAGAAGGTTTCCTGTAACATGTTAATGTTCCATATTATTTTTGGGGTCAGTGGGTCAAAGGTCAAGGTCACAGTGACTTCCGTTAGATTTTCCTTGATAACGCTCTACGGGTCACAGTTTTCTTTCAACTTTTATGATATTTGCTCAGAAGGTTTCCTGTAGCATGTAGATGATCCCTATCGACTTTTGGGTTAGTGGGTCAAAGGTCTAGGTCACAGTTACCCGAACATCTTCCACTCAATATCTTGAGATCTTAATCACCCACAGTCTTCAAACGTCAAAGGATGATTGGTCTTACTGAGTAAATGTTCCCTTGTGTTTTTGTGGTCAGTGGGTCAAAGTCACAGTGATCTCTGTTAGCTTTTCCATGGTAACATTGCAAAAGATTTTCACAAAACATACTTAGAACAATGCAGTCAAACAGGCCAGTAGAGCGATACTGGCCCTTTCGGGCCTCTTGTTGTAAACCATATGTAATGGTTTCCTCCATAATATTCAACTCAATTTTATAATTTGCTTAATTACTGCATTTTTGACAAATATTGCTACATAGAACCTACTTATTATCAGGGTATAAATGTATTGGTCAGCTTTACTTTTATTTGGATACAATTAATTACATGCAAGGTGGTGCAGAGATTCCTGTTGTATGACCAGATGAAAGGGTTCCCTCAGTGTTATCTTACATATGCTAAATGGCTACAGAAGTCAATATAGGGTCACATTATATCATTAGCACTTCTTCAATGATTCTTTATTTAATGGCAATTACAAAACCAGGCACAGTCCTGTCCGGTCCAGTCGTTAGAGTCTCAAGGGAAGGAGAACTTGTGAATATGTTATAAAAATACCCAGAAAAGACATGAGGTGATGACTCTAACGACTGATGCCAGTATGATGAAATAACTGAAACATATGATAACCCCGACAGGGTTAGGATTAAGAAATAGATGCAGGTAAAGGGCCACCGGGGTACCAGGCTCCATTCACATATAGACTACTTGTGGTTTTTTTTTCGCATTTTTTATAGCACGGAAACACACGACACTTCTTGTTTGTTTCTAACAAGTTCTTCTCTAAGATGACTGAGAAACATTAAAAACAGTTTCAGCAATGTCCAATACCCCGGCCAGGATTCAATCTGAAGTATTCCCGTTTCTATAGACCAGAATGTTAACAACTTTACCACCGTGTACTATTACTTAAGCACTTACACTTAGCCTGGTTTCAGCGGTTACTAACCATGAAAAATTCCTCCTTTATGTAAAGACTCCAAAACTGAATTGATATGTAAGATCAGTGACTCTGGAATATCCCGAGTGTAACATTTTGACTTTAGATGTATTCCACTTTTAAATTCTCTGCTTATTTCTTTATCTTATTTTATTTTTGAGACAAGCATGTCAATACAAGTATTTCTGCAACAGACATGATCAAGTAGTGAAAGGTTACTTCCTACATGATCATTCCTGGTGTCCCGAGTGTAACACATTTTTGACAAGTTTGATTGTCGTATGATAATGACACAGAAAAGATAAAGTTTGGTTCCTTAAAATATATGATACTATATTTAATGCTTTACACAGTAGAATAGAGTGCCTGTGAATGAGTATAGTATTTAAAACTTGAAAAGATCTTTATTCAAATATAACACTCAGTTTGTATTTAGTAAGTAACATGAATAAAAGACATCTTTCGAATTACTTATGTCAATGTTTACATAATGAAATCGAAAATAAAATAATATTTTTATTAAAAACAATTTTCCCCAGCCTTTTAAATGCCATAAAATGTTACACTCGGGACACTAAACTTAAAACTCTGTTAATTATCTTTTCCTTTGAAAACCATGTTGCATAACTGGATTTGAGACCATTAATATAAACCAAATTCATATCGAAGATCAGTGACACTGGAATATCCCGAGTGTAACATTTTGACTTTTTGATGTATGCCACTGTTATACTATCTGCTTAATTTTCAATTTTTTCTACTTTTGAGACAACCATGTCAATACAATTATATCTGCAGCATACATGATCAAGGGGCGCAAGATTATTTCTTACATGATCATACCTGGTGTCCCGAGTGAAACACATTTTTGACAAGTTTGATCGTCATATGTAAATGACACAGAAATAATAAATAAATATCTTCTATAGTTTTATTACTTAATACATATGACACTGTTACGTTTTATTGCTTATGAAGTACCTGCGAGTGAGTAAAGTGTTCAAAGCTTTTAAAAATACTTTTCAGCAGATATAACACGCATTTTCCATTAAGTATGTAGCATGAATAATTGAAACATCTTTAGAATAATTTATGTCAAAGTTTACATAATGAAAGCTAACATAAACATTTTATTGATAATATAATTGTTATTAGCGATTCAGCCCAGCTTTTAAAATGCCAAAAACGTTACACTCGGGACACTAAAATTAAAATTCTGTAAGTTATGTTTTCCTTAGTAAACCATTTTGGCAAATTGTATTTGAGACCATTAATATAATCTATATTAATATAGAAGATCAGTAGCACAGGAATGTCCCGAGTGTAATATTTTGACTTAAGATGTATGCCACTTTTATATTCTCTGCCTAATTCTTAACTTTATTTTAGTTTTGAGACAACCATGTCGATACAAGTATATCTGCAACTTACATGATCAAGTGAAAATTTGTTTCCTATATGACAATTCCTGGTGTCCCGAGTGTAACACATTTTTGACAAATATGAATTAATATCTTCTATGGTTTGGTTGCGTAATATATATGACAATATAACAATTTAATGCTTTACACAGGATAGTGAAGTACCTGCGAGTGAGAAAATTATTCAAAACTTAGTAAAAATGCTTTTATTCAAATGTAACACGCAGTATCTAGTTAGTTTGACGAGTAAAAGAGATTTAGAGCAATAAATGTGATTTTTTCCGATTATATTAGGTTATAATATTATTGTAACTAACAGTTCCTCCAAGCTTTTTAAATGCCATGAAATGTTACACGCAGTTCACTAAAATTAAGATTATGTAAAACTGTCAGTCAAACTTTATCTTGAAACAGGAAAATATTTAAAACAAACAAAACAATGCAAAAAGTAGTTCTTAAAAATAGCGACCATGAATTTTGTCAATAATATGATTGTAACTAACGATTCAGCCCAGCTTTTCAAACGCCTTGACATGTTACACTCGGGACACCTAAAACTAAAATTCTGTAAGGTATGTTTTCCTGTGTTAAACATGTTGCCTTACCGCATTTGAAACCATTAATATAAACAAGATTGACAAAGAAGATAATTTGCTCTTGAATATCCCGAGTGTAACATTTCGACTTTAGATATATGCCACTTTTATATTTTCTGCTTGATTCTTTACTCTATTTTTCTTTTGAGACAACCATGTCCATACAAATGTATCTGCAACTTACATGATCAAGTAGTGAAAGTTATTTTAATACATGATCATTCCTGGTGTCCCGAGTGTAACACATTTTGAAAAGCTTGATTGTTGTATGTAAATGACACAGAAATAATAAATAAATGTCTTCTATAAATCTTAAAATATATGACACTGTATCATTTCAATGTTTTCACAGTAGAATGAAGTACTTGTGAATGAGTAAAGTATTTTAAACTTGAAAAAAAACCTTTTATTCAAATATAATACGTAGTTTCTATTAGTATGTAACATGAATAAAAACAACTTCAGAATAATGTCAATTTTCACATGATGAGAGCGAACATGAATTTAATCAATAATATAATTGTTACTAACAATTCACCCAAGCTTATTTAATGCCATAATTTGATACACTCGGGACAATATAATTAAAGTTCTGTAAGTTATGTTTTCCTGAAACATGTTGCCCAATTGTATGAGACCTTTAATATAAAAAAAAAATCATTTACAAAATTAATGACTCCGGAATATCGCGAGTGTAACAATTTATCTTTAGATGTATGTCCCTGATATATTCTCTGCTTAATTCTTTACTGTATTCTACTTTTGAAAAAAGCATAACAATACAAGTATATCTGCAACAGATATGGTCAAGGAGTGCAAGGTTATTTCCTACATGATAATACATGGTGTCCTGAGTGAGACACATTTTTGACAAGTTTGATCATCATATGTAAATGACACAGAAATAATCAATAAATATCTTCCATAGTTTGGTTGATTTATATATATGACACTAACATTTTAATACGTTGCACATTAGAATGGAGTACCTACAAGCAAGTGAATTCCTTGAAATGTTACACTCGAGACACTTAAATTAAAATTATGTAATATGTTCACTTAAACTTTTTCTTTAAACAGGAAATGTTTGTTAAAATTTCCCTTTAAATGGAGATCTCTAAGTTCAAATGAAATAACTGAAAAATTTGATGAAAATGAGTAACTTCTTCAATGGGAGAGAGAAACATTGTGAGTAAATGGTAAACTAACTCAAGTATTAAGAAAAAGTGAGAAGAAACAAAGCAAAGAAATACTTCAAAATAAAGTACAGTCAGGTGGTTAAAGGGTTGAGAAAACATAATCTTGTGTTTGATGAAGAAAAACAACTTAAGAAAGATTAACAAAACAAACACTAAGAAAAAGACGGCTGAACAGAAGGCAAGTGATGTGTGTAAAACTTGTAACAAAAAATACTCCTTGAACCTATCCCAAGCTTCATTTCCTATATAAATATTGATTTTTCTTGTTTATCCTACTTCTGCTTTCTATTCTTGCATGTTTAGCGATAACATGTGTCATTTTATTGTTTCTACTCCCGAACGACCCAAGGAGTTCTCCTCAAGTGAACCTGCTTGGAACCCCAACAAGATTATGATAAAGAACAGTAATGCTTGAATATATATAACAGTTTGCCTTAAAATGTATGCCACTATTATATTCTCTGCTTAATTCGTTGTTGTTGTTTTTTTAGACAGGCATGTCAATACAAGTATATCTGCAACAGACATGGTCAAGGATAGCAAGGTTATTACATGATCATACCTGGTGTCCCGAGTGTTACACATTTTTGAGGAAAAAAATAAAATTCCGTAAGTTATTTTTTCTTTGTAAAACATGTTGCCCAATTTAATTTGAGACCATTAAGATAAATTTAATTGATATAGAAGATCATTGACTCTGAAATATCCCGAGTGTAACATTTTGACCTTAGATGTATGCCACTTTTATATTCTCCGCCTAATTCTTTACTTTATTTTACTTTTGAGACAGCAATACAAATACAAGTATATATGCAAACGACATGATCAAGGAGTGAAAGGTTATTTCCTACATGATTATACCTGATGTCCCGAGTGAAACACATTTTTTGACAAGTTTGATCGTAAATGACACAGAAATAATAGAAAAAATTGATCCATAGTTGTGTTGCTTAATATATATGATGCTGCTAAATTTTATTGCTTTACACATTAGAATGAAGTACATGAAAATGAGTTAAGTATTCAAAACTTAAAAAAAATATACTTTTTTAAAATATAAAACGCAATTTGTCATTTAGTATGTTACATGAAGAAAAGGACATCTTTAGAATAATAAATGTCAGTTTAAACTTGATAAAAGCGAGCATAAATTTTATTCATAATATAATTGTTACTAAGGATTCATCCAAGCTTTTTAAATGCCATAAAATGTTACACTCGGGACACTAAAATTAGATTGATGTAATATGTTCACTTAATTTTTTTCTTTAAACAAGAAATGATTTGAAACAAACAAAACTATGCCAAAATTTGTTGCTAAAGTTTCCCTTTCAAATGAAGAACTCTAAGTTTAAATGAAATAGCTGAAAATATTAAGGAAAAAGTACTTCTTCTATGGAATAAAAATGGATAACTAACTCAAGTCTAAAGAAAATAATTGAAGAAACAAGGCAAAGAAATACTTCCAAATAAAGTACAGTCAGAAAGCAAAAGAGTTGAGAAAACATAATCTTGTATTTGATGAAGAATAAAAGCTTAAGAAAGATTAAGAAAACAAAAACTACGAAAAAGACGGCTGAGTAGAAGGAAAACGATATGTGTATAACTTGTTAAATGAAAAGACTCTTTCAACCTATCCCAAGCGTCATTTCCTATCACAATGCTGCCTTTTCTTGTTTATCCTCCTTCTGCTTACTGACTATCCCTTCTTGTTTAGCGCTAACATGTGTCTTACTCCCGAACGACCCAAGGAGTTTTCCTCAGGTGAAACTGCTAAGAACCAAAACAAGATTAAGATTAAGAGAGAGATACAGATACAAGGCATTCCGGGTACCTGACCCTATTCGAAAATAGACCACTTGGTTTATTTCGCATAAAGCACGGAAAAACATGACACTTCTTCTTAGTTTCTATCCAGTTCTTGTCAAATATGGGTGGTAAACACTGAAAAAACTTTCAGAATTTCCAATACCAGGGTGAGCTTTTCTAACGGATGATTGTCCGTCGTCCGTCAACATTTTGATTCAAATGACATCTCCTCTGAAACCGCTAGGCCAATATTCATAAAACTATGCAGGAATGCATGAAGCTCTACCAAAAGTGTTTAAAGAATTCCATTCCATGCAGAACTCTGGTTGCTATGGCAACAAATAGGAAAATCTTTAAAGATCTTTTTCTCTAAAACCACAAGGCCTAGAGCTTTACTTCTACCAAGATTGTTCAAATCTTGTTCCCCGGATCAAAATTTACCTTGCCCGATACACGTATATCTGCAATTGACATGATCATGTAGTGAAAGTTAAATTCCAACATGCGTATAACTAATGTCCCAAGTGTAACACATTTTGACAAGTTTGATTGTCGTATGTAAATGACAAAGAAATAATCCATAAATATCTTCTATATTTTGGTTGCTTAATAATATGACACTGTATGATTTAAATGCTTTGCACAGTAGAATAAGGTACCGTACCTGCAGACGAGTTAAGTATTTAAAACATGAAAAAAATAGTTTATTTAGATATAACATGCAGTTTTGTTTTAGTATGTTACATGAAGAATAAAACATCTTTAGAATAAAAGATGTCAATTTTGACATTATTTAAGAGAGCATAATTTTATTCATGATATTATTGTTACTAACAATTCACCCAAGATTTTTATATGATAATTGAAAATTCGTAAGTAGGCGGAAATTTGTAACTTGATATTGTGGTGATTGCCTTGTTACACAAGTAAAAGATTTAAGGCCGCCGTGTATAATAACATTTGACCACAGCTTTGAGCGGATGGTTTCGTTATTTGGACAGAAGATGATCAAATGCAAAATTATATCCTCAACCATATCTTTACACAGCTTGCATTGCTCAACACTTTTGAATGGAAATATTCCTGTAAGAATATTTACTGCTGTTTAACAGTATGTTTTGGCTGAAGGAACTTCCTTACATAGATTCCAAAATTCACATATTCCGAATGCACCAAACACATGCGCGCATATCTGGTCACTGAATATTTCCGTTAACTTTGCCCGACGACTTATCTGCTCTTGTTAAACAATATTGCGTCTTAATACTGTTCTGAAAGCAGTTTTAGTTAAAAAAAGACTCTGTTTCTGTGTAACCGTCAATAAAGTGCTTCAGGTTGTACTTATTTAAAGTTTAAACACATCTGGCATTAATCCTATGATCTACATAATTGTCCAAGAAATTGCAATTTCTTATGTTCTATTACTGATGCAATACTTCACATATCATAAGAAGAGTGCTACGTCATTATTTGCATAAAGAGGTAGTTTCTGTGAAAATCTGACACCAAAGCGTTGGGAGCGTTCGAGACTTAATAGGTTAGAGTCTGTTATGGAATTCCACAGTTCACAGCCGTACAGGGCCTTTGGATGTACTACCGATTGGTAAATAGTCAACAGCGAGAGTGGATTAAGATCATCACCAGAATGTATACCACTGTTTGAAATATTTAGAAGAGTACCTCCCAGTTTTGAACAGGCTAAAGGATTGTTTTCATTTAATAGAGAGTACTTGTCAACGCTTATTCCTAGATAGACGTACTGTGTCGTCTCTTTAATCTCGCAATTACCAATTTTCCATGCTCGTGCACTTCTTTCGTATTCATGTTTTGACTCAGTGTATACCACTTCAGCACATTTTGCAGCATTATAGTCGAATCGCCATTTCATTGAATATTGCTTTCAAATGCTAATCATCTGATCTAGGCCATTCTTAGCCAGTGAGACCAGGACAACATCGTCCGCCACTGTTGGACTACTAACATTCATATTGTATACACAGGAGCCAACCTTAGAATCTACCAGCATTTGGATTAAACCATTTATGAAAAGTAAATACATAAGGAGATTTTCCCACCTTGTCTAGTACCTTGGCGTTTCCGTTACAATATGACAGAACAAATTTGAATCTGTTGTACATGTATACATTGCAGTTGCAATGACACTCACTGCATACATAAGGACCTGAGGAAGGCGAGCAATAGATAGCTCTGTTATTTATATACTTTGAAGTAAATGCATGGTTTTCCTGAAAATACAGAAAAAGTTCCTAGACGAGATTATCATGTAACCAAAGCTTGATGAAAACAAAAAAGGGGTTTTGCAAAAACCAATCACATGACCTTTCACCTCAAGAGTAACCTATTCCCAAAAAATCATTAGGAGCTAATAACATTTGACTAAATTTTACTGCATATGTAACGAGATGAGAAAAGTCGATTAATTAACCTTTATTTTGTTTGCTTTAAATATTATAGGGAATGCATGAACAAACAACACCAATAATATCAAGTCGATTTACGGTATGATTGGATGATGTTATCATACAACCAAAGTCTGATTCATATCTTAAAAGGGGATTTGATACAGTCACATGATTGTTGACATAAAGAATATTGAACATGAACTGTCGTACAGATGTCAAAACGTATATACCAACTTAGGTGTAAAGTGTCGAAAGCCACATCAATGTGATGTCCAAACAAACATTGACACCTGATTCAATGTAGCATATCATGAATGTGATAAATGTTCATTTATGACAAAAGAGGCGCGTTGTCATGATAGTATTTTGAACTGAAGCATAATGATATTAAGGAATAGTAGATATTACCGATGCCATCTTATTCTTGAACTGTGATTACGAATTGTTCGTGGTTAACTGAGGAAGACTATACAACGGGTGTATTCAAAGTTTTTATAGGGTATTGACTAACCATCGAGGAATTTAAGTACGGGACATATCTCGGACCTCCAAAGTTTACTCATATCCAACTAATAGTGTTGTCCTGAAATACTGGAAAAGCTGGCAAAGGCGCCAACTGAATAAATTTGAATGATGCAACAGACGGACATTCAATAGTTAATTTGCTGTCTTCTTGACAAATGACTTCTAGATTATGGCTCTATTTGAATAATATTGGAAGAACCTTGAAGTTACAGATGTTTTTATGGTACCTGTCATGTCTAAAATACGCAATTCTAAGGTGGCTAGTTAATTTTATTGACTTCGATTTGAAATTTAAATTTCTCTGACGACAGTGTTGCTAATAAGCTATTGAATACATAACAAATTTGTTTATATTAAAGGTACAATGTTTTGTATATTTAATGTTTGTAAGGTGTGAATGCTTATTATGCTTGTTGAATCCTAGACTTTGACTTTGATACTTGTAGTAAGATATGTACCCGTGCTATACTAAAGTATTGTTTGTTAATTCAATCCATACGTGGTTGATGAATTGTACTGAGTCACGTTTTTACGTTCTTGGAAGTGAATAGAGTATAAAATGCAATATGAAATACGGAAGCTTTTGTGAAGAAAGGATCTAAAAGAAATACAAACAAGGGAGTATGTTTGAATAAACAGCCAATGATAAAGCACTAGAATTTCCGTATTCCGTACAGTCATATAATTTAATGACTTTATATAATTTTATATTACCGAAAGTTCTTTGCCTGACAGAAGAAATGCTAGTCAGAAAACAAAGTTTTGCTTATAGAACAAATAAATAAATATAACTGAACGGTAATGAAATAATTGAGCAACTTGCTTTAACGGTCTTACATGTAACAACGTTGAAAACCTCGCATAGGCAGGCCCAGCTGATATGTTATCCAGTGTTAAAGAAATAAATGTGGCGTAAAAGTTCCACAGCTTTTCATGTTATGGCACCATGTGTTGTCGATGGCATAACAAAGAACGTGTCACTTTTATACATTTGAGAAATTGATTATTTTGTATAATTAAAGAATGGCACGAGTAAGTAAAGATCTAAGCGTGATATGTCATGAAAGACTTCCATCGATAACATGATTAATGGCAGACAGGTGGAGAGAAAAGCAGGATCTAAAACATAATGATTCTTATAGGAGACATTATGAAATCTTAATTTTCATTACAAAATGAAAATGATACTTTTAACGAGTTATTAAAGCCTGTCAAATAAGATTCTGATTGAGAAATACTGCACCTCCTGTTATGAGAGTTCTCATACATCCATTGTATGTGCTATATCCTCGGTATAGTTGTTAGAAATTGGAGGAGAAGATCAAACTTTCGCACCAAAGCAAGCATCCGTTCTGATATGTTTTGTGGCATCCAGCTAGTAAAGGAATGCTTGCCATTTAGATACCTGTCTGCAACTGGCATCACATAATTTAATTCGGGAGATAGATATGCTCAAAAAGAAGGAATCCACCTATACACATTTGTTAGACGTAACATCATTCTTATTGAAGGTAATGCCTTTGCTTCCTGCTGTAATAAAACCTTGTGTTGTTGATCTATTGTCTCTATTGGCAACTTCTATTAACATGTGGAAAAGGTGTATTCTGACAGTAGATTGTTAAACCAGGCACAGAAATCTTTCTAAAAGCAGAAATTTCTTAACCAAAATTACGGTTTTATCAAATGTTTTGTGAATGGTCTTAATATCAGATTGCCTTTATAAGGGAACTTCACTTTAATTTGTAATTTACCACTAATTGTATCTAAAATATTGCATTTACCATGCCTCAGATGCTTTAGTATGGATGTGAAATATGGGATATGCATTGAGAAATTACAGAAAATATATAAAATATGCTGTGTTTATGTCAATAGGCAATAGGCATAACTGTTCATTGTTTTGAATAGCAAGGGAGATAAGCAGTGCAATCGTATCTTATCTCTGTTAACAAATAGCATGCATTGCATTAACTTTGTCGTTTAATTGTTGCTTTTAATATACACATAAATCTGTATCACAGCAGGAAGTAAAAACTTTTTTCGATTGCATATTAGTTGACATTTCATCACTTGATATACCTGAGTAAAGATGTTTACAATTACTCTATTAATCTTCCTGTACTGTCGAACCCTTTACACTTTGACCTGTACAATGTTATGGTCGCTGATGCCAGGTAGGATGTTAACCTTATTAACCATTAACCAATGTTGAATTTGTTGTAAGGAATAGATCTAGGATGTTGTTTTCTCTAGTAGGTAAGTTTACCATTTGTGTGAGGTTTGCATCATTAAGGTCCCAAAGAATTCTCTATAATATGACGGATGTTTACAGACAGAGGACGCACTCATAGTGTCCCAGTCCATCTTAGGTAGATTCAGATCTCCAGCCACCCAAATATTTGAGTAATATTTGATTACTTTAGCAACAGATTGTGCAAATTTTACGGAGCTATCTGTATCTAGCTAGTGGGGTTTGTAGAATGCACCTATGATAAGTGGTTTGCTGCCTACTATGTCCACTTTAATCCAAAGATCATCACACTTGGATTTAAGTTCGGGCATTTCTTGGGCACTGATGCAATCTCTGACTGCGATGAAAACTCCACCACCTGCCTGTTTGACACGATCTCTTCTAAATATTGAGTAACCAAGCACTGGGTCAAATATTTTGTTGGTGTGATGTTTGGGTCTCAGCCAGGATTCAGTGCCTATAATGACATCAGGCTTGGTTGAAAAAGCTAGGTTACTATATTCGTGTTTCTTGTCAACAATTGATCTGTAATTGGTGAATAGAACTTTGATGGATCTTTTAATATTATATTTTCTTATTAGATTGTTTTTTTTTTTTTACTTTTAGCAGAGTTGTTCCGTTTAGATGTTGAGGTGTGCGCCATAGAGAAGGAGAGGTCGCTGAAGTTTGATTCATTTAGGCGTTCAAAAGGGTTTGGCGTTTCAAGTGAGTCGAGGCTAGGTACTGAATTTAATGTAATATTCATGTTTTCACAGAAAGTGCACTTCAAGACCCCAACCCCACTGGAATTTCCTAGTCTGTCATACATAGAGTCGTTAATGTTCTGGCAGTCAGCATTATACCATACATGACACATGTCACACTGGACTCCTTTACAGGTCCGGGAGACAGGAGTTTGACAGTTCCCACAAAGGACGACAGTAGATTTACCGTCTAGGTACTGGTCGGATTGAACCGGGCCTGGGTTGCTTTCAATGTCTAGAGCGAAGGCAAGGAGAATCAAGAGTAAGAACAACATGGGTTCGTAAACGTCTTTACCTTTATCTCATTTGCATGAGGTTACCTTTCTGAGAAATTTAGTCAAGACGGATACTTGAATTTCAACATTGCCTTTGGGCATTTGGCATGGGCGATTGAAAGTGCCAACCTTGGTAACACAAAGGAAGCAAGATATGGCAACAATTAAGACCACAGAAGACTCAAACATGGTTGATTTTTACCTGTAACACTGTGTAAAAACGTGGGGCAATTTGTAAACACAGGGGAGATTAAAAATCATATGTAGTATCCGGTTGAAGAGTATGTGGGGGACATAATCAACTTCCGGTCTACACTGCTGGAAAGGATTACACTATCCTCACTAAAATACGGCAAGTGTAGGATGTTCATTAATAACAAAACCCGTGGAAACAATAGTGTTTATGAGTTGACGAGTTTTACCAGAACCTGTTTCCGTGAAAGGAAGTTTGAATTTATTTTTTTCCGGAGCTAAGAAAAAGTTGACTTGCGGCTGACGCATGCGCACGGGCCTACCTCTCATAATTCTTCACTGTCGATTTGAAGTATGACGTTATATGTTTTCATTAATATATTACAGAATATAAATGAACATGTAGTAAACTTGTCAGTGGCAAACATACTAAAACCTTCCTGGCTTCCAGGTGAATTTAGCTAGGCCAACCATTGTTGCCTCTCTTAAAATTAAAGGGCGCATTGCTTATTTAAACAAAACATTTTACGTTTTATCTCGTGATCTTGCTAAATATAATATGACCAAATGATAGTTACTATTCTAAAAATAAATGCGATTTATGAGTTTTCAAAAGAAAACTACATAACAATGTATGAACACATTGTCTGCACATCAATAGAGCTTTTGTTGCCTAAAACAGTTTATCTACTTTGGATAAAACTGTCTTTCCCAATGATGCTATCATCAAGCAAAGCTATTTATTACAAAAGGAAGTTAATAAATAACCTCCGATAAATAACTAACTAGAGAGTACCACCTCTCAACTATTGATGTGAAATGTGGGGTTTTCACTAAAAAAGCCTTATCACAGGATAATAGAAATCAGTCCTTTCCATATCAAATGATTTGACGTTCCATTACCTGATGTATCTTAAAACATATGAACTATGAATGTGGAGTAAAGGGATTCAAAGCAACCATTACGGTAAAAGAAGAGAATGCTGTACACATTCATAACCTATTTGTTTTGAATGCCAAAGAAGATGAGCAAAACTAGTCGATGCATAATGTATTAACAAAGTAAGCAAACCTTGTAGAAATTCTGTATTTTAGCGGATGCTATCATGAATAAACCTTTACCACAGCAGGAAGTGAAGGCATTGGTTTTCATAAGAAATAATTAAACGTTTTATTGCTTGATGTATCTGGACAAACATGTCTTATTTGAGGTGAGCATTATAACGAACATAAATTAGTTGTGTAAACATCATTTGATATATTACGAAGATATGCAAGGCGAGTCTTTGTTCACTTTTTTTAAGAAACTACAAACCATGGAGAAAATATGTCTACTCATGGTAGATGCTATCATCACTCACTAAAATTTTTTTAATAGCATATAGAAGAGGTATAACTTTCCGGAACAAATACTTCGACGTTTTATAAATTTGCGCGTCTCGTAATACCGGTATATGACTCTTCCGTAGCTCCAGGTCGTAAATATGGATATGAATTACACATGTGAATGGCTCTAATACTTCAACTTTACTGAATACTTATGGTGGTGTGATGGCTGAGTGGTAAATGCTCTGGACTACCAATCCGGAGGTCCCCGGTTCGAATCTCGGCCGGGGTACTGGATATTTCAGAAACGCTTTTCAGTGTTTCCCACAGAGGTAGTCTCGCGTGTATCGGTGCTATACACCGGGCACGTAGAAAGGAACCAAGGGATATATTCGTAAAAATGCTAGGGTCTGGTACTCGGATTCCCTTGTATTTGCTTCTGTCTCTAAAATAAAGGACCACAATGGAAATAAGAGCTTGCTCTTTATTGTGTTATTCTTGGTACTGAGAAATACACACATGCACAGTAAAGCAAGGCGAGTCATTGTTACCTGCATTATTTTGAATTGATAAAAATGAACGTGAAATCGTTATTTGACAAGCATTGACGTCTTCATTACTTACTGTGCCTGAAAGCTGTATAACTAAATGTATTTTGACTTTTAAACTTTGAATATGAAGTATGGGGTTCCAATTACAATTTTACTGAATATACACGTATATACCTTAAATACGACAAATTGTCTGAATGTCAGCCATTGGTACATCTATCAAGAAATGTCCATACCTTAAGGAAACGCTTTTAATTATTGGTGCTACTTTAACATGTAACGCGCGATCTTCACTATGATAAAGCTTGTCCATGAAAGTCTGAAGTGTTAAACTTAAATTAAACGGACATATAATTCTCCTCGTCTATCTGATTTTGATTGTAATATAAAAAAAATCCTCAACTTAATCAACTTTAATAAAGGCTACTACATCATGGGTGGTTTCAAAATGAGGAAAACGTGTGACATTAGCAGTCATGATTAGATATAAAATAATTGCTGATCATTTTATCGCAATGTACCTGACACAAGTTGAATTTTCTAAAAACATCAAATAATAGAGAATTTTAAAAAGACAGCCTGTTTATTTGAAAAATATGAACTTTTTTTATCAAAGGGTATATCTTCCATTTATCATAAATAGAATATATCACTTGAACAGGAATCATCATTTGTTTACTTCATAATAGCATATGATTGAAAATTACGTTATAACACACTAATCTTATTTTTGGTTTAATTGTCTTAAGAAAAGTAGTTTTTTTCCGTATTCAAATCTATAATCTTAAATAAAAATTCTGAAAGTGATTGTAGTTCTATAAATGCATTAAAGAAAAATATTAAGAAGACCTGTTTTATAATATTTGAACATTTAACAAAATCAAAACGTCCACTTGCAGAACAAGTTTAATGTGTCTAAATTTAGAAATAAGGGAATACTTTAAGTTTTTTTTTTACTTTTATATCACTTCGGACACAAAACAGTCTAGAAAGCTATTGAAATGTTAATAATGTGCGCATTTACTTTTAAAAAAAAGTTCTGTCTAACCTACCAGTCCTTCTTTTCAATGTTTTTTAAAAAAGACCACTATATTCGTCAGGCATCTAAGCAGTGTGTATGTTGTGATCTTCGACACTTTGCTCTATGCACTCCTTAAAGTCACTAACATTAACCAGCCCTTCACCATGGTTAGTAACAGCTGAAAACAGGCTAAGGGTTAATGCTTAAGTTGGGAGGCACAGTGGTCAAGTTGTATTCTGGTCTACCAAAACGGGAGGTCCTCGGTCAAAATCCCGGTCGAAGCATTGGAAATTTCAGAAACATTTTTCATTGTATCCCACCCATCTTAGAGAAGAACTGGTTAGAAACCCACAGGCAGTGTCGTGTGATACCATGCTATATGCGGAAAGAACCAAGTGGTCTATTTTTTGAAGAGGGTCTGGTTCCTAGATTGCTCTGTATCTGCATCTATCTCTTCATCCTAATCCTGTCGGGGGTTTTAATAGTTTCGCATGAGAAAAAATCCTAGGGCAGATCGGAACTAAAAACAACAAAAAGAGAATGTAAATGCTAAACATACAATAATAGAAAAAGGTAGGAGAAGGAAAACAAGAAAAGCAACATTTTGACTGGAAATTAAGATTGGGATAGGTTCAAAGAGTCAGTCTTTTGTTTGTTGCAAGTTATACATATATAATTTGCCTTATGTTTAGCCGCTTTTTCCTCAGTTTTTGTTGTCTTTTATTCTTCATCAAATTCAAGATTGAGTTATCTCAACTCTTTAACCTTTTGGCATTACTTTATTTTGAAGTATTTTATTTGCTTTCTTTCTTCTTTCTCTTAATTTTCTTCAGACTCTAGTACGTTTTCCATTTCAAACAATGTTTATCTCTCCATAGAAGAAGTTACATTTTTCAATAATACTTTTCAGTTAGTTCATTTAAACTAAGAGTTCCTCATTTAATAGGAAATGTTACTTGTTTTGGCATTTTTTTGTTTGTTTTAATTCATTTCCTGTTTCAAGAAAAAGTTTGATTAAAAAATTAAAGGATTTTAATTTAAGTGTCCCGAGTGTAACATTTTATGGCATTCAAAAAGCCTGGTAGAATTGTTAGCAACAATAATATTATAAAAATATTTATGCTCATCATTAAAAAATTGACACCAGTTATTCTAAAAATGTTTTATTATTTAAGTTTTAAATCCTAATCTGTTGCAGAAAAAGTAAAAATATTACAGGATTTTAATTTAAGTGTCCTGAGTGTAACACTTGTTTGTAACAATGATATTACAAATAAAATTAAAACTTGCTTTAATCATGTAAAAATTGACATTAAATATTCTAAAGATGTTTTATTCTTTATGTTAAAAACTAAATTATACATTCTTGTATCGACATGGTTGTCCAAAAGTAAAATAAAAAAAAATATAATTAAGCAGAGAATATAAAAGTGGAATACATCTAAAGTCAAAATAATACACTCGAGATATTCCAGAGTCACCGATCTTCTATATATCAATCTGGTTTATATTAACGGTCTCAAATACAAACGAGCAACATGTTTTACAAAACAAAACTTTATTAAGAAAGAAAGTTTGAATCACTTTTAAGAGAGCATTATACACTTACTTGATACTTACTATTTAAATTCAACCAGAACATG
Source organism: Saxidomus purpurata (assembly GCA_022818135.1). Taxonomy (NCBI): domain Eukaryota; kingdom Metazoa; phylum Mollusca; class Bivalvia; order Venerida; family Veneridae; genus Saxidomus; species Saxidomus purpurata. The sequence continues at coordinate 3,101,297 of JAFMSR010000009.1, forward strand.
TTTTGCTAAAATTTATTTCAGTGGGTGTGTTATTGGAAGCGACTTTGATCTATTTATTGACAACAACCAGGCGTTCACCCTTGTTAGTAACAGCTGAAAATACGCTTAATGTTAATGCTCAAGTTGGGAGGCAAATGGTCGAGTGGTTAACACTCTGGTATACCAATACGGAAGGTTCTCGGTTCGAATTCCGGACGGGGTATTTGACATTTTGAAACAGTTTTCAGTGTTTCCCACCAATCTTAGAGACGAACAGGTTTGAAACTCAAAAATAGTATCTTGTAGTTCTGTGCAGTATGCGAAGAAAACTAAGTGATCTTTTTGTGAATAGGGTCTGTTACCCGGATGGCCTGTATCTGTATCTATCTCTTAATCAAGACCCTAACCCTAACCCTATATAGCAGAAAATCCTTGAGACGGTCAGGACAAAAAGCAATAACATGACAAATGTAAAAGCTAAACATGCAAGGATAGAAAGAAAGCAAGAGGAGGATAAACATAAAATGTTTGATAGGAAATAAAGCTCAGTATAGGTGCAAAGGTATACATATGTCATTTGCCTTCCATTTAGCCGTCTTTATTCTTAGTACAGTTTACTTAACCTTTCAATTATTCATCAAACACAAGATTTTAACTCATCAACCTTCTGGCAGTAGTTTATTTTAAAGTTTTTATTGGCCTTGTTTCCTTTTACTTTTTCTTTAGTTTTAGGTAAGTTCAATTTCTCACACTCTTTATCTCTCCATATAAGAAGTAATACTTTTCAATCATATTTTTGTTATTCAATTTAACTTAGAGTTATCCTTTCAAAGGGAAATTTCTACAACTAGTTTTGGCATTGTTTTGTTTGTTTCAAGAAAATGTTTGAGTGAAAAATTAATAGATTTTAGTTGTAGTGTCCCGAGTGAAATACTTCATTGTATTTAAAAAGCTGGGGTGAATAGTAAGTAACAATGATATTATAAATTATATTCATGCTCGCTTTCATCATGTAAAAATTAACATTAATTATCAAAGGGGTGTTTTATTCTTCGTGTTTTAACAACAACTTTTGGCATTGTTTAGTTTGTTTCAAATCTTTTCATGTTTAAAGAAAGTTTGGGCAAAAATAATACAGAATTGTAAATTGTAATTTTAGTTTCTCGAGTGTAACATTTAACGGCATTTGAAAAGCTTGGGTCACTTTTTAGTAACAAATATATCATAAATAAAATTGATACTCGCTTTAGTCATGTAAAAATTGACATTCATTATTCTAAAGAAGTTTTATTCTACAGGTTATATACTAAATAGAAAATGCGTGTTATATCTAAATCAAAGTATTTTTTCAAGTTTTAAATACTTTCCCCGCTCACAGGGACTTTATTCTTTTGTCTAAAGCATAACAATCTTACGGTATCATATACTTTAAGCAACCAAACTATAAAACGTATTTATGAATTATTCCTGTGTGAATTTCATACGATAATCAAACTTGTGAAATATGTGTTACACTCGGGACATCAGGTATGATAATGAAGAAATTAACTTTCACTACTTCAATATGTCAGTCACAGATATAGTTGTATCGACATGGTTGTCTCAAAAGTAAAATAAAAAACAGAATTAAGCAGAGAATATAAAAGTAGAATACATCTAAAGTCAAAATGTTGCACTCGGGATATTCCAGAGCCACTGATCTTTTATATTAACATAAATGGTCACAGATACAATTGGGCAACATGTTTTACAAATCAAAACAAAGCTTTAATCTGAAACAACGTTTGAATCACTTTTAAGATAGCACTGTACACTTACTAGTTTTTAAAATTAATAAAAGTACATTTTTTGCTTAAATCATATTGCAGCGGGTGTGTTATTGGAATCTTACAGTGTCATAGATTATAAGCAACCAAACTATAGAAGATAGTTACATTTGTATAGATTATTTCTTTGTCGTTTTCATACGACAATCAAACTTGTCAAAAAGCATTTACACTAGGGACATCAGGTATGTATTTCACTACTTGATCATGTAAATTGCAGATATGCTTGATTCAACATGGTTTTCTTAAACGTAAAATAAAAGAAAGAATTAAGCGGAGAATATGAACATGGCATACATCTTAAGTCAAAATGTTACACACGGGATATTCCAGAGTCATTGATCTTATATATCAAATACATTTGGGCAACATGTTTTACAAAGCAAAACAAAACTTTAATAAAAAAAACAGAGTTTGAATCACTTTTAAGATAGCAATGTACACTTACAGTGGCGCCTGCGTGTAGGTTCCCCGTGTTTGCGTGTAAAAGCGTGTTGCACGCGTGTCGGACACGATCGTGTTGCACGGTATGTTACTGCGCATGCCCAGCGTGCAGCGTGTAGCGTGTAGAACCGTGCAATTGCTAGTGCGCATGACCAGCGTGCAGCGCGTAGGAAACCGTGCAATTGCTAGTGCGCATGCCCAACATGTAGTCGCTAAACGTGAAACGTGCAAGCGCATATCATTGGGCTACATGTCTTGCTCTGGATAACACCTGGTCAATTCCAGCATATTTCAATCAATCACCTGCATTTTTCGCCAATAGTCTTCTTATCATCCAATCAACCTCGCCGATGCAAAAGGAAGTCGGTAATCGGCATGTTTAGATTTTATCCAAAGAAGTATGGAAAATAGACAATTTTTTTAAAATGAAAACATCAGCCCATATACCAGTTATATACGCTAGACAAAGCCTCTGTGCCGAGCTGATACTGTTGTTCAGACTCAGTGGTAAGTTACAATGATATGTGACAGGAGATATTTACGGTTGCACAGAGGTGACATGCACTATAGTGGTGGGCATGTCATCAATAAAAGAAGTTAATGTTACTTTTGCAATTTTTTGTTTAGTGGTTTGACTCCAGCAGGAGCCCACATTTTTATTTATAAATGACATTAATTTTTTTTAATTCTTTCACACAATACTTTAATAGGACTTCAGTACTGGCAAACTTATATTTTATATTCCGATGAGAAACACTGTCGGACCACTAAGAAGTAACCTTGGACACTTCACAGTAACAAGGGGAGTGGTGGTGTAGAGGTTAAAGTGTCGCCACTCATCCCAGAGGTTGCGGGTTCGAGCCCCATTGGGGTCACGACCGTACCTCCTCATATGACACCAGTACGGGTTTTTCCAGGAAGTGGACTCAAGAGTGACTCGATAAGCTGCAAGCTTTCTTCACAATCAAGCTAAAATAAATTAGCATAAACTTAACTAAACTGTAAACGATCCAAACCGTTCTTTTAATTAAGAGTTTTATCGTTGGTACTAGATAATCCATACAACCAACGCCCCCAGAAGAGGTTAGTTATTTTAAGTTTTCGGAGGATAGTGCAAGATACAGAAAGCGTCCCAATTCCAGAGACACTCTAGGTTCTTTTACATGCCAGGTGTATTAAATAATGGAACCTCAGTTTTAAGTCACGTCCGAAAGATTGTTTCGGTAGAAATTTTAGTTGGTCAGGCCCGGGAATCAAACCCACAACCCTGAGATTACAAGTCTCATTCACTACCGATTGAACTAACAGGGCCAACTTTTGAAACTTTTTCAAGGGCTATGTCCGTCTTTATTTTTTGTGACTATTTTATTGTCTTAATTCTTTGAGAACACAGTTTACACATCTGACAGGTTACTCCTGACGGCAACATATACTCGTAAAATGTGCGGTATCCCCATCACTTGGCTATATATAAATATAATCAAACCTCTTCTATGTCAAAGGTGCCAAATGTTGTAAGATGCGGCCTTATCAGGATAAAAGTGATTCCAATTGTGTTGCAACAATATACTGGTAGTTTGTAAAACAGGGCCTGGCTAATGTGTACCGCAGTTCAAAATACCTGTACCGCGAGTAAAATGAACTACTCATTTTACACATTGTTAATTAGATTGACACGTCTCGACAAAAATACCACATTACAATTGTTATTTATTAAGGTCTCTGCCACTAAGTCTTGTCGGCCAGTCTGGTGTATAAAAAAAATGCCGCCTGGTTATATTAAAGAGTTTGAATTGTGTTTATAGTAATAAAAACAATTATGTAATTTTATATAAATTGCTTTGTATACTAAGTCACCTGTGCAATAAAAGTTAGTTTCCATAATGTACAGTGATAGCTATTAAATTAGTAAAATGCGTCAAAAGTTTGCCGGTTTATGTTATAGCTTACACTTTAAAATGCAATTTTTTTTAAGAGATTAACCAGCGTAAGGTAATCAATGTCGGCATGATCAAGTGCATAAATCTCTACTTACAACATGCTAATTTTCATCCTATCTTAATTTCAGGAAAGAAAGATATTAGTCCAACATGATGATTGATCCAATCGGAAACTGCGAGTCGCTTCCCCAGTGCTCAGATGTACTAGCTATTGTCCATAGTGCCACAGTCAGCAGATTTGTCAAGAAAACAAGTGATCAAATTTGTGTCAGGCACTGTCTGAATAACTTTATATTAAAAGCCTTGATCAAATACAGATTAGAAAGTTCAGTGTTAAAATTTAGAAATCTACTGTGAAAGAGAAAGTAATGTTCGAGTGGTTGCTGAAAAATCCTTTGGTCATAGAACAAAAACTTCCAATACACAAAATATTTCTTAAATAATTTACAACTGTGCAGAAGTATGGACTACTCATTTTATATGCACTTTGCAGCATGCTCATGTTTTTCGCTCACTTAATGTAATCGAAAGCAAGATGTACAGAATGAACTGCAGTGTATATCATAAGTACTGTTACATGTATATATAATGAATACTACCTGGATTTTTTAATCATTTTGTTAACGTTGCCACTTGCCAGTCCTGAGACATTCCTTTTAAAGGAGGCTGGCAGAGCAGGTAGGAGTTTAGAAAGAGCTGACCATTTCCTGCTTATAGCAAAAGAGCAATAATTCTGACCATGAGCTGAAAAACTACACAGTGACACTGAATACAACAAGAGTTTCGCCATGCAGTTTTCCTAGAAAACAATCACAGTATATATTTTGATGTCTTTGGTGCTGCAGTATTTGTGTGCGACTGGGTGGCAGAAGACGATAGATCAATCTAGTTAGTCATGTTCAGGCAAATTTTGCATTAGTTGCGTGGCGGACTCGGACAATGAATAAGATGGAGTTAGATAGAGACTACAGCTTTAGAGCATTGAATATAACTTACTGAAATAGAGAAGTGGCCTAATAATTTTTTCTAGTTTGACTTGAGTGAGGAAATATGAAACATCTCATGATTAAAATGATGATGAAAAGAATATTCTATCGGTGTGAGTGCTGGTCAGAACACACGGGAACAGTCATCATGAGTAGATGATATACATTGCAAGAATTTGTTCCACAATCAGAGTGAATTAAATAAGTTTTAACTAAATGATGTTCTTAGTCCATCAGTACTGATGCTTCATTTAATCGAGTGTACACTTCATATTTCAAAATACAACTGTAGTACAAGCCTTGAAATTGTAGAGTGACACATTTTCAAGAATAAGTCATGTTTAAAGTCCCGGGATCACATTTACAAGTAGCTTTCATTTTATCAAGAAAGATGTCTTGCTGACAGAAAAGACCTTTATTTGTGCCAAAACCATTCCTAACTTTGCTTTTTAAATTGATAAGTACATATCAGAAACATAGTGCAGTATTTTTTTCAATGCTTTTGCAAATGGCAACTCTTTTTCTGAAAGAAACTACTTGAATACAAAAGAAATGCATAATTATGTCAACGTCATTGTTTTAAAGTGAATAGAACATGATTCTATCATTATCCTATCAATAAATTTATGTAACTGTATCAGTACATTTTAAGTGATCCAGGGGCTTTAATGTCTATACAGAAATTACATATTGGTACAGTCCATTGTATTAAATTTATCAGTGCATTCATTGCAAATGGTAGTCTTCTTTCAAATTTACAAAATGTCTATTACATAAAGTTAATAAGAGACAAGATCATGGCTTGTTTCCTTTTCTTTTAACCATTAGGGCATACAATACACATTAATTGGCAAGGACCGCCACCTCCATTTAATCACAAACTGCCACCTCTAAGCACCAGTGAACTGAGGAATGAATTGAATAATACAGCGGATATTTTCCAAGTGCCTAGCCTCAAAAGATGTGCAGGGGGGATATGCCCTATCTCTGGCTTAAGGTTTTTGCAGTGGAAAATATTCAAATCCATTAGTGCGATGTTAATAAAAATATTTAGAAAACAAGTCGTTAGAGCTGTCAATGGAAAGTAACAAATGCCCCACAAGTGGTGTCTCACAGTATCAAGATGTGAACCAAACTTTTAATGTGCTTTCAAAGTTCCTTCAGGAGCATTGACATACATGTTGCAAAAGCCCCTCTATTCATCACTGCGACAAGTACATGTATGTGGGATGCAAAATATTTTTGAGCCATGGACCAAAGTCTATGAATAGCTTCGTGAAAACGAGTCGAATTGTAAATTAGTGCTTACAACTGAATATAGTCGAATGAAAATAACAGTTGTTATATTTATGTAACATAATTTAATTCATATAAGTAACATTGACAATTTACTGTTCTAAACTTGTAATACAAAAAAGTGAAATGTCAATTTCCTTTTATATAGGTTGGGAAGCACCTGTCTGAAAATCACCATAATCAGTCAGGGTTGTAACTTGTTTTAGTAATTTTGAAAATAATTTCTACAAGTTATGTTTATCTTTTACTCATCATCCACTAAAATAACTTCTGCCACGACAAAACCGTCTGAAGTAGGACATTCTTCAGGTCATCTCTAAGACAATTTTGCCAATAAATCCATTATGTCTAACTGAAAAGTCATTACTGTCAGCTATAAAGAAAGAACTTGCATTTCTCTCTCTTATCTAAAGGTATTTGCAAAGGTAATCTGCTTGTAATCAAGAAATTCAGGAAAAACTGAAATGTTGAATTGTTACCTGTACAAGTTTTCAGAAATTCCCATTATTTTGGTCACCTCTACTTTCAAGAGTTATTTCTTTCAGCAAAGGGAAGCAATTTTATTGACAAAATGTTTCAATTATCACTTACTGTAGTTATTTTCAAAATTACCTAAACAAGTTACAACTTACACCCCTGGCTGGTAACAACAAAAATTTATTTGAGCTCTTCAGAGGGTTAACTTCCTTTTACACTGAAAACCAACAGTAAAATTAATACTGTGCCGTACTGTACAGACCAAATTTTGGTAATGTTTTGAAGTGAACTGCAAAAGTAAAAGAAACCGCAGTGTATCGTGAACCGCGATGAATCATAACGCCTCTAATACTGACAAAGTTACATCAAGATCCAATATAAAACTGCAACCAATATTTCGTACACAAGGTTTTCCTATATTTGACCCTGTGATCTAGTTTTTGACCCCAGAAGATCCATATTCAAACATGACCTAGATTGTATTAAAGGTGGATAATCAGATTTATGACATGTAACAGATTTGTTTGAAACTTTAACATCTGATCATTTACACTCATTTATGTTCACTTTGCACTTAATTCAAGTAAGATTTTCACTGGAGGTTTTTTTTATAAAATTTGATTTTCCCATCCTGGTTGCCCAACCAAGATAGAGTTATTTTATCATAAATTCAAATTTGATACACATACTTTGCCTAAGGAAAGATATAAATATAAGATCTATTGTATTATATTTGTAAAATATTTGCATTAACAATTATATATTTAGATGGAATTCATTAGAAAAGCAAGTTTGAAAAATTATTATTACCTCCCTTTACTTACCAAGATAAATTGGAAATAAATGAATTCAGAGGCTACACGTAGTTTTAAAACTTGCGTTTTGGTTCAGAATGTTAAAATATTTGTATATTTATTCAATGCAAAATTAATGTAAAAGTAGAAATTATATTGAAAAAGAAATACTCAACTTTTTAAATACTTTCATATTATAGGGGAGTAATAACAAAATTTTATAAAAATTAATACAAGAGGGCCAAGATGGCACTATATCGCTCACCTTCGTACAAGTCCACTTGCCTGGTGGAAGATCACTAGATAATGTTATATACAAAATAGGTTTTCCTTTATACGTCTTTGTTAAACAAGTGAGCCCCCCTCCCCCTGCAAGGTCAATTTTGACCCCAGGGGCATAATTTGAACAAACTTTGAAGAGGTCTACTACGCAATGCTACCTGCCAAATATCTAAGCCCTAGGCCATGTGGTTACAGAGAAAAAGATTTTAAAAGTTTTTCCTATATAAGCCTATATATAGATGTAAAACTAAGTGACCCCCCGTGTGGGGTCAATTTTGATCCGGGGGTCATAATTTGAACAATCTTGGTAGAGGTCCACTAGCCCATGCTACATGCCAAATATCTAAGCTCTAGGCCTTGTGGTTTCAGAGAAGAATGTTTTTAAAGTTTTTCCTATATAAGCCTATGCAAAACTAAGATGACCACCCCCGCGGGGTCAATTTTGACCCGGGGGTCATAATTTGAACAATCTTGGTAGAGGTCCACTAGAAAATGCTACATGCCAAATATCTAAGCCCATTGTGGTTTCAGAGAAGAAGATTTTTAAAGTTTTTCCTATTTTTTGCCATAGCAACCAGAGTTCTGCATGGAATGGAACAATTTTGGTAGAGCTTCATGCAAGGAACATTCCTGTATAGTTTTATCAACATTGGCCTAGTGGTTTCAGAGGAGATGTCATTTGAATCAAAATGTTGACGGACGACGGACAATCATCAATCAGAAAAGCTCATCCTGGCGTAGCCAGGTGAACTAACAAGAGCTGTCAGTAGGACAGCGTGCTCGACTTTTTTAGTGCTTGCCAATAAAACAAAACTTTGACAGTTAAGGGCACACAAGACTTTAACTAGGAATTTATAAGTACAAATCAAGAAGAGTTATCTTCTTTTGCTTACAGATAGGTCTTACGATGGTACGTAAGTACTCCAACTTTCAAAGTAATATCTCAAATGGTTAAGTTAACAAGTGGACAAGAAAGAAAATTTTAACTGAGTTTCTAAGTCAAAAAGGGCCATAATTCAAATAAAATCCTTGACAGAATTACATTCTCCTGCCCATGTTTGGGAATCATGATGGTAAACAAGTATTCCAACTTTCAAATTAATATCTCAAACAGTTCAGTCAAAAAGTGGACTAGTACGAAAAACATAACCAAGATTCTAAGTCGATAAAAGGCCTTAATTTTTAAAACAAATCCCTGACAGAGTTACCTTCTCTTGCGTACAGATGGGGGTAATGATGTGAAATAGCATTAAAAGTTTCAAAGCAATATCTCAAAGGGTTAAGGTAATAAGTGGATTTTACCCATATTCAATGTATTTTCTAAGTCAAAAAGGGGCATAATTCTGTCAAAAACCTTGACAGAGTTATGTCCTCTTGTCTGTTGATGAAGGTCGTGATGGTAAACAAGTATGGTTAGTTTCAAAGCAATACCTCCAATGGTTTTGAAATAAAGTGAGGTGGTACGAAAAACTTAACCAAGCTCAATACACTTTCTAAGTAAAAAAAGGGCCATAATTCTGTCAAAAACCTTGACAGAGTTATGTACTCTTGTCTGTAGATGGAGGTTATGATGGTAAACAAGTATGGAAAGTTTCAAAGCCATACCTCTTATACTTTTGAAATAAAGTGGGGTGGTACGAAAAACTTAACCAAGGTGTGACGCCAACGCCGACGCCGGGGCGAGTAGGATAGCTCCCCTTTTCATAGAAAAGTCGAGCTAAAAATGTAAATTTCTAATAGGGATCTAACTAGATATGTAATGGGTCTTTTTCTTCCTTGAATAAATCTCTAACAGAATATACAACAAGAAACATGGCAATGCCACGAAACCAGGTTTTCAAAAATGTTGTTCTGATTCAAGTTACAAAGTAGACATGAAATAATATATCATATCTTTTTTAAATTACCTCCAAAGATGATATGACCTTTGACTGCCAAATCAAGTTAAAATCATGTAAACAGGATTTTCAATGTTAATGTCACTGTGACCTTGACCTTGGAGCCAGCCATGCGGAACATGCGTTCTGCACGTCATCTTGATGTGGTAAACATTTGTCTGAAGTTTCATCAAAATTCTTCAAAGGGTTGAAGAGTTACAGAGCGGACAGGATTTTCAATGTTAATGTCACTGTGACCTTGACCTTGGAGCCAGCCATGCGGAACATGCGTTCTGCACGTCATCTTGATGTGGTAAACATTTGTCTGAAGTTTCATCAAAATTCTTCAAAGGGTTGAAGAGTTACAGAGCGGACAGGATTTTCAATGTTAATGTCACTGTGACCTTGACCTTGGAGCCAGCCATGCGGAACATGCGTTCTGCACGTCATCTTGATGTGGTAAACATTTGTCTGAAGTTTCATCAAAATTCTTCAAAGGGTTGAAGAGTTACAGAGCGGACAGGATTTTCAATGTTAATGTCACTGTGACCTTGACCTTGGAGCCAGCCATGCGGAACATGCGTTCTGCACGTCATCTTGATGTGGTAAACATTTGTCTGAAGTTTCATCAAAATTCTTCAAAGGGTTGAAGAGTTACAGAGCGGACAGGATTTTCAATGTTAATGTCACTGTGACCTTGACCTTGGAGCCAGCCATGCGGAACATGCGTTCTGCACGTCATCTTGATGTGGTAAACATTTGTCTGAAGTTTCATCAAAATTCTTCAAAGGGTTGAAGAGTTACAGAGCGGACAGGATTTTCAATGTTAATGTCACTGTGACCTTGACCTTGGAGCCAGCCATGCGGAACATGCGTTCTGCACGTCATCTTGATGTGGTAAACATTTGTCTGAAGTTTCATCAAAATTCTTCAAAGGGTTGAAGAGTTACAGAGCGGACACAATTTCGTTTGACGCCCGCCCATCCGCCCATCCGCCCATCCGCCCATCCGCCCATCCGCCCATCCGCCCGCCATACCCCAATCTAATAACCAGGATTTTCAAAATTGAAAACCTGGTTAAAAAGTAAAAATTGTCATCAAATGTTGCTTGATTGACCACCTTTAAGGTATTCATTGTGACCAAGTTCCATGAAGATCCAGTGAAAAATGCAGCCTCTATTCCATACACAACAGACACAAGGCAAAAACTCCCCTTCGTAATTATTATAAACTGAATTTAACTGTTGTCTGTCATTTTCTGTTCATTTAACTGTTTAAAATGAAACTATAATATATTGCTTAAACTCCCAGGATAACAATTACAAGTACTATTAGTAGCTCTTATTTTACCAATAAAGATGTCTTACTGGCTCTTTGAGCCAGGTGAGCTAATAATTAAGGCTTTCTGGCAACTTTTCATGAAAATGACATATGTCAACATAGTTTTAGAGTGAATAAAACATGGTTCTTTACTTCTATCAGCATCCTATCAGTAAATATATTTTTCTTTATCAGTAAATCAATGTGATCCTGGGACTTTAAGCAGTTTAGTAATCTTATGATGACCTCAACAAATTTCATCCCTACTATTGAGATAAAAAGAAATGTTGAAAACATATTTTCTGTTTGCTTCACCCGTGTTATACAAACGTTTTGGCCTACCAAACTATTTTTTTTCTATATTTACTCCCTGTCATTCAAAAATAACAATTCTGCTTGTGTGTACTATTGTTTAAACACCATTTCTACAGCTGTTCTCTCTATATGTATTATAATTCAGGATGCATCCCTAAGAATGCATACCGACAGAAGTTTCATATGGATTTCTCCACCACAGTTTGCAGTATGGCACATATTTTCATGAATATCAGCTTTTTTGCTTTCATGTGTTTCCATTCATTTAATTCACTTTCTTTGATCACTTTGTCTCGTTATCATGTTAGCTTTCATATATTTTACAATTATTTGCATATAATAATGACTTGCATATGACTATTGCTTAGGATGTTGTTTAAAAATTAATGCTACATACTACTAAGTCAGCACTGTTATTCTAGTTGCCCAGGTTATAAAACACTTATCACATACACTAACATGATTGTGCCAGAGCTACAAACTGTATTTTGTGTAGCCAATCAACCTTTGAAAAGGTAATTTCTCATGTTTTTCTCCATCTTTGTGCTCTAAGATAATCATGGTGTGCAGCTGAAGTCATCTGTTAGGTGGCCTTTCACAATCATTCTCTAGTGTGACTATCCGTTCATGACCTCCAACAAGATATCTTTTACACCATTTTACTGTTGTTTTTTTTTTTCAACACAAAAAGTCATAATATATTAACTTCTCATTTTCATAAACTCCAGCACATCATGTAACTAAAAAAAATTTAGTTGCTCAAACACGACTTTACAGTATTTCAATGGCATGTTATTTTCACATACATGTCATTTCCTGTTTTAACCAATTTGCCTTCTGTTTATCCGTACCCATCAAAGGATGCAATCTTTGCTGGAAGTTAATCCCAAAAGGCTCCAATGTTTTCTCAAAAATATATCCAGTCATTACATCAGCAATAGTGTGATCTGTAGAAAAAAGAATTATCTGATGAAAGTAATTGTTCATACATGTATTTGTTAACATAACATATAATATATAACTACATGTATATTCAAAATATTGAGCAATCTGAAGGCCCTGATACATCTTTAAGTGTGATTTAATTAGTTGGCACAAAAATCTTATGGAAAATTGTTAATTCTTTTCACTAAAATTACTTAGAAGTAGGTAGTTGTTAAATGGCAATCAAATTACAAAACAGTAAGAATTCTTCAATTTGTTTGAAATTTGATTATTAAAAGTGACCTTCTTTAGAGGGGGTGTTTTCTTTCTCATGGAAGACAGCAGTTTATTCCTTTTTGTTGTACACTGCCGTCTGTGACAGTGGAATGCCAAGCTTGTGACACATATCTATGGTCTGAAAACAAAAATGAAAAAAATATTAATTATTTCATACATATTTATAATCACTTTCATGGAACACATTCAACAAAGCTTAGAGTTGGCTAATGAGTAATTAACAAATAAACTTGTATCCCAGTCTACATAAATCAAGGAAGTTTTGACATTTTCTCTCTACACTGTCTATATTATAGGCTTTATACTATTTCAGTCATGATAATTAATTAAATTAGATAATGATTTTGATAACTACTAATATAAACAGCTACACCCCTAACGACAAGTGAACTTTTAAAGAATAATGTAATCCCTAATTGTCTTAATGGTCAAGCTTTTAACTCATTTCTTACAGAGAAATGGAAAGATTGAATCAGTCATACAGTAAGGATTAAAGTACTTTTTTCTTAATTTGTTCTAAAGCCAAATTGAACATCATAACATTTAATGATTTTGTATGTGTCAGTATCTAAGTCATTGATATAACTTTTGATGACAGTAATACAATCTTGGATATAACAGATCAGTATATCAGAAACCATTCAATAATAATAATTTATCTCATATGATGTGCACATATACAAACTTAGTGACCCAAGCCAATCAGTGTAGTGTTTTATGACCCTTGTATATTGCCAAGGGCAATACTGTCCTGTTGAAAAATGTAGCTTATGAAAACATTGCATAATATTGCATAATATTATGTAATGTGACCACATGGTTCCTAAGACATCAGTGATGGACTAGCTTTTGTCTCAGCTACTGTTACAACATGTACAATAAATTTATAAAAGTTGGTAACTGAACTTCAAATAAATTTGCCAAAAAATTAAGATAAGTATTGATAATTAAACTAATGTTTTTTTAAAATTTTAACATGAAGCCCAATAGTCTTAATAGATCTATGCCATGCATAGCTTTTAAAACTGAAATTTTCAAAGGTCATGTAGGTAAATACTAGTACTTGATAGACAATAACTTAATCATGTTTAATGGTATTCATTTATTGCAGTAAATGCATTCAAATGAAACATTAACCTACAGTTTTGAGTGATATAAACTAACAAATTTGCTACAGCCTGATAAAAAAATAAACCTCTTAAAATTAACTTTCTTTTTCATTTTAGACTTTTGTAGGGATACATACTCTTAACTAATCATTAACCAAGTACTGTAACATTTATGTTATAGAAAGTAATTTTCAAAGAACTTAATCTTTTTTAGAGTTCAACTGATTGGTAAGAATAAAAATCTGCATTTTGTGTTATATTTTGGTAACAAATACATAATTCCCAAAAACCTTCCACAACTGTCACACAATTACCTAAATAAGAATTAGTTTTGCAAAGAGTCTGTTTGATATAATATAACTACATTAATTTGAATTGTTATGAAAACTTGCTGTATAATGTGAAATATTTAAGTAAATCCTAAATAAAGCGCTGTAAATACTGTTGTCCATGAAAAAAAGTATTAAGACACATACCAGTAATTATGCAGGGTCTTATCAGACCTAGTGTTGTTAAATTGTATTCATGACATCTAAATGTTACATTAACAACAGCTGTCTCATGACAGCACGCTCGACTATTCGAAAGCTTGTCGGTAAAATGGGTTTTTTTGTCTAAGAACAGGACTGGTGTAATGTGTAATTGTCTATAAGAATTAAGGTCAAAGATATGAAACTTGTTCAAAGACCTTTGTAAATGTACATTACATGCAAAGCCTCACTCTGGATTCTGTAAGCCAACTGGGGTGAGAAGGGGGGGATAATTTCAAAGAAATACAATGACCTTGTATATTTGATCATGCATAACTTTGTAATGTTTCAAACTTGATATGTATAAAATTAAACAAGAGGGCCATGATGGCCCTGTATCGCTCACCTGTCTACCATTGGCAAAAATAACAAGAGGGCCATGATGGCCCTGTATCGCTCACCTGTCTACCATTGGTTATTAATAGCAGAAAGGATCAATTTTTACCTTTGGCTCATGATATCCTCTTAATAAGCCTATGTAAAATCAAAAGACCCCCCCCTCCCCCCCAGGCAGGGTTAATTTTGAGGTCAGGATTTGAACAATCTTGGTAGAGAGTCAATTATTGCCACATGCTGAATATCTAAGCTCTAGGCCTCATTATTTTGCTGTCTGATCATGATCTGCACTGTTGGCTATTCATTTTTTTGCTGTCTGATCATGATCTGCACTGTAAGCTGTTCATTGTATGTTGGCTGGTCATGATCTGCACTGTCAGCTTTTTATTTTTTGCTGTCTGATCATGATCTGCACTGTTTGCTATGCATTATTTAGCTGTCTGATCATGATCTGCACTTTCATAATTTAGCTGTCTGATCATGATCTGCACTTTCATTATTTTGCTGTCTGATCATGATCTGCACTTTCTGACAAATTTCAAGGATATCTGGGCTGAAAATGTAACATCTAGAGTGTTAACAAGGTTTTTCCATATTTGGGCTGTGACCTAGTTTTTGACCCCAGATGACCCATATTCGAACTTGGGCTAGAAATCAACTTAACAACCTTTCTGACAAATTTCCAGGATATTTGGGCTAAAAATGTTACCTCTAGAGTGTTAACAAGGTTTTTCCATATTTGGGCTGTGTGACCTAGTTTTTGACCCCAGGTGACCCATATTAAAACTTGCGCTAGAAATCATAGAAACAACCTTTCTGACAAATTGCCAGGATATTTGGACTGAAACAGTAGCCTCTAGAGCCTTAACAAGATTTTTCTATTTTTGGGCTCTGTGACCTAGTTTTTGACCCCAGATGACCCATATTCGAACTCGTCCGAGTAATTACTGGGACAAACATCCTGACCAAGTTTCGTGACAATTGAGGAAAAGATGTGACCACTAGAGCGTTAACGAACTAAATGTGGACGGACGACGGACATTCATCGATCCTAATAGCTCACCCTGAGCCAGCTCAGGTGAGCTAAAAAGGTTATTAATAGCAGAAAGGATCAATTTTTACCTTTGGCTCATGATATCCTCTTAATAAGCCTATGTAAAATCAAAAGACCCCCCCCCACAGGCAGGGTAATTTTGACCCTGAGGTCAGGATTTGAACAATCTTGGTAGAGAGTCAATTATTGCCACATGCTGAATATCTAAGCTCTAGGCCTCATTATTTTGCTGTCTGATCATGATCTGCACTGTTGGCTATTCATTTTTTTGCTGTCTGATCATGATCTGCACTGTAAGCTATTCATTGTATGTTGGCTGGTCATGATCTGCACTGTCAGCTTTTTATTTTTTGCTGTCTGATCATGATCTGCACTGTTTGCTATGCATTATTTAGCTGTCTGATCATGATCTGCACTTTCATAATTTAGCTGTCTGATCATGATCTGCACTTTCATTATTTTGCTGTCTGATCATGATCTGCACTTTCTGACAAATTTCAAGGATATCTGGGCTGAAAATGTAACATCTAGAGTGTTAACAAGGTTTTTCCATATTTGGGCTGTGACCTAGTTTTTGACCCCAGATGACCCATATTCGAACTTGGGCTAGAAATCAACTTAACAACCTTTCTGACAAATTTCCAGGATATTTGGGCTGAAAATGTTACCTCTAGAGTGTTAACAAGGTTTTTCCATATTTGGGCTGTGTGACCTAGTTTTTGACCCCAGGTGACCCATATTAAAACTTAAGCTAGAAATCAACCAAACAACCTTTCTGACAAATTGCCAGGATATTTGGACTGAAACAGTAGCCTCTAGAGCCTTAACAAGATTTTTCTATTTTTGGGTCATGTGACCTAGTTTTTCATCCGAGATGACCCATATTCGAACTTGTCCGAGTAATTACTGGGGCAAACATCCTGACCAAGTTAGGTGAGCTAAAAATCTTTGTTTTTTACGTTGAATTCCCAGTTTTGTTATTAAAAATTCAAGAGTACCTAGTCGATATTCAGCCACTTCCCAAAAATATAGTATTCTTTCCCAACTATGGCAGAGCAACTACCCAAAATGCAGCATAGTAAGTTTTCCCGAAGTTTGTTTACATGATTGCAGCATTTTTGGAGGAAGCATCTGTGTGGTATCGATTTTTTCGTTGCACTAACACATAACAGCGCACAGTACTGCGTGTTATGCATAACCAGTCTAATCCGATTCTGGGCCTGAATTTTAGTCCATGTCTCAGGGGAGGTAAATTTATTTCGACTTCCGGTTGTCAATGTCGCATAACGAAAAATATTATTGTAAATCTTTTCCCAAAATGGACTTTTATCTCGCATAAATTTCCCAATTGAAAGGCCAAGGCCTTTCCGAATTTCCTGATGAAAAGCCTTGCTGTTTTAAGTATTAGATAGAGTACTGTTGGCGAGAATAATCATATTATTTCGGAGGCTATGCCTCCGAGAAATGACGTAATTATTCGAGCCAACAGTTACTCTATCTGATTTGTATCATGGCATGTTAGTTACTAGTTAGTTAGTTTATACTTATCTATTTTAGCTCAATTTTGAAGAAAGCTTGAAGCTTGATTGACAGTTCTCATGCCCTACAATGTGTGACATAATATCATGTGACTTAAAGCGACTGCACTCCAGATAACCCCCAAAATAAATAACTTTGCTTTCGCCCTTAAACATTATCCTTCGTGTATTTAAAGTCTAATAATGGTCAAAAAGGAATTGTTTTTAAGAAATAAAAGCTTTTGCTGTTGTTTTTTATCTTCCCGGAGAATGGGTTTCCCTTTTAAAAATAGTGGGGATTCCGTCACGCGGGCAGTTTGAAACGATCACGTGATCATTGTATTTAGATGTAAACAAAACAAAATGGCAGAGTCTTCAGCATCGAATATTGAAGAGGTAAGTGTATAGGCTGTATCATCGATTAAATCGACGTATGATGTATGAAAAATGTTGTAACTTTTGTGAAATGTTTACCGTTAATCTCTGCATGTGCAAACGGTCATGCGTGATGACTCCACAATATCATGTGACGATTCAGATAAAAATAAACATGATATTTTTAAACTTACCCTGTTAGTCACGGGGTAAAATTCGTGATAGAAAATATATCAAAAACAGTATTTTTTCGGCGTTTTTTTAGCTATAAAATATGTCAGTGGTCAGATTTCAATGCCCAACATACAAATGCAACACTGATTTTCTTGGAATTTGAAATATTATTTTTTTTTAAGTCATTTGGCCATCTGGAGTGCAGTCGCTTTAACAAAATTGTGTGGTAGAGGCCTCAATCTTTTTCACTGAAAAAAAAATCAATACATGTACTTGTTTGCTTTTTAAGTGTTCTGTAGCCTACAAAATCATATACAGTGTTCCCACTCTCGTGAATTATTATGTAAATCACATTTTTTCACCATGTGCGAGATGGCACGCATACAAAATGCCGAAGACAAATAGGTTCAGCTTGAATCCCCCAGTATGTTCTAAAGATAGATCATGGAAATTCTACTTTCTCGGCAAATTGATCGGCATAACAGTTACTGCTGATGATTTACCATTGCCGTTATGAAATGTAGACGGGTTGCGTATTTCATTATAATGCTCTGGGAAATAATATTCGCACTTTAAAAGTGTGACCAATCTAATGATCTGAGCTTCGTCTGCAAAAATGTCGCAGTCAAAGCATTGTGTTTGGCTTCGCAACGAATAAAATAAATGATGCCATCCACGAGTACTGACACAACTACGAGTAGAAAAGTTAAAAGGCGGAAAAAGTACCCGAAACGATTTCAGAACAAGTGGTTGTCGCGGGTTGTAAATATTTTCAACGGTCAGCTCTTGTCTATCTTATAATTTTCATACCCCAAAAATTGAGATTTACCCCCACTTTTTGTGTCCACGGGATAAGTATGCCTTTGAAAAAATACTGAGTGGGAACACTGATATATACCGGAGCATTTAAGTGTATTTGTTTTTTATTTTATTTTTGACCATCTGATTAAGACTTTTCCAAATTAATATTGTAAAACAAAAATCTAGGCAATAAAAAAAATCTGAAGTGTTCTCTAATTCAGATAGATCATGTTCTATATTACAGATAGAGCACATGCAGTCTAAGCAGTACAGTGTTTTCCTATACAAATATGCAGTAGCCATGATAAAAATAAGAAAGACAGACATGTTTACAGTTTCCAATGAATAAAAGCACAGTTGCAATGAAATAAAAGATTAATTGCTTGTATTCTTGGCTTCCCACATCCGGGTACTGGTAAATAATTTACATTCGGGAAAGGTGATTCCTCGGCTGTCATCACTGGTCTCTATTTATCTAAGTTTGAATAATACAATAACCAAGATTAGAAATGAAAGAAGACGACGATCTCCCAATACCTTTAATTCTATGTTTTTAAAAGCTTTTTGTTTCATTTAAGATAAAGTTAAACGTGCATATGAGTCAATGGTAAAGACCGAGTTTTCACCTTTTACCGAATGGAGAAATGAAAGCGACCTAATAATCTGATTGGTTAGCTGGTCAGTATGATGTCAAGGCGAATCTGAGAAAAATATCAAGTAAGCATTTCTGCTGCTTTCACTGTATTTATCAATGAGGTACAACCATGCTAATGTGCACAAAAGTTGTGTCGCTGGAATAAATTTATAGCCTAATTAATTTGGAGTTTCAGTGCGACCCCTTCCACAGATCTGATATTTTATAACTGTCATAGTCTCACAATTTCCACTTCGAAGGCAAACCAATTTTACAGGTTGACATTTTACAGCTATCCGCCTTCTACGTCTCACTTTGATGTGCAAATAGCTGGGAACACATCCCCAACAAAATTCTGTCGGGCACTTATAAACGCAATAAAATCCAATATTTGAATGTATTTATGATTTAACATGATAGGATTAAGTTTAAAATGATACTAACTCAATTCAAAGTTACGTTTTCCTATTTACACACTTGTATCAATCAGGAGAAATATAAAAATAAATGGCATATCATGCTGTATGTGTAAACTTGCATGTTTAGGTTTCAACATTCAGATTTTAATAAAGTGGTGAGAATTTTCACAAAATCTTAAGTTTTCATTTAAAAACATATTTAATTCTTCATCTTAAAGCGGAAAATTATTATTTGAACTTGGTTAACTGTGTATTGTGCGCAGGTAACATACCCAATATTGAAACTACGCTTTCCGCCTATTACGGGTCACATTAAAATAGGCGTAGAGGTGCGACAGTTATAAAGTACAGTTTCAGATCTGTTAAAGGGGTCACACTGAAACGCTAAATAAATTACGCTATAACTGTCACTGAAGGTGGACAACTATAAAATATCAGCCTATAGAATCGGTTTACCTTCGAAGTCGAAATTTTTCAAATTATTAGACTGGAATAAATTTCATGACAAAGAAACGAAATATAGGTATTTAAAAATATATATATAGTTATGAGAATTATCATTTGAAAATCTAAGTGAAATTTATAAAATGTACGTATACACAGACTTTCCTTTACTGTCCTAAGGTACGAGTTGACTGAGGTACGAGGTGACCAGGTGACTGGTAGCCTTTTATAAAGATGTAGCAATGTCATCACTTGATTTCTTCTGTTTTGCAAGACAGATGTAATATATTTGCCGAAGCACTTACCAATTCTTACCAAAGGCATTTAGTTCGGCATACTTTATCAAATATAATCGTTGTCAGATGTAAATCATATTTGTATCTGCCTAACATGTCCGACTACATCATCTCGATGTTGATTGGCTGCACGGTTAGTGTGCTTATTTGATTGGCTGCACGGTTATACCCGGTTCTGCACGATACACGTTTTATTCACAGTTGTGATTGGCTACACGGTTAATCGAGTGGAACCGTGAAGCGTGTAGCGTTCGTGTTGCACGCGAAAGAAACCGTGTGCACGGGGAACCCACACGCAGGCGCCACTGTACTAGATCTTTAAATTACAAAAGTACAATTCATGCTAAAACTATATTTCAGTGGGTATGTTATTGAAAGCGAGGTTGCTCTATGCACTGCCTATAGTTTCTGACATCAACCGGGCGTTCACAATGGTAAGTAACCGCTGAAAACAGGCTAAGGGTAAGTGCTAAAGTCTCAAGGCACATTGGTTAAGTTGTTTACACTCTGGTCTACCAATACGAGAAGTCCTCGGTTCGAATCTTTGTCGGGGCATTTGAAATTTCTGGAACAGATTTCAGCGTATCCCACCTATCTAAGTGAAGAGTTGGTAAGAAACCTATAGGTATTTGGGTTTGTTTCCGTGCTATGCGAAAAAACGAAGTGGTCTTTTTGTGAACAGGGTCTCGTTCCCGGATTGGCCTGTATCTGCAACTATCTATTCAACCTACACATGTCGGGGGTCTTAGCAGTTTCACCCGCGACGAAATCCTAGGGTAGGTCAGGACTACAATCAACAGAAAGACAAATGTAAGTGTTAAACAATGTGAATGAAATCTTTCAAAATTTGTTTTAGGAAAGGATTCAAAATATATACTCCGGGGAAATCTTATTTAGAAATGGATTTTATCATCAGTCACAGTCACAGGAATGCTATTACAGCAGAAAGTGAAAGCAATATTTTCAATTAGGACAGTATTTGGTCAACAATCATGTGACTGTATCAAATCCATTAAAGATATTTATCAGACTTTGGTTATATGATAACATCATCCAATCATACCGGTAAATGACTTTATATTACTATATTGGTGTTCATGCATTCTCTTTAATATCCAAAGCAAACAAAAACCAGAGGTTGAATTGATCGACAGTTTTCAGCTCCTTACATAAGCAGTAAATTTGAGTGAAATGTTAACTCGCAATGATTGTTAGGGTATAGGTTACTCTTGTGGTCAAAGGTCATGTCAATGTATCTGTAAAGCCCTTCAAGAATTTTCATCAAGCTTTGGTTACATGATAATCTCGTCCAATCATTTTCAGTTAGGGACATTTTTGGTATTTTTGTAGCGTTTATTCAGGAAAATGATGCATTCGCCTCAAAGTATATAAATAATAGAGGTTGCTTGCCTTCCTCAAGTCCCTAGGTATGCAGTGAGTATCATTGCAACTGCAATGTATACAACATATTTAAATATCATATTTCAATGAGACCTCTAAAGCCACGATAATGAGCCTTGGGTGAGTATTATTAATTTTAGAGAAATAAAACGATTTAATGTTAAATCATTTGTTATCGAAAGAAATACTTCTACTTTCTGCCTAAAAATAATGTATGTACCTGATGATAGAAACTAAAATAAAAAGACATGTCTTAAAAAGACACACCTTGTTCATTTGTTTATAGGTGGTGCGGTTGTCGAGTGGTTAACACTCTAGACTACCAATCCGGAGGTCCCCGGTTCGATTCAAGGCCGGGGCACTGGACATTTTAGAAACGCTGTTCAGTGTTTTGCATTATCTGAGATGAACTGGTTAGAAACTCAGAGGTAGCCTCGCGTGTATCGTTGCCAATCACCGGGCATGTAAAAGAACCAAGGGATCTATTCGTAAAAGAGCTAGGGCCTGGTATCCGGATTCCCTTATATCTACTTCTGTCTTTAAAAAGGACCACAATGGAAATAAGAGCCTGCTATTTATTGGGTTATCCTTGGTACTTGGTTCTAGAAAGTTACATACATACATTTCCCTTGGCAATCATAAGTTAACATTTACTGACATGTACACAACATGTGTATATGTTCTTTCGTGGAAAACTGTATTCGTAGTGTAATATTGTTTCAGGAATACTAAATGTTAAGACGTCAAATTATGTGTTTTGGAAGGTACTACTTTTCTATCCTGATAAAATTTCCTGATAATAGCATCCAATAGAAGAGAGAAGTTATTCAGGGTATGTAAATCTGCTGATAGAGCTAAGACAAGCTCCCTTTCCCGTCGTCCTTTGTAAGTCTTTGTTTTATTGACCTGTACACAGCTTGTCTAGATATTTTCTGTAATATCTTTGTTAAAACCCTATACTTCACACCAATGGTAAATATTATCAGCTACGATAGTCATAACTTTTCAATACAATCAAGTGATAAATAGTAATATTAGTCTTCATAGAAAATATTGCTTTCACATCAATATTTGAAGAGGAAACAATGGCTCTCCTTGCTACACGCCTAATTATATCAAGATATCTTAAGTAGTATGGCCATTAACATCTAGACATCTAAATCAAAAATATAAATACTTTAGTTAAAACCTTATACTTTTAATCTATAGTTTAGAACTGGTAGTCACATTTATTCCGATGCATCGCGTCAAAAACTTGCCATATTATTACCTGTAATAAAACTATTTGACTGTCATAAACAAAGTGAGTTTCTTAAAGTTATGTAGATTTTTTAATCGAGATTGAAAACCTTGATGTGTTCATTGTCCTCGGCATTAAATGTTTGTTTAGCTAGACAATGCCATGTATTCAACAAGTACATACATTTTTTGTACATCCAATAACCTGACGGAAACCCCCTCCTTCTCACCCGCTTAGAATTCGAGCCGTATGACAGAATCAATATAAATAATAAAAATTTAAATTGGCTCCAACCTATAAAGTATCATTGGAGAACGTTTGCTCCGTCATGTCCGTATGTATGTCCGTCCGTCCTCACTTCGAGTCCAGACAAACCTTGTTAACACTTTAGAAGTTACATTTATACACCAATCATCCTGGACAATGGTAAAAATATTTGTCTGAATAATTTCGAAGACAAGTTTAAATATTAGTCACTTTGGGTTAAAAACATAGTCAAATCAACGAAAACTATTTTCCGGCTCTATATGTGACGATTTGTGTGAATACATATCTCAAAGATTTCAAGTAAAATTTGAAATCTCAGTGTCCTGGGTTCACAAACTAAGTCACACGGTCCAATAAAAGATAAACATAGTCAACACCCTCTAGAAGCTACATACATTCATCGGCCAGAATGATTGTCTCAATGCTACCGATGTCAAATTTGAATCTGCATAATCTTTCTTTAATATTTTACTCTTAATTCACATTCTTAAATTAGAATTGGAGGCATGGAGGTGTCATTGTTTTCAGGTACGTCAAATGGTTACGCTTTAAATACATTATTTATGGAGGGTAAAGCTTTGACATCCTGCTGTGATAGAAATGCATGTGCGTGATATTAACATTCATAAGAAGATACACTTTCTTCAGAAAACTTTGAAATGATTTTAAAACTCTTTCTCTTCCTATTGTATAACGGACATGGACATATATTCAACAAGGACATACATTTTCTCCAATATTGTAGTAGAAACCACATACAATGTATCTCACATCCATAGGTTAGAATCGGGGCCATGATAGTTATACAAAAATGTATAACGTTGTCAAATTAGGTCATAAATAGGTTGTTTTGGTATCATATTCAAGATAATTAAAACCAGTTATTGCTTGTTTGAGAATAATGTCATGCG
This sequence comes from Saxidomus purpurata, assembly GCA_022818135.1. NCBI lineage: Eukaryota > Metazoa > Mollusca > Bivalvia > Venerida > Veneridae > Saxidomus > Saxidomus purpurata. The sequence goes on from JAFMSR010000009.1 coordinate 3,125,562, forward strand.
ACGTCATGGTAACAACTGCTGGCTTCATAGCTGACGTCATTCATAAACTAGGTTTTCAAAATGGTGGACAATGTAATAATTGTATAATTATTCTATGGAATCGGTAAATTTCCACCCCCAGGAAGAAACTGTTTGAATTGTATTATTCTATGACTATACTATCTAAAAAGCAAATAATAAGGATAATGAGAAGGTCTGAAACGGTTTTAGGCAGTAGAAAATGCCATACAGGTACATCAGAAAGTGGGCGTTCAGACAAACAGACTGATAAAGTTCGTGCTAGCATAGGGGAAACTCCAAAGAATCTGTAAGAAATATATTTGCTAATATTTCCAACGCAACAAGCAAAAATCAACAGGATTAGCTTCTGGAAAGATATTATATTGATACTTGAGCGAAATGTTCACATCATCAAGTATGTCTGCAATACGAGTGTTCAAATAACTAAACGCAAGATAACAGTGAATTTCCGCTATTCAAACAACCCGATAGCCGGCCATCGATGTTTAGACCAATATATTCACAACAAAGTAGTCAGTTTAATTATGACTAGATATTATGACCGACTTCATTATTATAAGACCACATTTTAATGATCTAGAGTTTTGTTTAAATCGAGAATCTTTACCGAATTTGTAAAGAGAAGTAACGCTTCACATCTGTCCTCACGCCCATAGTTGAGATTTGGAGCTTTCATAGAGTCATACTTTTCAGATACGTCAAATGATGAATCAAGTTCTCAATTTTTTTAGTTATGGTAAAATGCTTTTCATGCATGCTGCGATAGAGATTTATTCGCCTGATGGTAGCATGAATAAGAAATGGTTTCTATAAGATATGTTAATTTCTTGATAAAGGCAACAATAGTTCGTACTGCTAATTGAAATTCAGGAATTTAGAATATTATTGCCATTGACATACGTATAACATGTTCATAAACATACTCCAGACATGTGACATTTCGATATTTCAGAAATGGAGCTCAGTAGGGTTTCCTAAATACACTAAATGACAAATCTTTAAACAATATTCATTTTCTATCCAATCATTATGAACATTTGACGGAATGATGGGGTTAATTATTCGTAGGTATTTTTCGTATTTGTGTCACTTCGGGTCAAAAACTATGTCATATTGTCAAATAAAAGAAAGCTTTCGTTAAAGGTCCATTACTAAGGGAACGTGAGGTGGCATTTTTTTCATAGCCAGTACATAGACTTATGCAAAACACTAAATAATGAGGATAGGCAGGTCAAAACTTACAGACGGTCTTTGGAACTCAAAGAAATGTATGTGTATTATGTTGAAATTTCAGTAAATCGACAGAATGACCCCCAGGTCTTTTTAACTTTCTTCATAATTCATAGAAAAATAATTGTACATTTATTGTGATTTATTTCGAATCTCTACATACCAACTTTCATTTTCCAATAAAATGAAATAGTTTCTGTGCTTTTTAAAAGATATTCAATTTTTCACTTTCCTTCGTATTGGACCTTTAATATTGTAGATGCCATATGTATTCACGAATGTCATGAAATTCGGTCAGAGGGTTTATTGTTATCATTTCAAGGCCATGTTAGAATCTGTTTAAAGAAAACGGGGCAAAAACTAAGTTTAATGGTCAAATACAAAAATCACACTGCAAACAAATAAGATGTCACATTGACTAACAAGTCATCAGGAAAATTGGTCAGAGTGTTTATATCTTAGCTTTCTATGGAAACTTCGAGTCTACTTCATCTTGTGGGACAAACTAGTAACAGTAAAAAAAACTTTATTTCTTACCATAAAGCGTCTATATTTATTTAGTATTGATCATGAAAATTGGTCCGAATATTTGTTGAAATGAAAGTTTTACTTTAGGTTTTACTTTGATTGCATTCATACTTTACAATGTGTCCTTCAATCCATTTGAATAAGTAACACAACACACATAATGTTTTCGCGTTGCTATCACTAATGTTTGTTATATAAGGTAAGATTATCGTATAGATATTGCAAAATACTTTAATGAATTTATGGGATAATGAACTCGATTACAAGGTGCTTTACAAAGAAAAACACAAACACAATTTTGTTTAGTGCCGTTTTTATATGAAATAAATGGTAACTGTTTGTTAATTATAGTTTCATTTTCATTTTGCGGGTCCATTCACAGTCATGAGAAAATATCTGTCTTCTATCAGAGCATATTCATCCCGTTAATAATATTCTGTGATGCCAGTTACCAAACAGGTATCTATATGGTAAGCATTATTGTTAGCTAGCGGTCCGACAACGAGCGACATCAGAACGGGTATTTTGAATTGATACTTTGATATCCTATCCCAAATGCTATCTATTTTTTTCGAGGGCATAAATAGAGCCATAGTTTATATAGACCTGTCATATTGCTATACACGAGATAGGGTATTTATTACTCTGAATTTATTTTAAAGGCTGTAATAACTATTTACTTCTTTATATCAATATTGAGGTGAAAACACTATACATCTCACGCTAATATATAAATTGAATTGTTTATACAAAATGACCAACTTCTCAAATGTATAAAAGCGACATATTCTTTGTTATACCGTCAAAACATATGGTGTTTTTTAATAAAAAATATGGAATTTATGTCACGTCAATCATGCCTTTACCAAGTGTCAATGTATCAGCTTGACCAGCAAGAGATGTTTAATATTCTTTAAGATTTTTTTAAGTCAGACACTTAAGAGCAATTCTCTGTAAGCACCAAAAAAATAAAAGGGGTCTGGCACGCATGGTCTCAGATTTTCAAGAAACTTTCAGAACTTGAAAGGTTCCATGCACTGATACTGTAATGGGGCATTTTTAATTCCAAACAACCTTGGTTGCCATGGTAACGTGGATTGAAGATTTTGGCCAAAAATGGCCAAAATTGAGATTAAATTTTCCTAAAAAGTGCATATTTTGTCATTAAAATATTGAAAAGCAGAAAATATCTGTATTGTTTCAATGTTTGTAGAATGAAAGACATGTAGATAGTTATGAATAATGACCATATGCTTATTGATTGTGGTAACTGTTAAACTCTGTATTCTCGGCTAAAATGTAGGTCAAAATGCAAATTTTCATTTTTGTTGAAAAATGGAAATATAGACCAACTTCAAATCAAAATAGCAAGAAAACGCAGCGGTGTTGGGTATAGTGATACATATTTCCTGAAACAACAACCATTGGTCAGTAACATGATGGAATAAAATCAGTGGGCACTTCATAAACAAAAAAATTATAGATCATAAATTTTACTGTTAAATCCTGTTTTTTTGTATATTATCTGTCGCCTACAGGTGAGCTATAGGCGTACTATTTTCAAGATAGCTTATGTATTATTATTAAAATGATGCATTCTATCTGTGGGACAGTGAGGAACACATATTGTACCATCCATAGCTGAAAGCTAAATTTTGTAAAAAAATACAGAATGGTTGCCATGACAACAAAATTGCTGATTAGGCCTAACCTAACAACTGCCAATTTTGTCATTCAAATATTGAAAAACAAGAAATATCTGTATTGTTTCGATGTTTGTAGAATGAAAGACATGTAGTTAGTTATGAATAATGACCCTATATTTATTAATAGTGGCACTGGTAAAGGTCTCTATTCTCGGCTACAATATAGGTCCAAAAGCAAATTTTCAATTTTGTTGAAAATTGGAAATATTAGACCATTTTCAAATTAAAATAGTAAGAAAATGCAGCGGTGTTGGGTAAAGTGATACATATTTCCTGAATGAACAACCATTGGTCAGTAACATGATGGAATAAAATCAGTGGGCACTTTATAAACCAAAAAATTATTGATCATAAATTTTACTGTAAAATCCTGTTTTTTGTATATTATCTGTCGCCTACAGGTGAGCTATAGGCGTACTACTTTCAAGATATCTTATGTATTATTATTAAAATGATGCATTCTATCTGTGGGACAGTGAGGAACAAATATTGTACCATCCATAGCTGTAAGCTAAATTTTGTAAAAAAAAATACAGAATGGTTGCCATGACAACACAATTGCTAGCAATTTCTCTGTTTATGTCATGTTCAATAGCCAATATCTTGATATGATTTTGATCAGAAGGATGCTTCAGATTGTATGGCATGAAGTCTGAGTTTTACATCAAACGCTTTGCCTTATGGAAGACTTAAAGACAGGTAAAAGTCGGATAAAACTATGAAAACTTATATAGCCTGATATATTCACACATACGCATCATGCCTATGCAGCTACTTATCTGGATAAAATGTTGTTTTATCACAAAAAAATATTGAAAAGCATAAAGCAAAAACCTTTTAAATCATAGATGAATACTCCATAAATACATAATGAATAGTTTACCATGCTACATTTACAAAAATATTAAAGATCATCAGTTTTACTGAAAAATCCAATTTTTCATATATTATTGGTCATCTACAGGTGAGCTATGATCATACTATTTCCAAGAAAACATATGCATTTTTTATTAAAATAATGCATTCTATCTATTGGAGAGTTAAGAACACTTATTAAACCATCCATAGCTGAAAGGTAAACTTTGTAAAAGAACAGAAAGGTTGCTATGACAACAAAATTGCAGATTAGGCATGTTTGTATAGATAATAACTGCAACAAGGTTGTCCACTGGGACCACTGGCATATAGAAAGTATTTGTGATACATTGGGAATTCGTAAATGCAAAACATGTAACACATCTGTAAATTGGACTCTGTGTGGTGAAGGTTGCCACGTTAGCAAAGGTCAGTATCAGGGATTGAGGTCAAGAGTCAACAAAGGTCAGCTAATATTCGTTGGAGATTTACTTACAAAACAAAGGTAGGACAGGGTTCAAATGGGAAATGATTGATGAATCATTCTTGAATTGAATGGTCTCATTTATAGGAAACTGTAGAGCTAATGGACATTGGATGGAGATGGCCTTCCAAGGGTTGGAATTCACTAATAACAAAGGTCACAATCACCTTGACAAAAACAAGATTTAATGTTCAGATCATGACAACTGCAAAGTCACAAATGAAATGTTTTAATTCTACATTCTTCAATCATATATATTTGTATAACATACATGATATGCAGATGTTTAATCTTGTTTTCATGGTAAGTTGAATAAGGCCTGGAAAAAAATGTTTGTTTGGTATTACATAGCAGTAAGTCAGTCAATTTTTTTGTTTCAAAAATATTTTTGTTTGCATCTGATTCACATGTCTGAGCTTAGTGAAATATTATTTTGGCCTGTAATTAGGCACTGTTAACTTTAACAATTATTTCATTATTTTACTTTACATGTACAAGTTTTTCAATTTGACTCTTTATAATTACATTCTATATGAAAATTTGCAAAATCTCAACAAAAAAAACACAAACCTTTTTCCAGGCCTAGCAGTTAAATTCACCAAACGTGAGAGTCACAATGAAAATCGGTAAAATAATCAAATGATAATTGTAGGGGAGAAGGGGGGGAGAGATATTTTTTTTTTTCCTGGTTTTGTCTAATGTGTACAGACATGATAAAACTAACATGTACATGTACCATAAAAACAGAATATAACAGGGGCCTCAGTCGAGTTTTATCATTTATTATAAATAAAACCCAGAAGGCTATGATGGCTCCATACCACTCACCTGAGTGACATTGCTCTCAATGCAAAGGTCAAGGTCAGGTGACATAAATCCAATATAAAATGAGGCTTCTATTGCATACACAATGTTTTCCTATTATTTGACCTGGTGACCTAGTTTCTGAACTGTGATGACCCATTATCGGACTCTATCTAGATGTCATTAAGACACTTATTCTTACAAAGTTCCATGAAGATCCAATGAGAAATGAAGCCTCTGTTGCATACACAAGGTTTTCCTATGATCTGACCAAACTTCAACCCTAAACTATATATCAAAAACATAAACATTCTGCTTGACCTTGACAAGGCAAACCTTTTGACCAATTTACATGATGATTTGGTTGTAAATGTCACCTATATGGCATACACAAGGTTTTTAACCGGGTGACCTAGTTTTTGACCTCAGATTACCCATATTCATACTCCACCTTAATTTTATCAAGACAATCATACTGACCAAGTTTCATAACGATCCAATGAAAATGCAACCTCTATTGCATACACAAGGTTTTTCTATGATTTGACCCTGTGACCTAGTTTTTGACCCCAGATGACCCATGTTTGAACTTGACCTAGATTTCATCAAGGTTGTCATTAATCTGACCAAGATTCATTAAAATGCAGCCTCTACTGCATACACAAGGTTAAGTGTGGACAGACGACAGACACCAGATGACAGACAGACGACGGACACCAGGCGATCACAAACGATGAGCGAGCTAAAAATGCTAAAGCTAAAGTCTGTAATGCAAACCAACAGTTCTAAAAATATGTCACATATTTGTCTACGTCCAAAGGCACATAACCCTTTCTATTGCATTTGGTTTTTTTTCTTAAAGAGGCACTCCCTATAACAGGTGTCAAATCAAATAACTTCAAAAGAATAAATAATAGAGTATTTGCAAGTATTATTATTTAACCTAAAGGTTTAAACTATACATTCAAGCAAGGTCTTTCAAATAGTACTATTTGAAAGACCTTGATTCAAGTCGCTATCAGTAAAATCAGAGTTTTAAAATAGTTTGCGGTACAGCTGTAAGGAGTGTCCCTTAAAATTAAGTGATATAACATACATTGTAATGAAAATACTTTTGATCTTATTCCACCATAATTTTAAAAAATACTTTTTTTCTACAGATATAAGTATTTTAAAAGTTTAACACTACAGCAAATGATGCTCATTCCTTGATGATGGACAGTTATGTCTGCACAACTGCTAGCTTGTGTCTGAAATGCTGCAAAGTGTCTTTTTCTCTGAGAATACAGACTGATAGAGCTTTTGAATAACATACTCTAATAGGTTTGGCAAATCATTTGGAAAAATAGTTTTTAGTACTAAGATAAGATAAAATGATATTTATTTTGTGTTGGCTGGACATTTACAATTAACATCAGCTATCATGAGCTTTTACAACTGACTACAGTACTGACTTAATGCACTGTTCGGCTTTGTCAATATATCTTAATTGTGTTCTTTCACTTGACACTGAGAACAGAATGATTATGTAATTGTTTCATGGGACTGATACTGTTTGTCTTTAAAAATTCATTTAATGCCTCTAATTTTGTCACATTCTCCAATGACGAGTCTGACGCCGGACTAAAACATGGTTCACTGTAGACTGTGCACTGGTAAGTTTGTGAGAGAGGGCCTTCATGATAGCAGCTTGTGTCAACATCATCTGTAATAAGAATACCGGTATATAATTTTTGTAGGATATACATTGTACATGTAAATGTAAAGCCCAATACAAGAAATGTTCACATTTCATGAAAATTTTATCACCACTTCATTCATAGTTGCACAAAGGTTTGTAGCGAACTTCCAAATTTCAAGTTTCATTGAAATCATCATTCCTTTAGAATTGAAGTTAATGAGAGGAAACAACTTCCTATTTTTCAGCAACAATAACACTGATGTAAGCCCACAAATGAACCAAGTGTAAAAACAATTTACTTTCTGGAAAAGTACTTAAATATGCAGTTTGCAGATGTTTTAGATAAAGTTTATGAAATGACAAGTGTCAGATTCATTTTATTATATGACCTTCCTTGGTTGAAACAAAAGTTTTTCAGCAATAACAAAAAGTTTGCGATGGCGCATTATATGTAACATACATGGTAATATAAAAAAGTTGTTATATTACACTTGAAACATGGAACATCATGTAATAAATATGTGTTTGTGTATTACCAATCTTTCTTTCATACTAGGTTCTTGATAAACCTCCACTTCTGTAACATGTCCATGCTTGAATCCTGAAATCAGTCAGTTTTTACCATAATATTCACTCTGAATGACTATTGTAAAACATAAAAATAAAAATAATATCAAACAGGGAATGTCACGTACCAAAAACGCAGCCTCCCCAAAACGAGCCCCACAGCACCCAGAAGTGCACACCACCAACACACACACACACACACACACACACACACACACACACACACACACACACACACACACACACACACACACACACACACACACACACACACGCCTTGGAACGGTCAGTGGCAAAAACACCACTGGGGAGCTTAAACCGGTTTATGGTGCGCACCCAACCTCACTCTTACCCCCACCATGTTCCAAAGTCACAGGACAGTGTAAATAAAAGTAATCCCTGCTAGGTGAATCTCTAACACACGCAATGGAAACAAAAGGCATGGTATGTAAAACACAAAAATGCTCGTGTATAAATATATAAAAAAAGCAAACCTTGAGAACCAAAAAACGTATGTACTCAATGCCTTTGCAGAAGGCAGAGCACCAAGAGAAACACCCTTAAGGGCCCGACGAAACAGGCCAGAGGACAGAAATCAAAACAGTTTCGTCCCAGTGGGATTTAAAAACTGCCCATCACAGAGTCCTCCCCCTCTTCCGTCAGACACAATCAAAGAGGGAAGCATAGCGTCCAACTGTAAACGGGTTGAACACCAAACATGCGGTGTGTCTCAAAACAGTTGGGTCGTAACCTCTTTTAACCTTTTAACTCATAGATGAAAACTACAAAAAATTATAGATCACCTATATATATGTATTAATAACCCTGCTAAATTTCTAAAGTTTACTTTTCAATCTTTCCGTGTGGAGTTGTAGACATTACCATTAATTTTTCAAGGCGATTCAGTGAAAATTCACAGACAAATAGCAACAGTGCAGATCATGATCAGCTTGTATTGATGTGCATGCTGATCATTACTCAAAATGATTCTACATGACAGCAAACGAGATAGTATTGTTGGGCCCTAACCATCATTTAAAGTAAAGGCTTGACAGTTCTAAAATATCAGATCTATGATGCGCTTCTCTTTATTTTTCCCTGTAAGTGGGAGCTCCGCCGGACTTAAGACAGGCTTTTTTGCCCGACAGATGGGAATTCGATATGTGCTGTTGGCGCATGGGATGGGAATTTGACTTTAGTTCTTCAAGTTCTGGTAAGGGTCCCGGGAATTAGAACACATCTGACCCTGAGTATTTGCTTCAGGATTTAAACAGCAATTTTTGCAGTTTGTAGGTGACCCCTTCGTTCATTCCCAGCCTTCCTCCCCCCTCCCCCCTCCCCCACGCGGAAAATAAGTGTGTGAAAAGTGTCAAACTGAATACTCAAAATCAATTAGGATAACTGATCATAATCTTCACTGGCTGCTATATAGGCAGATTCACTTGCCAATGATTGTCTCAGATCTGAATGTGTGATGTGACACAATCAAGGAAAATGTATCTATCACTGTTACACAGTAGTAATAATTATAAAGACATGTTATAACACAGTAATAATTATATATACTATTACAGTATGTTCCTCACCTGTTCCAAGAGGAATAAAGATCCATTTTCTCGAAAAGATCACATGTAACATGGCGATCTCCTTTTGGTATATGTGTCCATCGGTGATCTTGTTTATTTCATTAACACCACATTATGGCACATAGCCGCCTTTCTCCGTTACATTTTTGTTTGTTTGAACACATTCTTCAAATTTAGCTATAAATTTTGAAATCCACAACATTTGACAATATAAACAAGATATATCTGATAAAACAAGTGTCTTCTCTTCTTGAGTAAGGCTTCTTAGTAAGAAAAATGTCCTCCACATAACTTTTTATCATTATTTTCATCCTTAAATGCCAAAATGCAGACAATTCCAACCATTATTGTTGTTGTTGTTGTGATGAGTCATGATAAAGGGAGGTAACAAATACTGAAAATTTAGGTTAAAAACCACTACTTTCTCAATATTCAGCATTCAATTGTACATTCATTTTAGGAGTGCCCACTGATTTTATTATTGATTTCATGATATAGAAACTTGCACTTACAGAATATATGAGTCAAAATATTGGATGTGGCTGCGATATTTAGATATAAGAGACTAAAAACACCCACAAAATCACATTTTTGACATAAAAATATGAGTTTAAAGTTTGTTTTTTTTCATCTTGAGGTCAGATAGAACTTATTCTCAGTAACAGAGTGTTGAAACAAACATTCTTCTCCAAGGAAAAGGCATAAAAATAACAATTTTTACATAATATCTTCTATAAAACATCGACATATAGGAGCATGTCTTTTTTTTTTAAAAATACCAATTTTCAAAACTTTGGACACCGTTGCCATAGAAATGCGAAGGAATTTGAAAAAACAAAATACACTTTTAATTTAAATATGAGGTAGATCTACAAAAATATCACAATTTTATACAAATCCGTGACTATGCGTGCCGCCAGATTTTGGTGCTTACAGAGAATTGCTCTTAATTCTTTATTTACTTTTCAAGTATATTTATTCAGTGGCTGTCAAAAGCCAATCATTGTTTTCTGACCAGCCTTTCTTCTGTAAAGGAAGGGCCTTTCGAAATCATAATGCTATATAAAGGTAGCAATATTAAATAATATGAAGGAATGAAACCAAAGCAATTAACTAAGTCACGAGTAAATAAACCAGTATAATTTTGCCGCTTTTAAAAACACCGTTATATAGAAGAATTTTCCATAACGTGTACATAAGCAAAAAAGAATTAAATAATATATTTATAGTGTCTTATGACTGCTAATATATATTTGTTAATGTTCGGTACCATTACAAGTAATTTCGTAGATGACGACGACGGATAGAAAGAAATTCAGAATATCAGACACGCATTTTCTGGGCCCAGTTTGTTTTTGTTATATCGATGAAACCTGCTCTGGATATAAGGAACAAATTTAAATGGTCCAAAGTAGTTGGTTATGTACTTAACACGACTTTTAAGTTCTATCTTTTGATGTTTTACAATGCATATCTTAACAGATAATTTATTTGTCATCGCTACCAATGGCTGTTCATTGAAAGGTACTGTCCTTTTTAAACTACCTTTAAATCCTTTCAACACAAAAACTTAATTACTTAAAAACCTGTACTTAATTTACTATTGAAATCTTTATTTTCTCCCAAGAGTGTTACTTTATGATTTATTGCAATACATCAACCACACATGACACACAACAAAAACCAATACCTGTATGACACATTTAATTAAATATGTAAATATACCACATGTCATCTCAGATTTCCACAGTAAACATCAAAACCATGACGTAAACAACAAAACTTTAAAAAAATAACAAAACGAAAATCAGAATACTCATAATAATGTCAAAATACATTTAACTTAATTAATATGTATGAATTGTCTAATAAATAAACTTTCCTACAAGAAAAACGTTAAATATACGAAACGAATTTCACAACTATAATGCAAAGGAATTCAGTATGTATTTAGTGAATTATAAGTTACTCTACTGAAAGAGGAATATAAATTTCAGTTCACTTCAACTTTTCATATATTTTATAGTTGTTCTAAAGGCTCACCTTGTCATCTGTCTTTGAATTCAGAAAATTATCAGTATTATGGTTATTGACATGTGCAAAACTTGTCCAAACCATTCCTGTAATACTGAAATTGAAGCCCATACTTTGTTTCATAGTTCGGAATTGGTGGTATCGAAGAGTCAGCCTATTATGCCCCGAAAGTGTAACCTTGCCCAGTGACAAATATCAGAAAACAACAAAGTTGAGACCCTTTTGATGTTGACACACTTTTGTTTTATTAAAAAAATGTTTGTGAAATAACGATATATGTCAATCTATAGTGAAGTTACAGTCCAAACACTAAATACTGCTAGAAAATCATGTTTTTTAGGATCAGCTGTCCTTAACATGATCACAAGCTGTTTGGTGGCAGGGTCGCAGAGCCCGGTCTGTATCTGAAAGAAATTGATAGTATACAGCATATGTGTATGTTTACAGGCGTATATTTTGTATATTCTAGCACACTGATAAGTTCGCTAACATGAAAGATTTCTAAAGCATAAAGCTTTGTTTGCTTTTGTGTTTTATATTTTTCCTTTTAAAATTGCAATGTTAAAACAAAATTTAAACATGTAACCCGTAACTTTTTTCCAGAGAAAACAAATGTACGATTTAAATTCAGGTCATTAGGGCACATTGAATACAGGGCATTCCATGTACATACGTTGAATGTTGTACCTCGTATATAACAATAAAAAGTCTGAAGATAATTTTGATAATTATTTATGCATTGAGCTAAGTTACAATCTATTAAACAAGTAAACCTCTTTATATGTGTCCGTTAAATAAATGTCAAGTAGGTGTGAAATCTTGTTTTAATAAAAACATGCATTTATTTACATGTCATCTACCTAATTACGTAGATTGATAATCGTTTAAATATTAAAATATTAAATATTGATATCTTTTGTAATACACGAAAATGTATGTGATAATACACTTCAGTATAGTATGAATATGAAATGTGCATTCAAATGCATGCGTAGTATAGATATCTCTTTTTTAAGTCAGTATAATGTAGGTTTTACCTAAATAAGTTTAGATAAATTAGCATTTAAAGTAGGAAACAGAAATAAAACATGCATGACTCTTGCATCACAATACATCGCGCCAGCATAAAAGTTCTCCATTTAGTTTTCTCTCAACATCTTGTCCGCTGCGAATTCTTAAAAGTTAGGTCATTACCTATCTAGTCGTTTGCCTTCGTTTAGCCATTAAGCAGTTCTCTGTAGGAATAAAACAAACTGTCCTATCGTAACACCTTGAAAATGCTGATTTACATTCAGTTTTATCTTTAGATTAATATGAAAATAGCTTGGAAGGATGACAAAGAAAGTTCAGACAGCCGTCGTGTGTAGTCATTATCACACACTGAAATTCAGAACAAAGGTACACGCTGATATTTGATTTTGATAGTTTTGCAAAAAAAAGTATTAAAATCTATAACGTTTTTAAAACCGTATGGAAGTAAAATCAATCAAAATGCAAGATGAAGCTAGGTCAGGATTCGAACCTGAGACCTTCCCAAAACTCATCTAAGCACTAGTTTGGGATGCTCTTCCACCTGAGCTACCGAGCTATCTTGCATTGTGCTTTTGTAAATTTGTAAACACACCTTATTCTTAGTTTGAGGCCTGACTATATTGTTTATACTTTATTAACTGAAAGTTATAGAAAAAAATGAACTACATGTACATGAATTAGTAAAACGAAAACATTTGTACACCTCACAATCACAAATATACATTTGAATAGTAAATTTAATTTATCTAATTATTACTGTTATATACTATGTTTTTGTATCCTTTTAGAATTTAATCATTCTCATTCAGGCAATATTTGAATATGTCATTGTAAAAAGAAAAACTAAATGATCATTTGCTTACGTCATGTGTATCTATCATCAAAACATGAAAAATGGCTATTTGAATAAAAAGATCAAACTAGATCTTCCCTCTGCCCTAATAACTTTCAGAGGAAAATCTACCTTGGCTAGGACTGTTTCTCTCAATTATTCAACTCACTTCGTTAAGAGCACCAGTTCGATTCGTACAAAGTGGACAACTACACCCAAATCATGTTTTTGATGATATAAAACGGGGGTTTTTGAAATGAAGAACCCCTGTTTGACCTTTGACCATATGATGACCCCAAATTGCATTATGAACCACTACTTTCTTAACACATGCTCCCAACTAAGTTTAATTTCAGATCTCTGTGACGTATGCATTTTACTCTATGACACTACATAAGAAAAATTAGACCTCATATTAAAACCTCCGGCAAAATTTGATGTAAATTCAAAAGTTGAAGATGAAGAGTGAACATATTTTTAAGTTTAAGTTTGTCTGACCTAACCATAAGACCAAATCATGATATATACAATGAGACTATATACTGAAGCGTCCCTACAAGTTTGATGAGTTAGAGACATAGTTATTAAATACATTTGTACTAAAAAGATCTTAATAAAAACAGTCGCATCTTTATCGATTTGTTTCATAAACTCCAAACAATTTCCTTAATTAAACATTAATACTGTGTTACGGGAAATCCTTTTAGCAACAAACAAACACATTCAAACACACATTGACATACTTTGGAAAACCAGCCATAATAGTTGAACAGCATCATTTATTTACATCGTGGAAATATCAACCGTTAAATTTCCTTTAATATGATACTAAAATTAGATTGAACAGGTTTGCAGCTCCTATTGAGAAGTTTATGACTATATACATTTCCTGAGAGAAATTGCGTTTTGTTACAATTGTTTTAATTTCCATTATTTGAGTAGATGAAAAAACCTTTAATATGATTAATACATACAATCATAATTATACTAATATCAACAGAATGGTTATGTACACAAAGACACTGGTATATATACCGCGACCAATTGTTTGTACTTATTTGTTAAGATTGAAGGCTACATGCAATAATAAATACTTTGTATATCAAACAGTTACATATTTCCGTCAACACTTACATGTTACCTACCAAATATAAAACATAACAAATACATATGCATGAGTATAAACGAATTTCTAAATATTTGGCCATCTGATGCAAGAAAAACAATCATTTAGTAGACAGAGTTTACTTACAAAATATATCCCGGATTAAAACCTTGAACGATTTGTGTATTAAGATATTCCTTCATTTATGTATGTTGACTTTGTGCTTGCAACTATAGTCCTTCATTTATGAATAACATTCCTATTGCCTGAATTTAATTTCAAAATAAAATCCAAATTACGTCTGTTGACGTTGTGCTAGCAACTACATTTGCTCAACCACATGAGCAAAATGAAAACAAGATGTAACATTTCAGTAGATCCAAATTGTCAAGCCTTTCTCTAGTTTTAAGTCTCGCCTACTCTGATAAGCATTGCCCACAAAATTTTCTGGACCAATTACATTTTAGTTCCTGTCTGGAGTTCAGTAGATCTGTAATGTAAAGCCTATGCATGGTATTACAACACATCCACTATGGTATTCTCTGCTTTTACAACTGTCTCGATAAATACTATCTTGACTGAATAAATGCTTCTGATTGGAAAACTTTGTGTAGTAACGCAAGAGTTTTTCTATATAACTACATCTCGTTCGATAAAGACGTTTGCTTGTATTACAACTTGAATATTTGCATTTAGATTAAATGATTTAAAAGATGTCTTTATTCTCACTATCTATACCTTCCGAACCCTTTGTTATAAAACATTATTTGTAGAGAAATTGTTTTGTAAATGGCGATTATAAAATGTTAATCTTGAAAACTGAAAAGACGACTTCCGACCTTATTAAGATGATTTTTTATGACCTGATTTAAAATATATGCGTCAAAGTATTCTGAAAGGATTTTCAAGGATTAGTTTTATATAAATAGCATTTCATTTTTATGGAACAATTTTAAGCAAATATGATAACATTCAGCAACCAAACAGGAGGTGTGAATTTTGCAAAGATTGACACAGAAAAATAAGACAAATTTTATTTTATCATGGAAAACCAAATTGTGTTTTTGGTATTTCTTCAGCAATAATTCAAAATATTAAAACCGTTCTATTAAAGACAAAGTCACTGACATCTTTCGTAAATTAAATATTCAGTTCACAGAAGATCGTGCCTTTACTGATGACCCTTATTGAACAGTGATCAGTCATTGAAAACTTTAAACATTATGATTTATGGAAAATCATTGGAGCAAACTTGAATTTGAATAATTTTGAAGCATAAAGATGCGTCGTCCAATAAGCGACGATGTATAAGGAACGTTTATTTAAAACAAAAAATGATATGAACAACGCTTAAAAACAAACAGGCAAATAATTTCAGACACAGACACACTTTAAGAATGAGCAAAAATAGTACGAGGAAATCTCAATATTTTAGCTGGAAACTGTTTCTCATCTGCGTCAATAAAAACCTGACGTTAGACCAAAGATTGATGTTGAAAATTTTGCCAAGCGGGGGGGGTTTTTTTTTTTTTTTTTTTTGGTTTTTTTTTTTTTTTTTTTGGTTTTTGGGGTTTTTTTGGGGGGGGGGTTTTTTTTTTTTTTTTTTTTTTTTTTTTTTTGGGGGGGGGGGGGGGGGGGGGGGGTTGGGTGCACACCAAAGACGATTGAACTAAAGTGTAATAGCTTCAAATTTTATGCAAAACTGAATTATATTTTTGAAAATATAATGTTATTTTGAAAATGCACTAGTGTATGTGTTACCTTTTTTTTCTATAAGGTTTATCTATTTCACTTATAGACATGCAATGTGCTCACTAAGTCGATTGTCAGAAGTTTTACAGGAGATATCTAATAGGAAAGTGATTTTGTCTGCTTAATTCTGATTTATAAAAAGAATGCATAACACTATCAATGTTTTAACTACTGTCTCTACCATGTACATGTCCAAATCGCCGTCAAACTGCCATATTTCTGACACTTTAGCGACGATTTGGACATGTAGAAGGACGGAGACAGTAATAAAAACAGTGATACTGTTACGTGTGTTCTAAAAGATCAATATTAACATATTTAAACAATTCCAACACAACTTCATTTGTTTTCTTACATCTGTTTTGAAATACAGTGTTCATTTTGAAAAAAATAAACCGCCATTTTTTTTTACTTTTGAGTGACGACCCCCACGACATTTATAACCTTAAAACAACAAATGATTAAGCGGAAAATCCCACAAAAGTGATATTAGGAGGCTGGTTTAACATTATTCTTTCATTTGATATACAAATATATAAAATACATTCAGCCGTTCTAGAGATATTAAAAATTATACGCCTTGTTGCAATACTTTTTACGGAGTATATAATGGGAAGGAAAGGTACGTAATGACATAATCTTTAACATGTACTTGTGAATGCGTTGATACAAATTTTGTCCATATGTTTGTTTTTGTATAACTAAAATAGTATTAACAATAAGTTCCACAGAAATAAGGTCGGCAGCTTAGAATTTTTAAGGACAACGCCGAAACTAGTGGAATGCGATCGCCCCCACCCCCATTTATTTTTCGGAGATTACATTTTCGAAAACAAAATTATAAATGTTGTGCCCCAAATCATTACTTTCTCAAGAATAAAAGAGAATATTGTCTTAAATCAACCTTAGTTGTATATTTCTCGATTTGTTTCACACTGATCGGATTCCTGCAAAACAAGGAAGTGTTTGTGTGACGTGACATAGGCGTCTGCTAGGTGGTTAACACCAATGTCCTCTACTGTCAAAAATTGCCAATAATTCAGTCAACACATTGAAAGGTTCAGTAAAATGATTAATTAATTATGCCATTTGTCACTTCTTCAAGTAACAAACATTCAAAAGGTTACATAACTACAGATGCACAACAAAGGCGGCGAATGAGAGCATATAATCGATTGCACTTAACCCTGTATAGTATCTAAATTTTCTATTTGCTGGTTTCCGT
Organism: Saxidomus purpurata; assembly: GCA_022818135.1. Classification (NCBI taxonomy): domain Eukaryota; kingdom Metazoa; phylum Mollusca; class Bivalvia; order Venerida; family Veneridae; genus Saxidomus; species Saxidomus purpurata. The sequence continues at coordinate 3,143,004 of JAFMSR010000009.1, forward strand.
AAAAGCAATTGCAGGATTAAAAACTAGGAAAACATATAGTATTCATATTTCAAACATTTTCCGAAGTTAAATTTTTCTGCATGTATGTCAAAATAAAAAGCATGACCGCAAAAGCCCGAGAGACAAATTATGTGGTAGAAAATAATTGAAAAATGTACGAAATTGTACAATTTTATCGACGATTTCCTACATCCTTTGCCACAAGGAAGAGACACACCTCACTGACCTTCCCTGAAGTAGCATGTTTGGTAATGCCCCCCTTGGTTTGATTCTAAATATGCATAGGCAGTAAGCCACCTTCGCCCATTGGAACCTCGATCCAACTGGATTTAGTACTCCCCTTTAAAAAGTCCTAGTTTTGGCCATGAAGGATTTATGCATTTTTGAAAATATAAAATCAACATACATTGAAACGTTGCAATTCGGTGAAACTTTGGTAATACTAGATGCCATATAACAGCTCATTCATTATTATGTACAATAAAAGGAAGGATATCTTTCAATCAAAACTATATTTCAACCCAAAAGTGATCTTTACAAACAACACATATTTCACAAAATTAACCGTTAAATTTATTTATCTTATTATCAAATTTTAATACCAATAATAAAAGTTCAAATAAAAAACAGTTTTCTATTTTCACACATGGCCTTTTTATACTACAAGCATTGTTAAGCGAAGGAAAGCAACACTAGTTTACTGGTGTACAATATATAGATGTCTGAAAGAGTTGTTTCCCTTCAATTGAATTATACATTGCTTTAGATAGATAGATAGTAGATAGATAGGTAGGAAGGTAGGTAGGTAGGTAGGTGCTGGCAGCAACAAAATGTTCCTTTAAGTAAGCTGGAGCTGTGTTATCTTTAATCCTAAAGACATGGCAAAGAATGATTTGATCAACTCTACCAACCAATTTAAATATGAAAAAAGATCTAGACCTATATGAATCATTTGATAAAGATTCATAACAAAACGAATAAGCTTATTTTGAGTGACCTGTAGTTTATTTTTAAGATTTTGCGTCAAACTAGGGAACCAGAAAGTAGAAGCATAATCAAAATGACACTGGATAAGAGACATGGTCAAATGTTTTTTAGTATGCTGAGTGAGGAATTCACGTTTTCTATACAGGAATTCTATCCTGGAATTAGCTTTTTTAATAAGTGACCTAGCTATAGATTCACATGTTAGACTTTGGTCAAGGGTTACACCAAAGTAATTTACTAATTTTTTGGACTCAATAACATGACCATTACAAGAGATATTTAGGTTGGACTGAGATCGTAGTTTAGGTTTAGAACCAAACAGAATTGATTCTGTTTTCCCAAGGTGCAAAGATAGCTTGTTTGAAGTGAGCCACTCACTTACCGTACCCATTTCTTCACTTAGAAGAGATTCAAGTTCGAGTCTGTTTTTACCAGAGACCAAAAAACAAGAATCGTCAGCGTATAGCAGTAATTTGCGTTTGACCACTGCTGACATATCATTGACATATATTAAAAAAGGAGAGGCCCTTATATTGACCCTTGGGTGACCCCGCAAGAAATATTTGATAGAGAAGAATGTGTACCAGACACATCAACCAACTGGTGCCTGTCAGATAAATATGATGCAAACCAGCTAATTGCGGCTTTATTTAATCCAAGAGCTTTTAGTTTCATTATTAAAATTGAATGATCAACAGTGTCAAAAGCTTTCTGAAGATCAAGTAGCAACATCCCTACCATATAACCTTTGTCCATTTGAAACCGAATAAAATCAGATAAATGAATTAAACATTTTTTTTTTTTTTTTTTTTTTAAAATTTTTTTTTTTAGATTTTTTTAAAAAATTTTTGTATTTCCCTAAACGATTTTTTTTTTTTTCCAGCTTTAATGAGTATGAGGTTTTCGACAAAACAACTACAAAAGCAGATCAAGGTCGGACTACAAGAGTAATAAAATAAAGCCCAGCATGGCTCAAAATTACACATTACAATCACAGATGATTGCAACCCATTTTTCAGTTATCTTTAAAATGCAACTGTTTCGGGCAAAGAAGACAAATTTTCCACTTCCTTGATCCATATTCCCGTCTTACTGAGCTTAATTTTTCAGACGGTCAAGTCTTTTTCATTACTCCATTGCCACAACGAAGAAGGACAATGCTGTTAAAATTTGATTAAGAAGGGTCATTAGTCTTGTACTAACGTCCAGTTGTTCCACTTACCTTTAAATAGTGAATGCGTTTCCTCAAAATAAACACAATGACATGAACATCGTCCAGATAAAACGGAACTAATGGGCAATAGCGAGCAAATAACCTGCGGTTTAGAGCACCCGGCCAGTCTATAAAATCTAAGAATGAATTAAATATACATCAAAATGTGTGTCATGGGCTGTACAGTATGAAACAGAAGATCAATTTTATTTAGATTGTTGGAGTTGACAGAAATCAATGATTGCCTCCGCGATGATCACCACATTTTGAGAAAAACAAGTAAATATACCCTTTTTGTCTTTACTTTGTTGTGTATGTACGAATAAAAACTAAATTTGATTTACGTTCATGTGAAATTATTCTTTTCAAAATGTTACTCATGGTCATTTTAAGTTAAGGAGGATAGAGTCAATCCAAAGGTCAAATGTCAAATTTTGTGAAAATTGGACATTAGACCAGGTAATTTTCTTTATTATATTACGAATAGGAACATATCAACAGCAATTATTAACCAAAATTTAAAGTAATTTTTTTTTTTTTTTTTTTTTTTTTTTTTTTTTTTTTTTTTTTTTTTTTTTTTTTTTTTTTTTTGTGGGGTTTTTTTTTTATAAAAAAAAAAAAAAAAAAAAAAAAATTTTTTTTTTTTTTTTTTTTTTTTTTTTTTTTTTTTATATTAAAAAAAAAATTTTTTTTTTTTTTTTTTTTTTTTTGGTTTTTTTTTTTTTTTTTTTTTTTTTTTTTTTTTTTTTGTTTTACATTTTATACACTTTTTGAATTCGATTTTTTTATACATTGTTTGTATGTTATTCATTTATTTAGTTATACATTTTTACACTTTATACATTTCATAAATTTTGTGCAATAAATCTGTTTTATGCATATATATTGTTTATACACTTTATACGTTTAAAACAGATCATGCATTTTATACATTTTATACATTTTTTTTGCATTTTATACACTTTATACAGTTCATACATTTTTAACATTTATACATTTAATGCAATTTGTTCATTTAGTGCATTTGATGCATTTTATACATGTTATGCATTTTGTACATTTCATACATTTTGTACATTTTAAACATTTTATATAATTTCTATATTTAATTCATTCTATATCATTATTATACATTTCATACGTTTTATGCATTTTATACATTTTGTGCATTTTAAACATTTCATAAATTTTATAGATTTTATAGATTTTATACATTTTATACATTTAATACATTTTATACACTACGTAATACATTAAATAAATTCTACACAGTTCATGCATTTGATACATTTTCATGCATTTGATACATTTCATACATTTCACACTTTTTATGCATTTTATACATTTCATACATTTTATACATTTTTATACATTTGATACATTTTATCCATTCTATCCATTTCATACATTTCATACATTTCATACATTTTATTCATTTTTTATATATTTTAAACATTTTATACAGTTCATGCATTTGATACATTTTCATGCATTTGATACATTTTATATTTTTCACACATTTTATACATTTCATAGATTTTATACATTTTATACATTTTTATGCATTTTATACATTTCATTCATTTTATACATTTTTATACAGTTTATCCATTTCATACGTTTCATACATTATATACATTATATCCATTATATCCATTTTATCCATTTCATACATTTCATACATTTTATACATTTTTATACATTTAAACATTTTTAACATTTTATGCATTTCATACATTTTATACATTTTTATACATTATATTCATTTCATACATTTCATACATGTACGTTTCATACATTTCATACATTTTAAACATTTTTATACACTTTATCCATTTAATACATTTCATAGTTACGTTCCATACATTTGATACATTTGATACATTTGGTACATTTAATATATTTCGTACATTTCATACATTTCATACAAATTGTGCATGTTATTCATTGATGTAGTTCACACATTTCATACATTTTATGTATTTTTATAGATTTCATACATTTTTTACGTTTGATACATTTTATGCAGTAAATTAATTATATAAACTTTATATATTTCATACGTTTTATGCATTTTATACATTGTGTGCATGTTATGCATTTTTTACATTTTTTACGTAGTTCACACATTCTATATATTTTATACATTTTATACATGTATGCATGTTAAACCTTTAATACATTTCATACAGATGATGCATGTTACACATTTTTTAGTATTTGATACCTTGTGTGCATTTGATGCATTTTATACATTCTAAACGTTGTATGCATTTCAGACAATTATAACTTTTAGCTTATACTGATTTATTTTAGCTCGATTGTGAAGAAAGCTTGTAGCTTTTCGAGTCACTCTCGAGTCCGCTTCCTTGAAAAAAAAGTACTGGTATCATATGAGGAAGTACGGTCCTGACCCCAGTGGGGCTCGAACCCACAACCTCCGGGATGAGCGGCCGACACCTTAACCTCTTCAACACCGCTCCCCTTTTTACAACACCGCTCCCCTGTTTAATATGTAGAAGGTCCTTATGCCCATTTAAAACGCCATATCGTCGTCAACAATGATAATATTCACCACTGGGTTCAAGCATTCGATCTTGTCATGATTGCACAGAACACATTTTATTAATCAGACCTAAGGAAAAAATATGGACTTAACTGAATGTTTGACTTGTTTGAACTGGCTTAAAGGCTAGAATGGTATGGACCTCTATAAAAGGTCAGTAAAAATTTGTAGTTTTGATGTAATGTTAACGCCCAACGTCGTTATTGCAAACTGTACAACAGGCGAAGTAAGTAAAACATTTTATCCTTTCTGGTAAATTGAGGGTAAGAGTTTTGTGCAAAGAAATCGGATCCATCTTCTTTAAAAAAAATACGATGATTTGATGCCTACTCGGACAGCGCACCTGATAACCACATAACGTGAATATGCATTTTCGAGAGGTCCCATAGTTATGCATACTACAAGAGGTCGGATTACAATGAAATTTTATCTGATGGCAGTATTTTGCCGACAACACATCATATTCTATTATGACTCTAGATAGTGAAAACATCGTTTGGATTACACATCAGAGGGATAGTGTACAACGTTAACATTATCCAAGCACAAACGTTATCACAAAGTGTTTACAAGTATACAGAACTGAACATATGTTACCGAATAGACTAATGTAATATTTATATCAATAGACAATGATTCAACAGATCTGTTTGAAAATGGTTCTACCTTTTCGTGACACTGACTTTAACTCGTGAGCTTCAGAATTTTGAATCTGGTGACCTTGATTGTCATGTAGTCATTGAGATACAGATACATTCATAAATATGTAGAAAATGTGCCTATACAGTAATTGCAGCAAACCATAAGGTACGTGTGTATGAGATAAATACTCATTTTATATACATATTTGCACATGACTCAATATAACCTTTTAATATTATGAGTATTCAATTTATGACCATGAAATAAGTTTTGTTTGTAAGTTTATTCAAAGGAGACAGTAACAAAGCATTTTTAATATGGCCGATACGATGTAAATAAATTAAAACGTTTTACAAATGTAGGACGGAAGACATATTTTAAACAATGTTCTACATTCTGGCCTTTAAATGACATTGTCCTTGACATGTAATGGCACTTAAGAACAACTCATTTGAAAGCTTGTATTCGGACATAAATTACCCCTTACATTGTATCAAATCAATATTTGTTAGCATTAATTAACCACGGAGGCCTGAGTGGTTACTATCTGTTTTATACCATGCATAGTTTCTGACTAATTGTCACACAAAGCCTACTTATTCACTTCCATATTTAGGTTTACTTTCAAGTTTACGCTACATCCTTATAGTGATTTGGAAAACTTTCCATTCAAGAGTCTACTCTCTTCAAAACTATTGCAGTTGAGAAAAACACTGACTTATAAATAACATCATTTAAGTTATAGTTACATGTATTAATATCACTCTTGTCATCAAGTGCCTCTGAAATTGTATAAAGGCATGACTTACTTAGTGCCTACAGTAGGGCTCTAGTTCTTTAAATTGTCGGGCATACCGTTTTATAAACAAGTTGGTTCGTTGTAATTTACAAAATATCACACCTGTTTCAGTGCAATTTGAAGTGCATTAAAGGTAATCTTATCATAAACTACATCGTATAACAAATAAGTTTTCACCAGAGTACCAAAGGTTCTCATAAACGGATAATCATTTTAATTTATCTATACACAGTTAATCGTGTATGACAATGTATTGTTATTTTATCTAGAATTCTGTTAACACGTAAGCAGATTACATTTGTTTTTCATTTCGTAGAACAGATCAATGAATTAGTATATTTCATTAAATGCGAAATCATTCATATCACATTTGTATAGCTGGTGTTCCATGTTGAAAGCTATGTCAATGAATTTGGTATTATCATACTCTTTATAGGACTGTCGTCCTTTGGCTGTGGGTTGTATTAGAAGAGAACTTTCATTACAGCTATAGATAAGTAGTTTGACAAGGACTGGTGACCATAAAAATAAAATTTCTTTGCGACTCATCCTGATTCATTGTATTTTAATGTATAATATACGGAAAATATATAGAAAATATACAGTAAATATTTTGGAACTGAAAATATCCACTGTAAACTATACTATTTCTGAATTGATTTAAACGTACTCATTCCACCAGGAATATACATTTAGATAAGGTGTGTCTTTTTCAATACTCGTATATTCCATCTAAATCAAAATAAAACATCAATAAAATTTATAATAAGTGTTTGATAAGTTAGATGTAGGAATATAAATGATTAGAGGATGACTGTAGACAATCTGCCAGGTTTCCCAATGTTACGTTTATCATTATATTATTATTATATATATTTTGTTTTTGTAAATGTTTGTTAATTCAAGGACAGTTACATATTATAGAACTTTGCCGAAAAGTAATGCAAAAGAGTAGTGAATATCTGGTGAAGATTTATTACAGATATTCAAAGACTGGATATACTATGCTCTGGATTTGGTGATTATAAATACTTCGACACGGTTCGTCGATGATCAAATGCAATATATTCCGTTCAGAGAACTTAAAGTATTATTTTATGGTACAGATCCAATAACATATTATCAAAAGTACCCGTGGTGAAAAACATGGGACCCTGTTTCTGTGCGACGGTATTCCAATGACTGTTCGTAATTCTTTGTACAATCGGCTACTTTTAGTGCCTTTGCCAATGGCTCTTTGATTGTAGCTGTGTTGTATTGTACTGGTGTCGTTTTCGTTGGCTGTTTATCTGTTATTGACAAAGCGTCATTTATCTATGTTTTAAATGAACCGCTTACGCCATTTTGTAACACGATTACTAAATAAGAGAATTGACAGGGATATCTTTTTTGCAAAACACTCATAGCCGCTGTCAAGGTCATCTGCCCGTCCGCTTGACACAGGTGATTTCTTCATGCATAAACGGACATATACAATTAGCTGCAAATGCAACATACCACATTTCTCAACGATACAAATCATCTATAAAGGATTGTATGGTATGCATAGTTTCGTCTTACCCTTTTGTTGTTCCTCAGTCATTTCTGATGATCGTTTGGAAGTTGTTGTTGATGTGGTGTTTTGTGTCTTTATCGGTGACTGTTGGACTGTGAGTGACGAGACGTCTTTTCTTTATATTCTAAGATTCCACCTGTCCAAAGCTAGCATTCTAATTCACTAAACTCTTTAAACGTTATAGCTATTTTTACTGTGTTTATGAACTATATTTTTGTATGTAAACGTACACATTTTAAGAAATGTATTTTAACTCTCTTAACAAATAAACTGACAAAAATAATGAAACTCATAATTACAAAAAACGTAGGGCGATAATTCTAATTAAATGTCTTACCCACTACCTTAAACAAGTTTATAGCTTTGGGTATATAAAAGGGATAAGATAATATTGATTTTGGTATGGAGTACAAACATGGCTAAAACAAACATGAAAGCAATAAAAAAATATCACAACAATGAGCATAATAACTATGGCATGATCACCAACACCAGCCAAAGCACAAAAAGGAGTAAACTTTTATTTATATTATGATCTCTTTGTATTGATGGCAAACAAATTAATATAAGCAATAAAAGGCTTGCGTATAGGAAAAATTCTCTTGCAGTAAATGGGGGTTCGCAAATTGATAAATCGAAATATTTAAATACAAGTTTGTCAATAATTTATGGATTAAATGCAATTCAATTCAGATTTATTCATACATGATTATTGTTACAAAGTATCTACGGAAGCGTATAATGGTCGACAGTTACTGTTTATATCAACTAGACATGTGTGTGGTAATATGTTGACTTTGCTTGATAATATTTTGCAATTGTGCGTTATGTCATGATAAAATAAAACAATTGATTAAAAACAGAGCTGTTTGTTTTTGTAACACGTTAGACGTCAAAAAGCAATCACAATATAATATCTTGCTAAAACTATTACTAAACAAACTTTTTCCCGAATACGACACATATTATTTGGCAAAACAAGTTCTTATCTGACGTATATTTCTCGCGCAAAGCTGAAACCGAAAAACAATCATTTACTCTACAGCCCTCGGCTATAATGAATTACAAGAGGGCTAAGATGGTCCTATATCGCTATCCTGTCCCAAAGACAAAAAAGTAAGTCTAAAGTCATGATCAATGCCAACCGCTGACAATTTTTAAAATCTCTTTGCGAAACGGTAAACACATTCCAAACGTAGGTTTAAAATCAATGTACAAAGTGACCTAACTTTTGACCAGATGTTACGCAGTTTCGGTCTTGGCTAAAGTTCACCAAGACAAACTTTCTTTCATTATGACTGATGCCGGTGTGTCAAATGTGGCATCTAGAGTTCGTAGGTGTTTCTATTATTTTACCTGGTGTCCTACTTTTTGACCCCACGAATCCCAGTTTAAAAATAAACATAGAGTTCATCAAAACAAACATTCTGATTAATTTTCAAGATGATTTGATTCAAAATGTAAATTCTAGAATGTTGATGTTCTATGAGTTCACCTTGTGATCTAGATTTTATGATGTGACCAAATTTCAAACTTGACATAGCATTTATCAAGACATCCAGGGTGATTGGGTGCAAATTTGGCTTCTGGAGTTATCACGAGGTTTTTCTATTTTTTTACCAGGTGTCCTAGGTTTTGATCACACGTAATATAGTTTCTTTCTTGTCCTATATTTTATCAAGACAAACATTCTAACCAATTTTACGGTTTGGTTGGGTATAAATGTGGTTTCTACAATATTTGGAATATTGTTTATTATTTGACATGGTCTATGGGGATGTGGTTTACAAACTTCGTAAGATTTTGGGTCATGGCAATTTTCCAACTGTATTTGCTAAAATTATAAAACGTTTTGTTAAAAGAGGTTACGACCCAACTGTTTTGAGACACACCGCATGTTTGGTGTTCAACCCGTTTACAGTTGGACGCTATGCTTCCCTCTTCGATTGTGTCTGACGGAAGAGGGGAGGACTCGTGATGGGCAGTTTTTAAATCCCACTGGGACGAAACTGTTTTGATTTCTGTCCTCTGGCCTGTTTCGTCGGGCCCTTAAGGGTGTTTCTCTTGGTGCTCTGCCTTCTGCAAAGGCATTGAGTACATACGTTTTTTGGTTCTCAAGGTTTGCTTTTTTTATATTTATACACGAGCATTTTTGTGTTTTACATACCATGCCTTTTGTTTCCATTGCGTGTGTTAGAGATTCACCTAGCAGGGTTACTTTTTTTTACACTGTCCTGTGACTTTGGAACATGGTGGGGGTAAGAGTGAGGTTGGGTGCGCACCATAAACCGGTTTAAGCTCCCCAGTGGTGTTTTTGCCACTGACCGTTCCAAGGCGGTGCCCCACTGTGTTCCTTTTAATTGTTCGTTTTGTCCTCGTGTGTTTGCTTTGTATGCTGGTGTTTTGGTGGTTATATGTGTGTGTTACATGATTGTGTGTGTGTGCGTTGTGTGTGTGTGTGTGTGTGAGTGTGTGTTGGTGGTGTGCACTTCTGGGTGCTGTGGGGCTCGTTTTGGGGAGGCTGCGTTTTTGGTACGTGGCATTCCCTGTTTGATATTATTTTTGTTTTTTTGACCCCGCGTGACCTGGTTTCAACTTTTGGTCGAGAGATCATCAAGAAAAATATTCTGACCAATTTTCATGACGATTGTTCTTATAGAATGTTCAGACGGTAAGTGTGGACAGACAGACAGACAGGCAAGCAGGCTAGGATGAGCTCAAAAGAGAACATTTACACCAGCTATCTACTCTAGTTTCACCGATGTCGGAGCTAAATATTAACTTATTTTCAGTAATAAATTATCTTACACAAGCAAGATAAATCTTTCATGCAATAACTTTACCGTTCAAAATGATTTTACTTGCTGATTCTTAAGGAACGAATGCTACAATTATCATGCAATATTTCTATTACTATCTTGCATTTTCCCGTAAGATTTCAAACATGATGCGATATTTTCGCATAAAATCTACATAAATAGCAACTGGCGACCATTATACGCTTCCGTATAATACATACATAACAAAAGTGCAGACAAGTGTTGCTACGACTTTGTAATAAAAAAATAGCACGATAAAAGTTGCTGTTGTATAGTGCCATTTGATAAATAAGAAGTTGCTTTTGATCGTATGACTTATAATCGCCAAATAAAGGAATATAAATTGATTATTACTAAGAGAGTGCTTTCAGTTAAAGTACAATGTTTACAAAAAACGCCATTGATATATAACATTACGAATAATAAACATATCTGTCATTGTTTAGAACGATATCTGGATTTATAAACGTAATTATAATAACAGGCACTTATATATTTATGTCCTGAATACTATCACATCACAAATTTAAATACATAAAACTTAAAATGTAATCAGATATTATCTACATAACGAAAACAATATAACTGTTTTTCTATTTAAAACAACTCTTTAATTCAAATTTTCGGCAATATTGCCTTTTTCAAGAAATTTGTCTGCACTTTTTAAATTAACATGTTGACCATATTCATGACAAGCTTAGAAATGAAAAACAACAAAACGTCAGGAAATGACGTCACGTCCTAATGACGTCATATATACTAAGCGTCCAAATGACGTTTCCCGTACTTCCATTACATTAATTACAAAATGATCATGTGGTATAAATCATATGGAATAGATTTTTAACTTAACATTTTAACCTCCTTAATTTAACAGGTATTGTTGATTTAGTTGTGAAATTGTTTTCCATATAGACTTGGTATCACTCGATCATTTTGCAATTCAATTAACGGACGTATGTATCTTGTTTGTGACTGGAATCTTATATGAACAGTATGAGTTAGTGGAAATGAAACTTAATTCATAGTTCATCGGCTTGAATAATTTGAACTTAAAAGGCAAAACAAGCTTGTTATTAGATGTCAAGTATGCGATACAAATATATTACCTTTATTAACGAAAATGAAATGAATTTGGCTGTTTCACAACAAAATTACATTTGTGTTAATTTTCTTAATATTTAGTAATTATGAATGATTTTTGAGTGGATTCAAAATTATAATGTAAAACGTTTTTAAATGTTTCTACTACTTCTTGGGAATCAATTTGAAATAGGATAAGTTTATTTGGATGACTCATCCGTTAAAAAAAGACTTGTATGAGGAGCATGTAGATATGGAAATGGAAAAGGTAGCCTATAAGATATTAAACAATTCTACTGTATTATTACCGTATATACTTTTTGCGGCCCCCCCCCCCCCCCCCCTTTTTTTTTTTTTTTTTTTTTTCTTCCCCCTTTTTTTCTCCCCTCTCCTTTTGTTTTTTTTCGGTTTTTTCTGCCCGGCCTCCCCCCTTTTTTTCTTTTTTGGGGGGGGGGTGTTTTTTTGGGGGGGGGGGGGGTTTTTTTTGGGCCCCCCTTTTTTTTTTTTTTTGGGGGTGGGGTGTTTTCCCCCCCCCCCTTTTTTTTTTTTTTTTTTTTTTTTTTTTTTTTTTTTTTTTTTCCCCCCTTTTTTTTTTTTTCGATTTCTCTGAGGGCCTTTTAAAATTTTTTTTTTTTTTTTTTTTTTTTTGGTTTTTTTTTTTTTTTTTTTTTTTTTTTTTTTTTTTTTTTTTTTTTTTTTTTTTTTTTTTTTCACGAAACAGTTGTTCTTCCACGTTGCAAACTGGGGAGTTTTTTCACTCATTCCAGGTTCTTCGGTATTTTAGCCAGTTGAAATAATTGCAGAAATAACCCTTCTGTCATACATTGCATAAATTGGATTATCTTTGTTAGTCTTTCTTTGGTGATTTCAATCTAAATTGCAATCCTGTGAGATATTGAATTTAGCTTTTAATACAAACAACAAAATCTTTTACAATTGTACATTGAAGTTAAATGTAAAAGGTTAACATAATATATGTACGTGTTTCATAATTTTTTTTTTTTTTTTTTTTTTTTTTTTTTTTTTTTTTTTTTTTTTTTTTTTTTTTTTTTTTTTTTTTTTTTTTTTTTTTTTTTTGTATCATAAAGCATTTTTAGCCGAAGTTGGTATACAAACAAAAGCCACCAAGTATTGTGTCTGAAACTTTGCCAAAAAAAGTCGCTAAAGACTAGGGATAATGCATTTAGAAAAAAGCTGTGCTTGTCAGGTATACACGTCTTCTTTTTTAATGTGTTTGTTAAGGTGAAGTAAGTTCGAGCATTTATAGTTTAAGACTAAAACTAAGGCTTAGTAACTGCATCCTGCTACTGTGCCGTATGTGGTTATTATAAATATAGCGTACATATTTTATCAGACCCCAATAGCAGATGGAAATTTTTTCAGAGTAATATTTAAAAGTATTTACAAATGTTTCACATATGATAAGCTCATAATAAATATTAATTTGGCAAGGACTAGTGAAATAACTGATAACTTAACGATAAATCTATCATGGTTTTTTCAAATGTATTATTCAAAGAGATAAATACTAAATACAATCCATTCTTAAAAAGTATATTCTTCTTCAAAGGGCAGATTAAATGCATGTGTTCAATCGTATAATGAAAAAATACTTCATACAAAAATGTACGTAGTTATAAAAGGCCATTATTGTTTTTAAAATGATTAATTTGGTTCATTCTTATTTATTGTGGTTAAGATGAAAAAAATCAAAGCATAGTCTATAGGTAGCTTAAAATAGGGTAATCAGGTTTGTTAATAATGTTGGTCGTAGAAATTACTGATTTTAAAGATAATGGTTTTCTGCATGTTGAGCAAAGGTACAAACAACTGCAACTAAATAATGTCAAAAAGATATTTTAAAACACATTTCCAAGTTATCTTTAATAACATTTTCAGGAAACAAGTGAACTGCATTTTAAATGTGGAAATAAATCAAATGTTTATGTACACAATTTAATGGTTTCACATTAGCTACTTTATTATAACTGCATAATGGATTGGAACCACTTGACTGAGAACAAACAACACTCAACTTACAAGGTTTACAACAAAAGTATAAAAATATCTAATCTGAAGTCACAAATGGAGACAAGAAGATTTTGTGTCTTGCGATATTTTTAGTCAACAGTTAGTTATTGGATGTTGTATAGCTGTAGTAAGTTTAACATTATTTGTAAAGTCTATGGTGTACATATATTTGTATTTTTGATCGGTAGCAAATCTTGTGTTTCAGTATTGCTCTTCAGCTTTTAGTACTGTACCTTTAATCAATTGTCAAAAAGCAGGCTATGACACATTTTTTCCACTTTGGGTTAAAGGACAAGTTAGGGTCAAATTAAGATAACTCTAACCTAACAATATGTCAATAAAAAGTTAAAGATTCTTAATTATTAATCATGTGCTGTACAATTCAGTTAAAACTCAAGCTAATTTAGTACTAATATAACATATTTCACGCAAAGAATGTGTTAAACTAAATCTGTGTTAAGTATGAAACAACTGTAATGTGTGGTATAATTTGTATCTATGTAGATTTTATACTATCTAGACCGTTTATATGATATGACATTTGCGCCAATAAATATATCTAAATGGCATTATATTCTGGTGTACTGACCTATAATATACGATACTGGACCTTTTAGTTTGTATTACTTTCTACACTTTATGAGCGATTATTAAGGAACAAAAAACCATTGCAAGTGACACTTTTGTTTATGTATAGGCAGGAACTTTTGGAGAAATTGCATCAATACTGACACGATTAAAAGTGCCTATTTATTAGTTTCAAATAAGCTAAGTTGACACGATGTCCTTTATTTACAGGCATATTATGAGAAATTAGCAACAACTAAAAGTTTGCATTTCAAAGTTACGTTGATTTATTAATTTCAAGGAAGTTAAGTATCTGCCATGTCCTTATTTGGATAACTATGCGAACTGAACAAACGTATCGTAAAGGTCTATGGTTTATTCAAGATTGCTTGCTCACAACGAAGGTTTTTGCTTCGAACATAGACTGGTCATAATATTTTCTTTCACAAACAGTTCTTTTCATAGCAGAACGATAATTGATTGACTATAACCACATTTTTTTTGCCGATGCAGTTGGCAGTGTAAAGGCAGTCATACATGGCTATAACTTAGACTTAGGAACTACTTAATTGTCTCTGAAGTCAGTTATTGCTTAAAATAGCAGCAGAAATGATTGCAACAGAGAACATTGTTTATTTATTGATTTGATTATAAAAGGGGACAACACTATGGCAACGGTTTTGGTATTTCATCCGTTAGAGCATACCTTTGCGAGCGAATGTTCCGTTTTAGAATCAATAACGCCTAAACTTTTTATTACCTTCCAATCCTGTAACACAATCATGATGATATCTTTTATGCAGATTGGGAGTTCTGGGGTATCCAGAACGTTGTATCACTCTAGTGTTGCTCAGGAGTAAATATCAATATACATCATGTGCCATAAGGTTCACATTGTTTAAAATGTGATTAGATAGTGCATCAGCTGAAAACAATCGATAATAATTTGCATTGAGAACTCAGACATCCAATCACTCAAACATAAAGGTACCTATAGAAATGACTATGCAGTTTATATCACAATTGTACTAGCTCTATTCGTTGCCAGTTATAATGTCCAACTTTCTTACGAACATTTCATTCCGTGTATACAAATAAGATTTCCATAAAGTACAGTATATAACGTGTGAAAGCACTGTGTAAATCATGAAAACGAACTTATAGATATCAAAGTAGGCTTGTCTCCGATCAGATGCCTTGTTTCGTACGAAATATCCACTGATATTTCTTTTAATTTGTTAGGTTGTTTATACATGTAACATCAAATATTTAGAGAAGTTGAAACTTTATTTCTTGCTTCTCCATGTTTATTGTCCTGTAGACTGAATGTGTCACATCATTTCAAAGATTGACCTTGGATGAAACTTGATAAAGGGCAAACTTCGACAATCGCCTTGTCTCAAACTAATAGCCCAGAGTTTAGGTATTTGGAATGTAGCATGATATAGTGAACCTGTACCAAGATTGTTCAAACTATAACACCGGGTCTTGTCTAAAAAGACGCATATAACCTAGATCTTTGGTAGTTAGCATTACTTATGGTTATATACTAAGATTGTCGAATTAATAACACCCCAAGTCAAAGTTGACCTCGCCTCGGGAACATGAATTTACATTTAGATTGATAGGAATTTATTTTAATCTTCTAATCTCAGTCCATAATACTCAGAGCTTAGATATTGCCTCGTGGTCCTGTACATATATTGTTAAAACCATACCTTTTTTTATTTAATTGGCATCGTCCAAGAATAACTTGATCTACTGACTTTCTTTTTGAACCTACATGAATAAAATATATGGTAGTTGTGAATGCATCTTTACCGTTGACCTTTGCTGACCTTAGCCAAGGCCTATTCACCTACTCTTTGTTTTCGTAGCTACATTATTTGAACCACGTATTTAACATGCTTATTTCAACTTTGACCTTGCCTGCTTTTGACCTTGACCTACTGACATACTTTCCTGTTTATGAAGCTACAGCAATGAAATTTGAACCGTATATACAGTTTGGAATGCAGATTACAGCTCCATATTGCCTAGCATTGACATTGACTTTTGCATTTGACATTACTGTTGTGTTTAAACTCTGGAAACGTTTGCTTCAAAATACTCAGAAATGTCAGTTTACCTCAAAAGGTATTAACAGTTGTAAGCTCAACAACGCCAAAACAATACTCTTTGTATTACGCCAAATGAATTAAATAAATCTTGAAAATGTTTAAGCTCTACATTATTAACAGCATCTTTAAAATCTGGGTTTACATTTCTATTTCGACTATCACTCTCGTACCCGTTCCCAGACTTACAGTAAGGCAGCATTACAAGGTAACCTAAAGTACGACAGTACACGACGTGGTAAGTTTGCATAAATAAAATTGGATAGTCAAGTATTAATGACGACATCTACACATGAACACGCATTATACGACCACGTTACATACATATGACGCACGCTCGCATTTTGTGCTCGGTTTAAAATTCCTTTTTACGACAGGATTAGCCACGCTAGCGCATACCGTTTAAGACAGCGCAATCTACGCCTTGTATATGTAATTGGCCACAGCTTGTGAACGTTCAGGTAAGAGTAAATATCAATATTGCTACTACCCGATAAAACTTGCATGTTGTACAAAAAACTAGAACGTAGTGATTCATTCACATGGCAAAACATAACCATATGCTCAGTAATATAATCTGTCATAAATTTATATTTTGGATATACGGGGTTATATTTTCTAGAAAAAAATATTTTCCTATGAGGAAAACTACCGTTCTACAGTAGGGAAGATTATCCTTTCAAAGTCGAGACATTACAATATACTAGATGGTGGAGCTATTTCATTTTGTAATAAGCGAAAGTGATTAAGATTTTCGTCGCATGAAGCTCTGTTACTAAAATCTGTATAAGCTTTCAAATTGACACTTTTCTTCACTAAATTTTCCATGCTACTGACGGAAAAGACCCGCTTATAAATCACTCTTATAAGATTTAAGATAAATTATCATTTCCTAGAATGCAATGTATATCGGGTAAAAAATCTTGTATTTTCTTGGTTTGGACATGTAATGTATCAGTCATGTTACAAACACATGTTTTATCCGTATCTTCAGCACACAACTGATTAAAAGAGTAATTAACGGTTGTCTATTTCTAATAAATGGGTAAGATCCCGATGCGATATCTGATCTGATACGTTGGTCCATCGACCGCATGTTTTTAATACATTGATGTGAAAACGTGCTAGAGGTTCGATCTCATTCTTCGATAAACTGGAGCATAGCTCACATCCGTGTAAAGCTTGTCGATGCAGTGTGTAGTGTTAAAGCAGTTATACATGGCCAAAACAATAGTTTCATGCATATGCTTTTGCAAGACAATGTATGTTTTTCGTTTCGCCCTACTCCGCAGTCGGCTAGAATGTAATATGTTTTATGAAGCCTACAGCACGCAGTCTTAACATTGCGTTGTAAGTTCATATATTTGTTGCAGTGTACACAAGTAAATGTAGTGATCACACTCTTGGACAGTGCTACACCCCTCATTTAAAGACCTGTTTGTGTTATTAAATTCAAGATTACTTTCATTTAATACAACTAAATATCTTTTGTTAGCGTTGTATAAGTATATTTCAAGTAGTGAGTTCTTTTACATGTATTCATTATATTTTGTAGGCCGTTCTTTGGTAACGAAGCAAGAACCATATCATCAGTCTTTTGATTTCCCTAATGTGTTCATTAAATTGTTAACATACACGAGATAAAATTTTGGGTTCAGAACTTGTCCCTGTCGGGTGCACTGTAAGATCGGTAACCATTCAGACGCTATGCCTTCGGTTCTAACGCAACTGTATGCGTTCTCAAACATATTCAGTATTATTCTAAAAACATTTAAATTAATTCCTCATTTGTGAGCCTATTCTGAGTTTTGAAAGTAAAAACGATTGGACAGTGGCTTGATACATTTAGTGTTGTCGTCTATAATAGTGCAACTTGTTTTATTGCTAAATTTTAACCCCTATTGTCTAATTGAAAGCATTTGCTATCATTTCTAAATGGCAACTCACTATTGAAATCGCCAATTACTAGGGTTACACCTCTATAATATATGTGCATAGATGTGTTATTTACAACTTCAATACTGAATTTGTTAAAAATAATATTTTTATTTTTACAAAAGTAAGTATATCTGGAATACATACAAATAAGACTCTTTACAGATATTTACATCTATACCGATAACAAATTGCGTGTTAAGATTTGCCACAGAAACACGGTCATGTATGCGCTTCTTCCACATAATTGCAAGACCTCCCTACCTTACTCTCCTGTTGCTATGAAATAAGAGGTCTGTATCAGATATTGAATGACTGTTATATGTACTTATTATACTTTTTAAAAATCTTATTCATATTCGTATTACCAGTGTTCCGAAATATCAGATATGTCAGTTACAGTGTTTTCTCTTTGGCTTTGTTTTCTTCTAAAGACTGTCACTTTTGTGACGTTTGGTCCTCACCGTTCAGCAATAGATGGCTTAATCCCGCCGATGAAGAACTGTTTGGCTCGTCGTCTCACGTATTGACTAAAATCCTCGTCGTCTGAATTATGTTCATTTCTTTTGACATACTCTGCATTACCAACATATTCGTAGCTGTTGAATTTCCGTTATTGTAGCCTCTGCGATGCCTCTGTTTCTTCTCGTATCATTTTCAAGTTTATGTTTCGGGGATATGTTTCCAACTTTCAACTTTATTGAATATGTATTTATAAATTTCGAATATACTATAGTGGTAACTCAGTGGTAACTTCCAAACTCCAAAGTTTGTATCTGTTTATAATCTTTATATTTTATTGAAATTCTTAATACATGTATGTATATTCGTGGTAAATATATATACCCAAGGACATCATTGAAAATAAGTTGTGAGCTTTGATGGGCAATCCTAAGTTAATACTCACTGCTATATGACTTACATAAGTTACCATGTTTTCTTAGATATGTTAGATGTCAGTCATACTAGCTATGTTATTGTTATACCTTATTGTAATATTTATAAGCTATATGTGATAAAAAGAACTAGCTCCAGGTATATATTTACGTTTTAACTAGTCTGTATTTGACTCTGATTAAGTAATCTGTGTTACTATGCAACTGGTATTTGAAACTTAGACATGCATATAAAGAAGTGTGTTATAACCTCAATAAAAATCAATCAATCAATCAGTCAGTCAGTCAGTCAGTCAGTCAGCCAGCCAGCCAGCCAACCAGCCAGCCAGCCAGCCAGCCAGCCAGTCAGTCAGTCAATCAATCAATCAATGTCCTCTGTCTGTGTGTTAAGTTAAAATAAATTCCCTTGAATACTTTCATAGATTTGCTCAGAACAAAAGTGTGACGGACTGAAAGACGGACGGAGAGCCCATTACTATATCCTTTCGCCTTGGTTACGGGATAAAAAGTTACAAGTACAAAGGAAGGAAAGGCATCTTGACATACGTACGGGTATACTTTAGGCTGCAAAACTGATCTGCGAGATTACCTAAACTAAGCAAGGATCATATCTTTGAGGCTGTCACTTGACATTATACTACCAAGTACTTCCTGAAACAATCTTTTCAGCTTATGACTAAGAATATTGAAGGACATACACTGAAGACATTTGAAAATATACTCCTCAAAATAATTTAAGGACCACAAAATTAAAGGGGTATAATTTCATCAATTTAATTATTACAAACAAACAATTTATTATATGAACTACATGATATCTGTAGTTAACAATTGTAAAAGTACGTAATAGCGAATAACAATGGTAAACACATGTGAGATCAAAGGTGTGGTCACTACTAAAATTTGAACGTTTGCATATCGGACGGTGGGGCATAAAATTTTACAAACAGCAATGTTACATGTTCAAATTCACACACCAAGTAAAGTTAATATCGCGTGTGACCACCTCTAGCGTCAATCACAACCCTACACCTGGAATTGAAGCTGCGAATCAGTTTCCTGATTGCAGGACGAGGAATTATTGCCCACTCTTCAATGAGCGCTTGTGTGAGGTCCTCCCGGGTCTGTGGTTGAGCTAGCCGCGCACTGATCCGTCGTTGGAGTATGTCCCATACATACTCTATTGGATTAAGATCAGGAGAGCGTGCAGGCCTGTCCATACGCTCTATTCCTTCGCGTTCAATGTACTTTGACAACACGAGCCCGGTGCGGACGGGCGTTATCCTCCATAAGCACAAAGTCCTGGCCCACAGCACCAGCATAAGGTCGCACAAATGCATCAAGGATCTCATCTCGATAGCGAACACCGGTCACAGCACCGTTTTTGGATGACGTACAAGTCAGTAGAACCATCATAGAAGACCCCACCCCAAACAAGTACTGACGGGCCACCGAACCTATTGTGTTCCTGGATGCAACAGTCCTTGAATCGCTCATTTTTCTGCCGCCACACACGTCTCCTGCCGTCATTGAAGGCAACACAAAACTTCGACTCATCAGTAAACAGGACTGACCGGAGTCTAGCTAGTGGAATGTTATGGTGGTCTTGAGAAAAAGCCAACCTTAACCTCCTGTGGCCTGGTTTCAATGGAGGGCGGACAGCTGGCCTCCGAGCACGAATATTGGCAGCATGAAGTCTGTTTCTTACAGTTTGTTCACAGATTCGAATCCCAGATGCCACACGGAAGTTTGCATTCAACGTTTTAGCGGATTCGAACCTCCCACGTTTAGCCATATTAACAATATAACGGTCATCACGGTCCGTTGTTTTCCTCGGACGACCTCTTCCTGCTCGTTCAACAACAGAGCCAGTGTCCAGGTACCTTTGCCACACACGACCGACCACAGTATGGCTAACGTTAAACTGACGTCCAACGTGACGTTGAGTCTGGCCGGCCAACAGCATTCCAACCATTCGTTCCATATCACCAAGCGGTAAATGTCTCCATAGAGGCATAATTGCCGTATAATTACATGTACTGTTCAAGTCTAAAACTATCCAAACTTTACACAAAAATGTGTTTAATCAGTAACACTACAAAACCGACTGTTTTAAAGAATGGTAAGAAACACTCAATATCGCAGGGTGACCCAAACAAAATCAAAATGCTCAATTTACCCGTGCAGTTACGCACGATTAACTGTGTTCTACATGTACCCTATACACCCATGTATACTTGTACTTCAATGGATAAATTATCAATACGTGTACTGTTTCAAAATAATGGTATGAAATAGTGGTCCTTAAATTATTTCGAGGAGTGTACAACGGTGTGTTTGAGGGCCGATCTATATTAAGGAAGCAACAAACGCAACACTAGTTAATGATTTATCAAATTAATCAGTGGCATGTCAAAAAAGTTATTTTTGACTACCTTCATAAAACAATAACAATGAGTAATGAACACCATTCTATATAACACTCTCTGCATTTTATTTACTTTTCATTTACTGACACATTTAGATTAAGAAAATGGCGATTTATTGACATGACTCTAGTTATAATATAAAGTCTGGATACCGGGAAATAATTCAAAATCCCGATTGGGCATCCAAATAAGCAAAAGCAAATACAAATAAAAGTGTTTGTTCCTATAAAACAAGTGCATCAAAATGTCTACAACTGTCATTTCACAAATAAGCAAAACATCTATTCCATAACACAATGATGCTTTTCGCGATAACGTACTGGGAAACAGAGGCCATTATCGCCGGCATCCGTTTCAAACGATTCGCCGGCCGCCGGTCGCTTTGAAACAAAAAACGTGACAGCCATCAGCACAGTATGCAATCCTCTGGAGCCGTACCTTCTCGCCTACACCACTGATCCTTCATTTTTATACTGTATCCCGTACTCTCTTGCAAACGTTTCGAAACAGTGTTTCAACAAATTGGCCGGCTTCTTTTGCTGTTGAAAGAATTTGCTGTCGTCGTTGCCGACAGTGTCCGATTACGTCAGTGACGTTGACTGATGTAAACATCCTGACTTTGCATTGTTGTAGACCTTTCCAACTGTCGTTGACGGTTCCAAACTACCCTCATAGTAAATGTGCACGAGGCACATGAGGAAAAGTACGTGTTGCTCATTATGATCAAATCGCGGTCTACTAAGTTAGACGAATATTCAGAAATTAAGTTCGACATATAATCTTTGGTTAAATTGTTAACCATTTTATAAAACGTAAAGAGTTTATGTTATTCCATCGGTCTGTTATGGTTTCCCTTTTTAATTAATTACAAAGTTTTTTCTATGCTGCAAAGTTTAGTTGCTCCTGCAGTTGTTCTAGCGACTTCAATTTTGACGAATACAATATTTGTTTCATTACTTCATTTGTGCAGTTATCCCAAACAACGTCGCTAGATTCTCAAAGAGGCCTAACGAAAGTACGGTAAAGTGTTTCTTATGATTTTCTATAGAGTACAAGTTTAAAAATCTTAAGAACCCTATACGTTTCCAGGCGAGAGACAGTTGACGCTATATGTGAATGCCACTTTTATTCGTTATTTAAAGTGCCTAGATGTTTATTTTCTTCTACATTTGTTATGGGGATAGTTTAAGATCTGGATGTGTAAGCTTTTTCGTTTTACGACAAATCAAGAGTGATTCAGTTTTATTTGGGTGTTAGTCAACAAGAAAGAAAGAAGCCCAAGGATGGATTTTAAAACGTTATCAAAGCGGATCGCTCTCTTGAACCGCGTGACATCATTTGGGCGAAAGACAACATCTTTGTTAGACATTGTTTGTCTTGCAGCATTATTGATGGTTTGAATGATTTGAAATCGAGGTAGAGATCAGTACCAGCTAGGATTTCTTCCCAGTTTGTACCACTGCCTAAACTGTTTCTGAAGTTTGTGTAATCACCTTGATCGTATTTCTATATGCACGTTTTTATGCATGTTAGTTTGGTATGTTGTATGTAAGAACAATGCCAATTGGGCAGTGATATCTGACCAGGTCGGGTATGAACGGATCCGCCTCGAAGCTTATTAACATACTATTGATGTTCTTACCAGATCAATTAAAGAACTGGAAGTTTCAGTAAAATGGGTACGGTCGGAGGTAGTGTGGTGCATAATACCGCATGCAATAAGGTTTTGAGTTAGATGCCATTTAAAGCTATTTAAATTACAGTATCACTAGCAATGAACAATTTTGAATGTTTGTTTTGTATATGTTTTCTTCAATAAGGGTCCACTAATTATTATTTGTTCTAGGTGGACGATAAATGACACCAAATAAGACTGGTTGTATATTATGTAACCTCAATCCAAAGAGCTTCCAAATCAGGTAGAGACGGGTCATTTCTTAATTTTCCATCAAAATCTTCTCTTACATACAATATTGCTACACCACGGCCTATTCTGTGTACACGGTGTCTTAAAATTAGGTAATTTGATGTTTCCACTATCAGATTCGTTTGTTAGTCATGTTTCTGTAAAAACTAAAATATCATATGATTGAGGTTCTATTTCAGATATATCGAGCTTATTGCAAAGACTTGGAATATTCAATTCAATTCAAACTTCTTGATTTAGCAACAGTTACACAAAAAACAATTACAGCATCATTTATCTCAAGCTGTCAACAATATGATTAAGGAGTACATTTACACAAAATCAAGCATTCTAAGCACATTTACAAAAGGTATATACAATGTACATATCCAATGTTTAAGGAAGAATGAACGCTGTTATCTAGTTTGCTTATAATCATAGTTTTTTCCAAATTGGTAGTTTTTGTAGTGTTTGCGAAACGTGTATAATTCATCATAGGTACAAATTTGAACCGGGATTTCATTCCAGACAACCATAGCAGAAAGTGTTTTTTGTTTAACGCGAGATTAACGGATGAGGAATTTCATTTTTGGGTTGGGAACGAAGATTATAATTTGCAGTTGCATATGTACATCATTTCTGAGTAGGTTTGATAAATACACGGGGGCTAAATTATGGAACGCTTTGTAATTTAAACACACCAATATGGTATTTACAACGTTCTACTAACGGCAACCCATAAAATTCTTGAAATAGAGGAGCTGATGAGTGATCGATCTTCTTGTCTAGATTCTTATCTTTACTGAGTGTTGATAATTCTTTTAAGAAGCTGGAAACATAGCTTTAGTAGAACAGTACTCGCATTATTTTATTTAGAAATAGTTTTATTCTTCGAAATAACCATAATTTACAATTTAGGTTAGAATATACTTATTATCTCATATCAGGACTTAATGATTTGTAACGCACGCAATATTGTTGCCGTTAATCTTATGTGACCTGATCCTAGTATCATTCAAGTAACTTTTTGGATTAACGGACAACTAATTGTATCTACAACAACATTTGACATTATGTAAATCAGTTTGTAATCTTTGTTCAATGTATTGAGGGGCAACATGAAAATTATTTACAGTTGTATCGTCTGCATAAATATCAACCTCTGAATGTACAAAGTTTAGAGGCAAGTCGTGAATGTAAATCAAAAATAATAACGACCCGAGTTCTAGGGGGTTATGTAATTTGCATTGAATACTTCATTCTTTAGTAAATTGTCAGAATATGACTTTAAACTATTTATATATTCTTCGCTGGGTTCTGAATAATTTTCATTTTTGAGTGATGTGTTAATAAAATGGCTAATTAAATGGTTTAAGATCGAGGATTTTTCATTGACAGTAATTACATTAAATATCATTTTATCCGGCAGCACGTTAGCTTTTGGTTTGTCAGATGTCGGTAGGTAGGTAGGTAGGTAGGTAGGTAGATACTGTTTTGAAGAGCTTTATTGAAGAAGTCGTTCTTGTTGTATTTAATTAGTATATTTGTTTTATTTCTCCATTATGTGTATTCATTGACGTTTTTATTTTTTAAAAGATACATCCCGTTGTTTTATGAACTTTTTGATATGATCTTTTAACCATTGAGGCTAAGTTACATGCCTAACGCGCTTTGTTTTTATGAGTGCATGTTGTTTATACATAAGTGCATTGAAAATACTGTAGAACAATAACAGTGTCATTTCAAGTTTATCTGCTAATTAAATTCCTTCAATACCATTTGATAATAAATCACGCTTAAATTTGTCTTCATCGAAACGTTTAAAATATTGGTATTAAATAACATTATGAATGCCTTGTTTATTCACTTTTTTATTTTACTAGTACGTCTTTTCATGCAATCGAGTTTGTAATCGCTAATTCCAATATCTAGAATGCTGACGTTTACAGCATATTCCGGAAAAGTAGCATATATATTATCAATTAATGAGGACTCGTTTTCTGTTATTCTGGTATATTGAGTAACTAATTGGGCAAATCCTATTTAAGCCAGACAGTCAACCCATTTCATGTTTTGCATGTATTTTCTAAAATAAAGTGTATGTTATGGTCACCTAAATAGTTTATGAACAATGTTGAACACGAAAACAATGTGTGTTCAAACAACAATATCTTTGAAGCCTCCCTCCCTCCCCCCCTTATGTATATCCAATATAACCTACAAAATACATACATTGGTGTTGAAGCTCCCTTTATACATATATAATAGAGCACAGATTAATAAAAGTGACCAAAATATATCATGATAAATGTTGAATACAAAAACTATTTTGGTAAGTCAAAACACAATAAATAGTTCATACATAAAGGCTAGTACTGAATAGCTTGAAAGAAACTAAATCCAAGGAGCTGTTACTAGCTTTAGCACGAAAGGGAGGTTAAATACCAAATACTTTTGAAGAATGAGTCCTGAAGTTTTTCCCCTTGAGTTGGTGATAGGACGTAAACTATTTTCATAAAAAATCCTAGTTCATAAATCATACCAGTAGAATGACAAGGTGACCATTTAATTTTTTTAAAGAAGTTAGTTATCAGTTATCAATAATAAGAAATTTAGACTTTCGGTACTACTTTGAAAATATTAATTCTAAAATTATATTTATACAAGCTTAGACAGGGCGAACAAGGACACATCAATTCACTCATTCTGTAGCGATCTTTGCTTACTTCCCTTTATACATTGGTAAAATGGTGGTAGAAATTAAAAAACAATATACGTTTCTACCCAGTTTTCGTTCATACAATGTGCAGATACTAGAAAAAACTATTTATGCACACATCATGTTCATTTAGTGATGATGATTTAAAGCTGGTGTTTATCCTCACTACACGGCCATTCCTGGAAGTCGTTAAGCGTAACGATACCTGACATTGGTAACATTAATTAAGTGTCACCAAGGTTACCACGTGCGAATATACATTTGAATCTGCTGTTTTCAACCTAGGAGTAATACCGTTGACGTCGCGTGTCCCTTTTCTAATATCCAATTATCGCATAATCGGCACTCACGCGCGGGCCAATTATTTTATAACGCACTGAACGTAAAGATAATCATCATAATACTGTACAAATTTGTTACTTTATATAGTGGCATACTCATTATAAATGAATATGTATATATATCAATAGAACACTTGTTTTCTGTACGTTACAAAGTACAGTCAAAACTGTGTTAAAAACCACCTCCGAATTGAGACCACCCTGCAAATAAAGACCAGCAGGGAGGTTACCACACACTGATAATATATAGTAGACACACTTGTTAATAAAGACCACCTGAAAACGTATTTGTAGCTTCCAAACAGTGGTTTTTGTTCACAGGTTTGACTGTATATATATAACTATCATGTCACAGAGTTGTTTGCTATACAAAATAGGTAAGGTTTTACTATGTGTTAACTTGAGTGCACACTTTATGTATTTGACATGTAGAGCACTGCAAATTGGTGACACTATAGAAGTTTCTAGAATGTAAATATTCTATATACGCTGATGTAATCAGACATTATTGTTTACAAGTTTCCCCATCTTTTATTGCTTGAATAGTGTTCCAGCTCTTGATGTGGACCTTATTGCCAGGTTCGGATCCGTACTAATCCGACAAAAGACGTGTGTGCGCCGCGCCATTATGCTATTGTACACTTATTTTAAATTTCATGAAATTCTATCCATTGTTTCTTGAGTTATGACAGACGGATAACGCAAAACAATATAAAACTTCGTCATTTAGATCAAACAGTTCTATCATTTGACTATTTATCTTCGTGTTTAAAGGGGCACAATAGCGTTCATTGCCAAAATAATACACGATTGAATTGCCTTCCTTTATTTAAAGGGTAAATCTAAATTAGCCTGAAATTTAAGAACTTGTTAATATAAACACACCGTTCAAAGGCTTTTTAAAATCGGAAACTATAGAGAAGAGTTATGAGAAATTTAAGATTAAGTTTGTATGCAAATATATGCAAATTAGTCAAACTGTTAGACACGCCGTTTTTAAAATCTAATTTTGGACCCCATAAACTCTTTTTTGTTCGTGACTGTTTTTTATCTGTCTTTTGGTAACATAAATTAAGTATCATCAAGATTAACACGTTTGAATATACATTTGAAGCTGCTGTTTTTAACCTGGTAGAATATTTAATTACATCACTATGACATCGCAAATTCAAAATTGCCTCCTCTACTATCCTCCTCCAATATCTTCATATTTGATACTCTGATTTAAGAAACTCTTTTAACACCGTGTTCCTTTTAAAAGGTTCTTCAATTTAATGTCAAATTCTTTTCTGACTGGCCTTTCCCTTAAATTTGAAAGATCAACAGCCTCCTGAAATTCTCTAATAAGGATAGATCATACTGATTGGCGAAACTTACAATTATATAATCATAGAGAATTGCTACACAAAATTCTAAGACCAAGCATATTCTTTCATAGAACAAATAGTATGCAAAATTAGTTCCCATGCGTCTTCAATCCTTACATCGTTTACGGTCGAAAAACCGGAGCTTTCTCTTAGGACTGCATGTTTATAAACAGTACAACGAAAGAAAAGTTATCAAGTTTAGCTTTTGTGTTGCTAGTTACCATAATATAAACAAACACTGTGTTTTTGTTTTAAGTGGATATTGAATATAACTGGTTCACAATACAATATCAAAGTAATATCTCTTTTCGTTAAGATATATTCCGTATCCAATATCCTCAATCTACCTGATTATATTCTGTACTAAGTATTGTATTGCAAAGCTAATTAGTCAAAAAGATTTTATCAGGTCACGCAGTTTAACTCCTTTCATGATTACAATATGCTTTTGTGAAATAGATCAGAGTTGGTTGCCCCGGGTCCTGACCGTTCCAAGGCGGGCCCCACTTGTTCCTTTAATTTTCGTGTCCTGTGTGTGCTTGATGCTTGGGTTGGTAGGTATTGTGGGGATGAGTGTGTGTGTGTGTGTGTGTGTGTGTGTGTGTGTGTGTGTGTGTGTGTGTGTGTGTGTGTTGGTGGTGTGCACCTGGGGCGTGGGGTTCGTTTGGGGCTGCGTTTTTGGTACGTGGCTTCCCTGTTTGATATTTTTTTTTTTTTTTTTTTTTTTTTTTAAAGCCTTTTAACATAATGAGAACTGTTTGGTAATCAGAGCTTGTGTAAAAACTGTGACAAATTTTCATTGTAACTATTCAAAATGGTAACATTTAAAGATTCCTGTATTTAAAAAAAAACAAGACTCACGTATATCACTGTAAAATGTAATAGGGTAGCACAATAGTCATATATCAATGTAATTTGTCAAAAATCTTTGTTCCAATTTCGTGTCCCTACATAACTTTAAATCCGTTAAAGATCATTAGAATATTATTTTGTTTGGCACAAATCATCAACTTTGTACTCTCTTACAACATAAAACTTAGAAACTGGGTTTTTACAGAAATATGGCCCTTAAGGTGATGTAATGCATTCCCTTACATAATCATTTTATATAGAAACTTAAGAATTAGTGTTGTTAAAAGTCGTAGTACTGATTTAATTCAATTACAACAATTAAGCTATTTATGCTTGTAACTTGGAGAAATAAAAATTTCAATTCGGAGATTTTGTCCTAGTCGGGTGGTGAAAATTTAAGAGTGTTTTCTTTTGTCTAAATCAGACATATCAAAACAATTTCCAGTTGTTCTCTTTCAGCTATCTGCTTTATTTGGCGGGGAATATGAATTCACTAAATGTGCTTGTTTAAACACTTTTATTCGTTAAATGTGTAACTTATCTCTTTTTTGTGCAATGTACATAATTACTACTTCAATATCATAAGCTATCTGTGCTGGACCATCAGTCAATTTAGTTCTTGTAAACCAACTCTTGTAACATTAAGTTCTTGTATACCTTAAGTAAAAACGTGTGGCCGCCTTTTGGAAAAAATGACTTTAGTTAAAAATCATTTTACCTGAGATGCCTTTTTTGGCCCACCACAGCGTATGTATCACAATTTTTATGTGCCGGGATTTATTCTTACGTATAATGAAATAAGTAATTTTGTCCATCAAAGTCAGGTTCTTTATGTCAGAATTCGTATGTAATAGTTTCGTTCATGAAAAATGCTACATTCGTACTTGCAAATCACTTCAATACCAAACGTTAATAATAACTCTATTACATATTTTAAGCTTTAATGTTTCAAATTATGAACTTTTCGAATAACAAAATTGTCAGTTAGTCCCCATGAGTTACTTATGGCATTTTCTGTCTTTGTATCATTTCAGATTTTACCGCATCATGGTTACGCTATCTGCAAAATTAAGAATGTGTAGTAAAGTAACGTCGTCCTCTATTTTCTTCAAATGGGCAAAATAGTAAAAAGCTGTGATCACCACGCCGTACTTCAGTTCCGACTTTATAGACTGTCGAAGAATTTGAATTAATGACTGATGTGTGTGATGATCTCGTACCGACGCCTCTGTCGTCAGTTTTCATAATACAGTCAGAATGATATGTCATAGTACTGTAATTTCCGGACAATAGACCGCTTCACTGTATTGGTCGCACCCCTATATTTTTTACGGTTTCGAATTAAAAATGAACGTAAAGGCCGCTCCGGCATATTGGCCGCGGCCGATACGCCGAAAATGGTGCATAATGCTTGCGTTTAAAACGAGCCGCGCCTTTTTTATGACGGTTAAGGTATGATAAATCACTCCTGCTAATCTGCTGATATAAGGGTATTATACGGTATAGTTGATTGACCCATGAAGGCTAAATGGTTTGCAAAGCATTTGTGAACAGTGTTACCAGCGTATTAACTTAAAATTCCCACTCTATGCACTTAAAATACCAGTTCAAAAATACAAATGTCGTATAGACCGCTTGAAACTACCAATAATTCTTCTTTTTTATACGTAAAGACCGCGGCGTATTGTCCGGAAATTATTGTATATGCCTTCCCTTGGAAAATAGACAAATGTCACTCCTAAAGCGATGGAGCAATTGAATGAACACTGTAGCAAATTTGACAAAAGACTAGAAAAAATTTGGCAAGACCTCGAATCAGTATTTAAAAAAAACATAAAAAGACCTAGTTTGGACAACCTATCATACAAACTCATAAAGTAACATATAACGTATACGTTTAGTGACTATAATCAGATAATAAGAGAATTCATCAGATATTTAGAAGCAAGTAAAGTGATGAAAAGCGAAAGTCTGGTAAAAAAAACTTCAGATAATTTATCACAAAAGAGACAACTGAGTTATGATTTGATACAACAAATGAAAAATCTAAGAACAGATGCAAGTTCCTAAAGAAGTCTGCACATGGTTCACGATCAGGCACTAGTGTTTGTTCACGACGAAACATCATTAAAGTTATGGTAGCTCAGACCCAAGGAAAGTTCTCTGAAAAGTTAGATACAGAAACAGCTTAACTGAAAGCTAAAGAAGCAATCGTAGCAATACTCAATACGACCAAAATTGGTCTAGAAATTGAAAAGAGTTTCGTGGTAACGAGGATGCAAGCAGCGGTGGCCGAAGCGGAGCACGTTTGCGAAGCAGACACAGACAGTAACATTAGAAGCCAGACATCTGTGAAATCTAAACTGTAGAAGATCCTGAACTGAAAACTGCTAACTATATTCAAGCAAATCAGATCCAATTGCTTTTGAATTTAAGCCTTCATTACATTTGAATATGCAAACCACTCACATGCCAAATGACGAGATTTCTTTTGAAGAAGAATAAATCATAAACAGACTTGCCAATTAAAACGAGAAACAAGAGTTGCACTTGTCATGTAAATTTGTTTCAAGAATGTTATAGAAGACATTGTTGCATCTGAAGTAGAAGAAATTGACTTGCTAATTAAATATCTTGGTACAGATTCTAGGAATGCCGTGATCAGTCAAAAAGTTGCATCCATAAGTGATCCAACTAGAGGTTTAATAAAAATTTGGAGTGTTTAGAGGAAAGAGACGGTAATGTAGAAAATGTATACAGTTCAGTCAATCAAAAACTTAAAAAAAAATCAGAGTTATATGACTTATATGAACAAGGATTTCGTTTGCGTACTTTGACTCCTCTGTAAGCATACTGCCAATATTTGCAAAACTCCTCTACAAGATGCAAGAGAGATGGGCAAGTTAAGCCACAAATTACAAGAAGTCCCACAATGTTTGTTTCCCTCCCATGAGTTTATACGTGAACAAGCAAAGCTTACAAATGACCCTAGCCTCACTGTTCATTCTGACACCTTAAATCAAGCTCTGTCAGTTCTTCTTTGGGTAATCATAAGACCGTACACGTAAACAAGACTAGCATTGTTCAGCAAGGACCACAGTCTGATAAGACAAAGTTCTGTCCTATTTACAATTCTTCAACTGACTCTTCGGCTAACTGTCGAGATTTCAAATGGTTACTCTTTGACGATAAAATAAGAGTTCTGAGGGATTTCAATCTTTGTTTTAGATATTTGTCTGCAGAATATCGTATCAGTCAGTGCACGAGTAACTTGAATATCAAGCACAAGACCAGATCAGATTCGTAGTGCTTTTGATCGTTCTGCAAAATCCCATGGTTTGTCTTTGAATGACGTCCATATGACAGGACTCGATCTCACAAATAGTTTGTTAGGTATCCTTTTGCGTTTCAGGAAAAATTATGTAGCAGTCACAGGAGTCATAGAGAGGATGTTTTACTGCTTCATGGCCGACGAGTGGCATCGTGACTATTTCAGGTTCTTTTGATATAAAGATAACAATCCTGTATATGAGATGATTGAATATAGGATGTGTGTTCACGCTTTCGACAATAAGCCGTATCCAGCTGTGGCCACCTATGGTTCTAAAAAGACAGTCCAGAGTAGTTCTCATTATGTGAAGAGTTTTGTCTCTTACAATTGTTATGTAGATGATGGATTTAATGTCGTTACTAACTCCTGCTGAAGCACCTTATGAGAAGAACCAGAGATTACCTCATGAAAAATGACAATCTTCTCCTTCACAAGATAGCACCCAACAGCGCAGGGTCATGAGTAGTTTCTCCCAGTTGATAACTTAGCAAAGAACCTCAGACAGGTTGACTTTCTAGTAGACGGCCTACCTTTTCAGCGCAGTTTAAGGTTGCAGTGGTCCTTGGAATCTGATTTCTTTGTTTTCGGTGTTTCAGATAATAAACCGTTTACTCGTAGAAGCGTGTTGTTGACAATCAACAGCATACATGATCCTTTGGGCTTTATTGCTCCTGTAGTTGTGTCGGGAAAACCCATTCTCTAAGAGCTCAGGCAAGAGACGTCGGATTGGGATAAGCATATCTCGGACATCAAAAAGACAAAATGGGAACACTGGAAAGTATCTCTCTTGGGTTTACAGAAACTAGAAATACCTCGGATGTACTTTCCTGTTTCTCTTAGTGTTACCAGAAGAAAGGAGTTATGAGTTTACTCTGAAGCTTCGGAGAAAGCTATTGCAGCAGCTTTCGTTTGCCATGTCAGATGATTGTTCTTGGTCTCACGCTTTTGTTCTTGGAAAAGCAACATTTGCTCCAAAAAGTAGACATACCATTCCCAGATTGGAATTTTGTGAAGCAGTTTTGGCTGTAGAAGTCTATTTTGATAGTGTCTCGTTTTTCCCTGACATCAAAGTTGTTCTAGGATACGTTCAAAACAAGACTCGTAGATTTTACACATATGTTAGCAATTAAGCTGACAAGATTCTCAGATCCTCAACATATTAGCCGTGGTTTTATGTCAAAACTGAAAGTAACCCAGTGGACTGTGCTACTAGATCCTATGAAACTTCAGGAAAAGTTGACAGTTTATGGCTTTGCGGTCCGGTTCAATACCCTTTTGAACAGCAAGATGTGCCAGATTGCTTTCCTTTGATACACCCTGATGTTGACAAAGAGGTTTGTTCTGAAGTGAACACCTTGGCCATTACCACCTTTGATAGTGTTTCCTTTAGTTGGAACAGACTAGTCGTTAATATTGCTCTCTTGAAGAGTGTGGCTTGTTCTTGTCCTAGTGCTCAAACTCGTAACTCCAATGTAGGTTCAGAGATTTTCATCGTACAGCGAGTACACAACGAAGTCTACAAAGATGAATTAGATTGCTTAGGAAACAATAGTCCAATTAACAAGAGCATTTTATTATCAACCTTGATTCCTTTCTTGACATGGGTTGTTTATTGAAGGTGGGCGTAAGTTTGCGTAAACTCAACTTGTCAAACCTGGAAACACATCCAGTGATTCTTCCTAGAATACATCACATTTCAATCTTTGTAGTGTATCATATCCATGATTAAGTCAAATACCAAGAAAGACATTTTACCAAAGAAACGGTAAGTTTTGCTGGTTTCTGGATTATTGGTTCCAAAAAATTACTTTCTTCCATCATAGCATCTTGTGTTATGCAAAAGACTGAGGGGGAATTTTGCTCTCCAGAGAATGTCTGACTTGCCATCATATCGCCCAGTCCGTCCTTTTCTTACGTTGGTGTAGATGCGTTCGGACCTTTGAAAGTCGTAGCCCGTCGGACGAGAGGAGGTCATGCTTGTAGTAAACGTTGGGGTATTATGTTCACATGCATTATGACAATAGCTGTGCATATAGAAGTTGTAGAGTCGACGAGTGCTTCTTCTTTCATAAATGCAATGCGTAGGTTGATTGCAATCAGAGGATTTGTGTTGCAATATAGGTCTGAAAGAGGGACAAACTTTGTTAGAGCAGTGAATGAGTTGTCTTCAGGAATTGATCATTTCTGTATGGAAGGTGTTACTTTCAATAAATGTCTATCTGAGAAAGGTTGTGTGTGGTTGTTCAACCGGCCATTTCCTTCTCACTAGGGGGGCGTCTTGGAACGGATGATAGGGATCACCTGGAACACTGTAGACTTAATGGCATTAGGTGTTTCTAACATAAACCTGTCTTATGAAGTCTTGTGTACAGGTACTTTGCTGGCTGATGTTGCTGCCATTATAAATGCTCGCACGTTAGTAAAAGTCTCATAGATCCAAATAGCCCAGAAGTACTCACGCCGGTTATGTTAGTCACACAGAAATCTACTCGTGTTGAAAATCGTAGTTTTGATATTGTAGATTCTAAAGTTCAATAGCAACCGGTTTTCTTTTTTAAAACGTTGGCATACGGAGTACTTGTACACTTTGCAATCTAGGAAAAATGGCAGTATGATTTCACAATCCTCAAAGTTGGTGACGTTGTTCTTTTAAATAATAAAGATGTTCCTAGAAACAATTGGCCTCTTTGTGTTTTCTGAGCGTGTTTCCAAGTAGTAATCACAAAGTTAGAAAGGTGAAAGTTAAGATTATTCAAGGAAGGCATGTGTCTGACATATGTACGGCCAATTACTTAGTTAATTTTGCTAATTTCAGATTAATGAATGCATTATGACACCTTTTGAGGTATTTCTTTCAAATATGTCACAGCATTAACAGATCATTGATAATATTTGTGCAAAAAAATTGTATGCGGTGTTGACAGTTTTCTTGTCTCAATGAACATTCTAAGTCATTTTGAACTATTTGTCAATTAATATGGTACTCTAAAATATCAAGTAGTTGCTTTAATTGTTGTTATTGTAACACCAAAAAGAATATTCAGTGTAAATTGATTTATTCGAGTTAAATTTTGCTCTCTTCACTTTCAAACTACGTTAAGTAACATTTTTTCTACTTACTTCATATGTAAGATAGTAAATTAATACTGATATTTTCAAATTATCAGAGGAGCAGTGTCCTGCACCACCAGTCAATTTAGTTATTGTTAACCAACTCTTGTAAAATTTGGAGCATTAAGACTTCCCCTTTTCCCCATTCCATATTTTGTCAAATTGCGTATGACGGTCGTCGCGCGAAAATGTATCTTCGTTCATTTCTTACATTATTCGACAATAATTGAATGCAAACAACATAAAATTCGCATTTTTGTCACTCACCTTAATTGCAAAACCAATGTTAAAAACTGAAAGCCATTATATTTGTCCATCACAGGAACATACTATTTGCTTCAAAATCCTAAAAGACCATTACTATGTCAAAAGCGATTCGAAATGGATCTTTTTTTTTTATTTTGCCTATACCCTATGAAAAGCATATCGTGGAGAGAAGACTTGAAACATTTCACCGGATATGATATTTATTGAAAGAGGATATAATGTTATCTGATGTAAGTATTTTACCATTATTATCTAATGCTTGTATCTTGAGCTATTTGATGATGGAGTTGAGATTAATTGTTTTAGTGTTTTCCAGAAATCAGCTGGGGTTAAATTTTCACTTTGCAGATTTTCGGCGAGTTTAATTGTTAAGTTGTGTTTTGCATTTCGTAAAAGACTGTTAGTTTTGTTTCTGATTGTTCTATACGTTTGCCAGTGTTGAGGGATTTGTGTTTGTTTTGCTTTGTCATATGCCCTTTTCCGTTTTCTTATATATTTTTTGATTTCATTGTATATCCAAGGTGGATCAGATCTGCGTATTGTAGCTGTTTTATGTGGGCATTTTTTGCATATATATTATGGATTGTGTTTGTAATATTGTTAGCATATGTATCAATGTCGTCGTCAACGAGAGTCTCCCAATCGAATGAAGATACATCTTGTCTTAAATTTGTGTAGTCCCCATGGTTTAACTGCAAATTTGTTCTCTAAAAGGTTCTGATGTATGGCTTAGAGATCTCAATACAGCAAA
This sequence comes from Saxidomus purpurata, assembly GCA_022818135.1. Classification (NCBI taxonomy): domain Eukaryota; kingdom Metazoa; phylum Mollusca; class Bivalvia; order Venerida; family Veneridae; genus Saxidomus; species Saxidomus purpurata. The sequence goes on from JAFMSR010000009.1 coordinate 3,179,288, forward strand.
GATTGGACAGTGGTATCTGATATTTTGGTCCAGAAAAGGTTCACCAACCCCAGATAAGACTATTCTACAAGATGGGGAAACAATAAAAAGATCGATGAAAGATTGTGATGTTTCTGTAAAATGTGTAGGTTCACTAATTGTTTGAGTAATATTATATTGTGATGTGATGTTAGACACTTTTGAATGGGATTGGGGCTTTAGCATGTCAAGGTTAAGGTCACCTGTTATTGCTATGGCTGGGATATTTGTATCAAAGGCAAGTGCAAAAGAATTTTCTATTTGAGTGAGAACATTGGTTGTAGAGTTTGGGGGACGTTAGAATGTCCCTAAGAGAAGCTTTTTTCGATTTAAGTTGAAGTTCTATCCATATACTCTCGATTCCATTTACTTCTAAGTATTTTCGTCTTATGGCTGGTATTTGGTTTTGTACATAGACTAGAATTCCTCCGTGGTTATCATTCTCTCTGTCTCTCCGAAAAGGCTTTGCAAAGTTATCAAATAGTATAGAATTAGTGTCTGTGGTGGGTGTTAACCAAGTTTCAGTAAAAGAAAGAATTTCAAATTGCATACCCTACCTACATCTAGCCGATTGTATTCTTGAAACATAGATTACATGTTCAATGAACGTAAAATGGTAAATAAAAACAATTTCAAAGGAGAAGTACATATGGCGAAAAATGCCTCATTTTACCACAATTAATCAATATAGAGGCCTTCTGTTATAAATAACATCCATTCATTAATTGTACAACAACAACTATACATATTTTATTGAATGGTTAACGGTATTGTGGCATATTTTAAACCGCCTATTTTATCGATAATGAATGGAATGCATAGCTGAAACTTTTAGGTTAAGTTATTATACTTCCAAAGTTAATTTGGCATCAGTTATAGGGTATGTCCCTTTATTTGTTTTACGAGCCATTTCTAGATAAGAATTAGTCTGATTTGGTATCATTAGACTGGACATTGAGTTCATTGAACAGACCATAAATTTCATTGACATGTACGGATTATTGGTTTATTGCTTATTTCGTGTTGTTTGTTTAAACAAAATAGCTTACTATGCAACTATAAAGATATTTTTAACTCAAAAAAGTGTTTATTTCAATATTTTGCATGTGATTTCTAAGGCATAGTTAGTATCAGTAAAATAAAAGAGAAATATCAGTTTTATCAATTTGTTAAACTAAAAAGTTCTTAACTCTTTAACTATGTGCATCATCATTTATCAAATGTTACCTACTGTAATAGAAGCTATACAGTAGCTGATTTTGAAACACAGAAGCTAATCTATCATTAGCTTGGACCCCCTACTGTGGATACACAGGTCTGTCGGGACCCCTGGGGCCACATATCTCACATTCCTTTTCAATTATCTTTAAACAAGCATGTTTTGTTTGGGTTGTATAAACTAGTATTCTATGATAATGTGATGATAATGGAAAGAGAACTAAATAGCAGACTGTAGACTGCTTAAACTCCATAGGTAGACAGAGTTATCACTTTCAGTTCTAACTTGTTTACTAGCTACCCATTCTTTATATGTAATGAACATGAATTGATTTTTTTAATGAAGGCATAGTTTTGTCAAACTAAGCCAACAACATAGTTTTGAAAGTTAACCAGTTAGCTTCCTTACACATATCTAAGAAACGTCTCCAAATTTTAAAACACTGTGCGGTTATTTCTTAATAACTTTACCTTGCATATTTATATGTAGCTCTTCTGCAAGAGAATAAGCTAGTCCATGCAACATTTAAGTCAAACTAAAGATGGATTTTGTAAATGTATAGTGCAATTATACAAAACTATTTATTTGAATTTGAATGATGTCTAAAAACTCAAAATTTGTTAACTATTCTTTGGTTCCTAGACTGCAACTTCTAGGTTGGTTGTCTTATGCAGTTATCATAAATTATGAAGTCATGTTTGCAAAGTAAAACACTTATTTAGAGTTTGTTTAATAATATAAAATTAGCTCCCTATATGATGTGAATTTTGTAAAAAAAAATGCCATCTGTAGGTAAAATATATTTCTTAGTTTTCTTTCTTTGACGAGCATTGTAGCTTCAGAATACATGCACATTTAGTATTGAAAATCCTAGACTGTTTTCATAGATAGTGTTTTCGATTTATTTGCAAAATAAATTCTGTTTTGTGATCATTCTTTTTCAATTCTAATACATATGCATTGAAATGTTACCCGTATATTAGTTATATGCTTGAAATATTTGGTATATGATATAAACACAATGCTTTAAACGCTATGGCTACCCCCACAGCAATAACAGATTGAAATGTCTATTAATACGCCCATTCACGAATATATTTGGCGATTCAGTTTTACACTTAAACTTTATACTGCATAATTTAATATACAATACAGAATAAAATAACAATCTGTTTAAAAGACAAGTAAATGAAATATTCCACAGTTGTTAGGCAACATAACTATAATCATATTCGTTTTGTAAGAAGTTACCTTTAAAGTGATTTATGAAATACTATAAAGAAAAAGTGCCCAATTATATAATTCTGTGTACTATTTGCTATCTACAATAGGGTTTTCTTTTACCTACTTGAATGGAAGACAGCGGGTTCAAAATGACATTCAGATGTTTCAGATTTGTTTAAGCCTATAAACACAAAATCTGGCATAACTTTGCCAGTTTTCAAGATTTTACTCTTAACTTCATAGACAACATAGATTTCAAAAATTCGAAGACATGAAAATCTACAGTTTTGGAGAAAACAAAACATTTTTGCATTCCATGACTCATATTATATTCACCCCGAAGCAGAAGAAAACAGATTGTCTTCATGAACAAAAACCAGCGATATTCTTTAAACCGGCAAGTCTAATCGCCATATATATTCGTGAATGGGCGTATTGATAGAAAGTTCAATATGTTATTGCTGTGGGGGTAGCCATAGCGTTTCAATCATTGTGTTAATATTTCAAGCATATAACAAATATACGGGTAACATTGTAATATCGATTCCAACAGGTCTCTACATGCAAATTTGATCCTGCATAACTTCATATACAATACAGAATAAAATATCAATCTGTTTAAAAGTTAAAAATTAGTTTAAAAAAAAACTTGCAAAACAAATGTGAATATATGTACCACAAAATCCTTCTTCGGTCTATAATAAATCCATCATCACTCTAAACACGTCCATAATTTACTTCATAAATCGGAATGCTACATTTGGTTAATTAATGGGCGTACTTGTTTGTGGTCGGTTTTCACTCGGGCAGAGGTGTCTTAGTGGCTGCACTACTCGTTTGTAGCTGGGTATGCAATCAAAATACTTCTGTTAGCTGTAATTCTAGCCGTTGTGAATTGAGCGGCTAGGTATTTGCCTAAGTGGTTCCAGGGATCTTGTAGGAAAGCTAATAAAGCCTGGTGGTTCCAAGTGTCCATTAATGACGATTAAAATGACCAAAATGAAATAAAACCAAATTTGCTTTGTTTTGGTACATTATAGTAATTCTTTGCACTAGCGCTATGCATAGTTTGTTTTTGCATAAAAATAACTATAATATGTACGAGATATTTATATACCCGGCTACAAACAAATGACGCAGTTGTATAAAACGGGCCTGGTGCACTCGTTTGTAATCTTCAACCAGTATGCTAGCGGACGACCCGGCAATGATCATTTCGTTTATAAAGAGTATACCAGCCGTGTGTGACAATAAACCAGTTACACCTGGCTGTCTCACGTACTACCTGTTTAACTGTTTAAAAAATGTATACATAAAACATCGGCTTACATTTAATCTAAGGTGAAATAGTGCGTTTTGCCGTCTAAAGTTTCCGAATTGGGATTCATAAACTTCCAATAGGTTATGTCTAATGGGTATCAGGCACGACAGTGATTAAGTAAACATAACAAGAAAGCGATCAAGCCCTATACAAGCACCCCTGAGAACAAAAATAAACACCTGGAATTCTTGTAATCTTGGAATACAAACCATTTTTAGAGCCATTAACCTTCAGTCACACGTACAGACAGTTGGACGGACGGAATGACAGAGAGTTTATCACAATAACACGGGTGTTACTCCCGGAGATTTGACTCCGGGCTGGGGTAATTCAGCAAAAAGACCAATAAAGTTTCTATCTTTGTAAAGGCTACATCCTGTAATGGTTCTGCTTGTTGTAAGAATAATGAATTTCTTATATGAAATGAGGATTAAAGCTGACTACGAAATTCAGGTGATACAAATTTATGAACAAGAAAGTTATTGCGGTCCGCAGAAGCGGCCCGCTATATTTAATACGGTTGGAAAATGTAACATGTAAGTGAAGTAGTTTATAGTTCTTTAAACTTCAATGTTACGAAATGGATGAAACTCGCCTAGGAAGGTACATGTTTTGCTCACTGTTCATTGTGTATCTTTTAAATTGTAAAAAAGTTAATATTTCTGTCATTTATCCATGTAAACGTCAAATTATTTTTCATGCTTATATAAACGTTTAAAAAGTAGTGAAAAGTTTTTATTGTTCGGCCAGTATAAAAACCGATATGTGATTTTGTGCTGAGCATGAGATTGTGCTCAAGAAACGTTTATAAGCATGGGGCCTGTAGTACTAGAACCTGAGCTGGTAGTGTTATATGACGTCATTACCGTAGCATTTTGTGACGTGACTTCTGATGTGGAATTAAACTCACATGTTACTGACATAGACTCCCTAGGTGATTCTTTCTCAACCCACTGAGAACCGTATACAGTTGTGTTAACTGCCTGTGATTCTCGCGCTTAACGTACATCTTAAAATGAGTACGGTACTTTTTAAATGTCTGACTGAGAACCGTACGTTTCTCTCGGTCTAGATATATCCACAGAGACGGTACCAACGTGCGCGACACAATCTTAATCTTTGTTTACTTCTTGAGACTGATTTTCGGGCCCCAGACTATTCGTCTCATCTATAACTTTGGTAGACACCGGCGTCTGCAACGATATTTCAAAACAGCTAGTCCCGAACAAAACAAGTTCCAGTATTGCAGCATCTTTTGTGTTAAATGACCTGTTTTGTTTATTTGACTTTTCGGCCACAAACCCAGCCACTACTGGTTTTTTCATCAGTGCTTTTTAAACCATTGTACCCTAAGTTTTAACCCACGGGGTCATAAACCGATTATCCAGTGCTCGAATTTATTCATGGTCTTCGAAACGCTCGCGTGGGGGAGCAATTATTATGGCAAAACGAATAATGTACCGTATGAGAGATTTCTCTCAATTCTGGAGTTTTCTGTAAAATAAAAATACATCTTTCTAATAAAAAGAGATATCTCTGAACGGACATCATAAAAATATTTTTCATTTAAACAGAGATATCTCTCATGATTAGAAAGATAAATCTATCAATTTACGAGATATATCACTAAGTTTAAGAGATATCTCTCTGTTTTAACAAATATCTTTTTATCAGAGATATATCTTAGGTAGGAAAAACTTGAGAGATATCTCTCATAAAAGATATCTACTCAAAACAAGAAAATACAGAATTTCTGAATTTAATAGATATCGCCCCTATTTTAGGAGATGAACTAGTAAATTGGCTTGTCATAAACCTATAAATAACGTTGCGTTAGTCCATCATGAGTCAACGATTTTTTAGGAATGTATAATAAATTCTTTGAACCGAATATAGCAGAAGTCATACCGATTTGAACGACAACCAGACAGTTTTATCGGTTCCACAATTCGATGATCCTCCAATAATAAGTAAAATAACTTCTATCACCAGGGGGTGGAACGTAGCCCCGTTTCTTCAGAGGGTTAAGCGGCGAACCTGTATCTGCGGAGGAAAATTGGCGGACAGTGCTTGCTAAAACTGATTAGTAATACTTGTATGACAAAGTACAGAGCTGTTTTGTATGTTGCTTTGAAATGACGAAAAATACCGGGAGTCGGTCATTTTGCTCTTGTAAACATCGATCGTTACAAACAATGTTCAAGCAAACAGACCAGACGGAAGATTATAAATTTCTTTACCTGAGGAAAGTACTCAAAGACTTTAAAGTACGCGGTAAGTCTACTTACGCGCCAAAATGTTGCTCTACTTTCAGTTTTAGTAAGCACTGTCCGCCATTTCTCGTTTAACCCTGTGAAGAAACGGAGCTACGTTCCACCCCTGATCTCTGTGCTATTAAATGAGTGACTCTAAGGGTCTGACCACTGGCACAGAAATAATGAATATCAACTTGTAATAACAGTTTATTTCTAAACCATGCACACTTGAATGCCCGTGCACTTAACTTGATACACGTTTTTTCTGTAAGTCTACATGTTAGATATACGCATAAGTACAAAAGTTTTACTGTTTTGACATTCAATGAAATGTGTGATCACTAATTAAAACCATTTTTTTTAACCTTCATGTATCAGTTCGAGAATAACACTGTCGTTTGACCCCTCCGTATACACAATGCAGAGATCATTTATATCGGCAGGCTCGTAAACAATATTGTCCTGTACTTATCCTTATATATTATGTAGCGTTGGTGAGTTTCAAGATATTTAGAGCTATACTGTCATTTTTCCATTGTATACACAACATAAAAGATGCTAAACAGATTGTTAAGTACTTTTAGAGATTTACTGTTATTTTGTTCCTCTTTATACACTATAAAAGTGATCATTTGTCACGAGTATTTAGTCACGTCGTCTCTCTAATAAAAATGTTCTAGAATGATGTGTTCAATTGAATACACAATGCATAGAATGATATTGTGTTCCTGTTCTTCTTTTACACCATAAACAGACGATGGACTTCAAGATCTAAAAATTCACAGATGTTTTGTTCCTCCTAATACACCATATAGAGACAATGAATTGTATCAGAATTACAAACAGAAGTGCTCCAAACATTCCCCAGAATTCTTCCTCTGTAAACGATCGTACAGTGGCGGCGGTCACTGAAAAACAGAAATATAATGCAACAAAAAGCAATAAAGACCTGATAAAAGTCAGCAAGGTGCCAAATAGAATAAAAGAATAATAGAAGGACGATTATTATGTTGTATAACTATTTTCTCGAGCATCTGAGTCTGCATTTATTTACGCAGTCGATTACATATCGAATGAGTTTTCTTTTTATTACCTCATCCTGTGTTTCTGCAGAGAAATTAGTTAGTGCATTTGCCCTTGTTCGTCTGTGTGTATGCTGTTGTGTGACTTTAACGCCCGTTTCAATCTTATTTCGGTTATCTTTTTTTAAAGGCGGTCAGTTTACCTTACCATCTTTCCTGGAAAGAATAGGTACTAGATCCCTACCCCCCATAAGAAACTGCCATATTTATCGCATGGAGACATGGTCATAGAAGGGCTGGAACCTATGACTCAGTCTATGAGAGGTATCAAGCCTGCAAGCCTAATCACTCAACCATGGAGACGGATAGTCTATGTGTCTGTCTGTGTGTCTGTCATTGTGTTCTTCTGTGTGTCTGTCTGTGTGTTCTGTCTGTGTATTCTGTTTTGTCTTAAGAGTCCTGAATACTTCCGTTTATGAATATCAAGATGCCCGAAGAAAAAGTTTAACGTGCGAGCATTCTTGATAACCAATGTTTAAAGGTGGAATCCGGTGCTGGTTATAGGTAATTCAAGACATTTATGTAAAGTTGCTAATTTTGTAAACTCTACAGAAAAAATTACATCATAAATCCGATTTGACTCACTGGGTCAAAATGAAAAGTATACTCATAAAATATATAGAGAAGGCAAACTTTCGTAGAGTATTTACTATGATTATGATTTGTTTTGACGTTAAATCAACTCATCGAGCACAGGATTCCACCTATAACATAAAATGATAGGACTATGTTAAAGTATGGTAGAGTACACCTTAAAGGTGGACCATGCATTCCTTATCGTAAAAGTCAATTTCTGCTACATATTTACCTGTGTTCGTGCAAATGAATGGATACAATATTTACTACATTTTTTGTACTGTAAAATAAGTGAGGCGTATAGGATCGAATAATTACTATGAATTTTACATGCATTTTCACCGATAAACATTTTTGTCGCAGGATATTTCGGTTTAATTAAATCAGTTTACACTACTATCGTGTTATACTGTACAGGTGAACATTTACATAATACTGCTTCAATAAAAGCATTTTTTTATTGTGGAAAATTTTTAAATAATGTTTATGTTATTCTTTGCCTTTCCAGAGTTGGTAAATTTACCTGTTGTATATCCATTATTTTCAGGTTGAATCTTCTCGTTCTTTGCAGTTAACCAGTCCGGAGGCGGAAAACTTCTGCATTCAGGAAAGCCAGAGGGAGGAGGGGGCACTCTTGAGAACGAATCATTTAGTAGAAGGCCCAATCCTGAAAATGAAGGAGTGACGAACATTACGAAATTCGCTTATGATAACAGTGTCCAAATGTTTGATATCTATGGAAGCCTTGGAGGGCCACTTTTGAGTTTCGACTTACGGGTGTTTTTGACTTTTAAGTTATGACTTTCAACTTTTGACTTTTGACTTATGACTGCTACTTTCAGACACTTTAAGAGGAATGGTACTGCATAAAAAGCATAATGATCTGCTGTGACAATATAAACTGGGATTCGAACCTGTATTAAGGTTTTAAATGTGTTTGTGCGTAGCACTGTAACCTTGTTTGCGTAAATAAAGAACTAAGTACTTTTGTCTTTGTCATTTATTTTAGTATCAAGAGCCGTGACGGCGCGTCAGGAGGCGACCTTGGGAGCCTCCGCAGTGAGCGGCGACGCAACTCTCGGCTCGGGAGGCCTTGTGGGTGTCCTCTTTCTTTAATAATAATAATAATAATAATAATGTAATAATAATAATAATAATAATAATCTCTTTATTTAAAGGTAGCTCATTAAGCATAATGTACATAAAGCAACATATTTCTTTCTACCATGAGCCTTCTTTTAACAATGAAAATACAATTGAGAATTTCTTTAAGCGGGGGTTGGGGGACTTGCCCCCCTAGGCGTCAAGCCAACTATGAAGGAACTGTAAAAAAAAATTGAATTTTTTTCGTTGCTATGGTAACATTTTTAAAAAATTACTCGTTATGTTTTTATGTATCTATATGTTAATATCACAAAGGTATACCGAAGGAAATTAAAAGTGCTGTAATATGTATAAGTATATCGTTATATTGTTGGGTCCTCAGTAGCAGGTTCCTAGTATTACCTGAACCTGCCGCTGGAGGTCCTCAGTGAGGACCGTGTATAGGGTTAGGGTTAGGGTTAGGATTAGGGTTTCTTTTTTCATAAGTGATAAGTAATAAATCAAAAAGTCAAAAAGTCAAAAAGTCAAAAAGTAATAAGTCAAAAGTAATAAGTCAAAAAGTCAAAAGTAAAAATAAGTCATAAATCATAAGTAGTAAGTCAAAAGTCAAAACAAAAAGCGTGTTAAAACACGTTTTATTTTGTTACATTGACACAAATAGTAACTTTATATATATATAATTGATTTTATTAAAAATCTTTTAAATAGAAATTGTATTTATTGAGTGTTGACGTGTTTATATTGTTTTAATAAAAACGCCAAAGAGGCAATACAGTAGTTCTAGTCATAAGTCAAAAGTACGGCGTACAAAAGTCATAAGTCAAAAGTAAAAAAACACCCGCAAGTCGAAACTCAAAAGTGGCCCTCCAAGGCTTCCATAGATATCTTATTAACTTAAATGGTACAGAAATGTTTTACAGAATATATTTAGATCTTAAAGTCCCATTACGTTATATTTATGGCAAGTACAAGTACATTCGATTTTTAAAAAGCCACACAAGAAATGTTTTTGAAACAAAAAAGGTCAATATCGCCGCTACGATATTAGCAAGACCTTCAAGTAATTTTACATCCAAAGTGCTTATGGGACTTTCAAGGTCACAAAGTGTCTTAAAGTTTTTGCTATTTTGTAAGGGCAACTAGACTTGTAAATTACATGTATGGGTAGAAGCATAATTACCTTTCTTAAGATAACCGCAATGCCTATACACCTTTTCAATAAATTAATACGGGGTTAAGAACTATCTACCTTTTGATGACATCATACGAGTGTAGGATTCGAGAGTGAGATAATTGCTACGACCACTAAAAAACTTTATTTCATTGATAAAATGTTCTAGGCATTTTTTGCAATTGATACAACTTTGAAAAGTAAAAGTTATACCATGTTGTCGTAATTGATATTTGACCTAGCTATTAACATTGAAGTTAGAAATACGCTTCTACGAGAAACAGACTTTTACACATTATTTCATAAATCTAAATCATTGTCGTTTTGATGTACCCACACATTGCAATTATGCTTGATATATCAACAGATCATCACGTTCTGGTTTCACACATACACAATAGTATTCAATGGACATCGATTCACAGTTTTAAAATATTATGAATGTATTACTAGTATACATCTAATTCAGTGGCATGCTTCTTCGGTGACTATTTTTGTACTAAGTAATGTTTTTTTGTCTGTAACAATATTGCAAAATAACTAAACTTCTTGACATTTAAATTCAAATACTTCTTCAGTAACTTGCTAAAACCCACCTTAAGACCGAAATAAAATCAGTATTTCAAAAATTAAATAACAATCATGTTGTAATTCGACTTTTCTTGTATATTTTAACTTTTTACCGATATTCGTTTATACACTTTCGGAACCTCAGACCCTCATCCATCAATTTTGCTAATAATCTTCGGCATTGTTTTTATTATCTAGTTTTTGTACCACATTTGTGATAGTGAAAGTAAAGCCTATTAGAAAATGAAGCTTACCTTTTTGAACATGGTATTCCTGATGACAATGTATGTACCAGAGACCTGGATTGTCAGCCACAAATCGAATAACTACATAGCCACCAGCAGGCACGGTTACTGTATCCTTACGCGGTGCCCGACGTAAGTCAACATCCGGAATATTTCCACCTTTCCACGTTTGATTAGCCCAGGTTAAATTGTAATAACATAAATCAGATTGGCAGCCTATGTTTGGATTGGTTCCTAAATTTGCAAAACTGGCATTTGTTTGCCGGAAACCAACCTTTAAAACATGAAAGGAATATCCATGAACGTGAATGGGATGGCTCACAACATTAAACTTGCCTGCACTAAAGAAGTTCATCTGTACGATATCCCCAAAATTCACCTCCATAGGTCGATTGCAGTAACAAACTTTGTCTGGAGAGCAGTTATGAGATTCGTCACAAATTCCCGTTACTTCTGTTGGCTGGGTTAATGCAGAAACACTGGGCAATTTCAGACTAACTCCGTTCATGTGACCCATAAAGGCGTTGTTTTCTGCTTTTGCAAAACCAACATTAACAAAAAATTCTTTGAACTTTTTTGAGTCGGCATTTGGCGCTGGTGTAGATGTGTCTGGCGCAAACATTTTATCTGTCGGTATACAGTTCCATTCAGGATAGATCTCAAAGGGACAGTTGACAACTGTACATGCATTCTCACTGGAGCATTCCTGCGCTGAACTATTTGGATCAACCTCTGCAGCTTCTTCATATCGTAGAACAGCATATCCCGTGTAGTGAGTATACTTCTGCAAGGTCTCGGCCCGAATCCAGTAATTGCCAACTGTTTGATTAGCCTCTATAATAACATCGAATCTTTCTCCAGGGTAGATGATAATAGAATCAGCAATGATTGGTTCAATTTCATTCCCATCGGCTGCAACAATTCTTAATGTATGAGCGTCTATGGAAATTTTGTGTTGTAAAGCGTAGCCTCCACCAATAACCCTGAATCTATACGACTTTCCTTGTGTTACAGTAAAAACACTCAACGGAGTCTTTGTAAACTGCTCTCCCTGTTCGTTAAATATCCTTCCTCTGCCATTGATAACAGTTGATGTTGTCTTAATCACAGGTGAAAATGAACCGTCTATTTTCAGTTTGGAGGCTAATTTCTCACCTTCTGCGCTGATGAATCCAAGCAATGCCGTGCTTGTAAAAATCTCGTCAGATGATTGCGTATTGTCATAGTCTTGAATTAACATAATATGCTCTTCAATTTCATCTGTTTTCTTTTCTTTTACAATAAAAGCCCCGACCAAACCCATGCTTAATTGTGAACCTGTATGAGAGTGATAATAATATGTTCCTTTCCGATTGGGTACGAACCTATATGTGAATGTTTGTCCAGGTAGTATCGGGCACTGTGTAACAAAAGCCGCTCCGTCCATCCATGGTGTTCCTCGCATCTCAATACCATGAAAATGAACTGTGACTCCATCACTTAACATGTGATTCCTAACATGAACAACAACTTCTTGATTCACGTAAGCAATTAACACCGGACCGGGCATTGTCTTATTAAAAAGGGTAAGGGCTCGTGCACGGTACGACCCATCTGCAAGAACAACATCTTCTGGGTCTACTTGGCTGTTTGAGTCATCATCGTGTAAATATAAGCGACCATCGGTTTCATTGATGAAGACTTTCTCATTGTATCTGCGTCGCATCGGCAGCCAGGGACCAACGTCCAGGTAGAACTCACACTTTGAAGCTTTCATGTCACATGTGCCGGAAGGACTGTGCCCATCACAAAGTGTGCCCGGTATGACAAAAGTCATCACTAACAAGTATGTTTGCCACTGCAAGACACCGTGCGAAACTTCATCTGAAAAATGAACTAAATAACATATAAAAGTATCAAGTTGAAACATGTGTAGTTTTGCTGTTCTTCAAGTTGCGATAAGAAAGTATATAGTGTAGCAAATACGCTAAAATCAGTGATTTTAACATCATTACACATGATTCCAAAGGAAAATGACATGCAACAGTTCTCAAATATATTATATAAACAGTTAATAATGATATATGTTATTTGGATTTTTGAAGTGGTATATGGGGATATATCACCCGCCTAGAATTTTATTACCCGAGTCGTTAGGCGAGGGTAATATGATGTCGAGGTGGACAATATATCCCCGTAAACAACTTAAAAACAAATAACAATTTCATTACCCTTCCCTTTCTTTAATTTTGAAGGATTCAGGTCATTTTATATTTAACTGAACAGCTAAACGTAAGCAGACCTTCAAATGCGCTTATGATACCTCAATGTCACGTAGTGACGTCACAAAACAACGTCACAAAGGTTATTGAACCTGCCTTCCGCCATTTTGTGCAGATATGAATAAATCATTTTCATATACACTCCTAACAAGGACTATCTTTAAAAAAGATGGTCGTTTCAATTTGAGTACATGGATTTTATAGTAATATAGAAGATCTATCCTGTTTAAGTTTTATGCAGTCAGAAGGCGATAAAAGTCACAGGGTTGGAAAAAGTGCGCACCCTGACCGGGACGCGAACTTATTGCCCTTTGTTAACAGAGCTGATACAGCAATTAACAGAGCTGATACAGCAAATGCTCTCCCTACTGAGCTAACTTTCATATGTTCTTCCCAATTGTGATCAAGTCTGTATCGTGGCATGTGCATCAGGAAAACAAACTTAATCCTTGCTTTTCTTATCAAATATGTTACTCGAAATATTGACCGTTACTCTACACTTATAATTAACATTAGTTTGGCGGCAACAACATATTATATTGATAGATATGAACTATTTACGTACTAAAATAATCAAACCATTCAAGAACGATTGAAAACGCAAGAGTATTTTATTGACCTTTTTCATTCGGTATTATCCGATTAAAATGTGCCTTACAGAGTGAATTTCTCTATTAAAAAAATGTTATACATTTTACTTGTCATTTTATTGTCGGTTGAAAAGTTACCAACTTCCGGTCAAAAGCGAGCTTAATACGGCTGCGACGAAAAATGTTTGCTTTTTCTTATGACTCCATGCAAAACCTCATTCTTCTTCTCAATCAATGCCCCTGTATATATAGGTACCAATAATTTTCGTAACCAGAGCCATTATAGCGTACCCTAAACATTTCGAACAATTTTAGCGTGGGGTACAATGACGGGGTATGCCAAGTGTATATTACCGGCTTCCCCGTTAATATCAATTTCTTTTTACGGATCATTGTCCAATCAAACGGCTAGAAATTTCCTGGAAGGTTAATAAAATTGTACATTAGATTAAGTTTAACACCTGAGCACTGGGATCTTTAAGCAAACAGATCTCGTTCGTCTATCGTATACAAGAAAAGATATTTGAACGTTCTGTTAAATTTGTAAATAATAAAAATATTTTGTTCTCAAATTCTATCTAAATTAATTAACAGTATTGTTTAAAATTGATAAATACCTCAGTATTACATACATTACTTCGAGAAATGATGCTAAAGTCGATATGCAAACTAATTTGATATGTGTTCATCAAAAATCCATGTTTTTTGTCGGTTTCTAACTTTTTATAACTTGTCATTATCTTATCTTTTTTATTTTGTATGGTTAACAGGTTAAGTTATGACAAATACATACAACATAAACAGTGTTACGCGATATCGCCCACCCTCTACCTGGATCCGGTGACAGCCTCTAAAGCATGATTGCAATAGAATCTTAATTGTGGTACCCTATTCATACTTGAATTCACATGGTTCAATTTAACGAAGTTAAAATATTAAGTTGTTTTTATACACGAACTACGGGTTTGAAGTAAATTTAACAACTACGGAAGCTATGATATTACATCACCGTATCGTAAAATAGGTACATTAGTAAAGGTGTTATCTTTGTAAATGCTTGGACTTCAGTTGCTGTATATGTTTAGATTTACTTACTATATACATTACTTTATTGGAAAATTATGTTCATTTATTTCCGTGTGTTTAACAGGGTTGCACACGAGAAAGTCGTTCTTGAGAAATTTTAGAGAAAAACAGCCAGCAACATTCAAACTATGAGTGTTAGTATCAGTTTAAAGGATGCTGACTCGGGCTTGTGCTACACAAGATGACTTGCTCAGACGGACACCTCGTTTGGAATATCCAGGGATCGAACCCACGACCTCAGTTTTGCAAAGCGTAGGTCGTATCCACTGAAATATCAAAACCCGTATTTCACCGGTAGCATCTCTTTTCAAAATATATTTTAACTAATAAAAAGTAAAATATAATATCAATATTTACCTTTCATTGAATAAACCATCTATAATATTTCAAAATATCTCTTTCCAATGTAAGCGTTAAGGTGTATTATAAAAAGTAGCATTACGTATATAGCCATCCCGCTTGAATAATTAGCTTTACGGGTTGTGAACATGGAATATCATGTAAGTCAAAAATTACAAATTTAATGTGTATATGAAACGAAAACTTACATTGCGAGTGGAACAAATTAATTTTATGAAATCGAACGAAGTAAGAGTGTGCTTAAATTAAATTTTTAAACGCAGAACTGGGTGAACATTTGCTATGGTCTAATATTGCTTTAATTATCACAAACATGGCATGTACACAACAGCTCCTCCCTTTTTTAGAACGTCCACTCGGATGATGATTTTGTGTGTTTATATGGTATGGCCCAAGACTAACTTTTTGAGTTATTACTTTTTTCTCCCATAATGCTGTTCAAATAGTGTGTTTTATGTCTAAAGGTTGAATTTTTTGTAGGAGATGCCACCGTCCTATTATGCCAAACGGTGTTGTTTTTGCCCAGTATGCCAATATAGTGTTTATCTGCGGCATATTCTGCCTAGCCTCAACTATGTACCATTTGTCCTGCTTGTAATCTAAAACAGACGCATTAAAGGATAAAAAAAATCGAATCAACAACTTCATCATTCATTTGGAGGCTAAACAGGCTTCTCAACAAAATCAGTATACAGTACAACTTGCATTAAGAGACTGCCCTTGGAAAGTTGCAAAAGTGGTCTCTTTTACTGTAAAACGGTCTCTTAATGCAACATTATTTCTGCTTAGATTACCAAGTTATGGTTGGAAGGTGGTTATTGTATCTTCCCAGGAAGGAACACTTAGATTCGTAAAAAAAACCGGACTGATCAATGCATCCCGGAAACTGTTTGACGGTGTGTTTCCGTTATAGTTACACGTTGTCATATTGAAAATGTGTTCTGCTGATTGGATGAAACAAACTTATAACCAATAGCCATTCTTTTCCGTACAAGTTACATTTTCACGTTACAGTATCTTCACTGGGTTGAACTTGCAGAAATCGCCCGACAATGCCCTTGATTTTGCAATGCAATTTTGAAAGACAGCTGAAATGAACGTGCATATCTTACTGTTAACTTACTTATTGTTTGCGTCATTAGTGTGTAACGTAGCGACGGAAATGTCATCGAAAGAGTCCTCCATTATTGTAGGCTTTCGAATGTGTGACGCGAGTTGAGACCTTACCATCGCGTCAAATAACATTTTATTTTGAATGGAGATCATCCAGTCAAATAGCTGAGTATGATGAAAAGAATAAGATAGGATTGAGAGCAGTAAAAAAAGCAAATAAAACATGAAATACGTGAAAAATTGTTGATGCATAAAAGTAGCGACAAACACATTTGTATTTGAAACTTGTTTATGTATACATTGAATATCACTCAATATTAACCGACTGATTACGATGTTCACCGGTTCTTATGTCCGGGCTATTGTAAAATGCTTTAAAACGCCCCAATCTTACTAAATCTTCGTTGGATAGAAATAATCTTCTTCCATCAGTATGTAAAATATTTTGATTTCTTAATACACATAGTCTCTCGGGCAAGTATGACAGTAATTTCTGTGTACTTTTGTGCACATTCAGGCGGAATACATTGATAAATGTCGACTTTTGCTTTGAATAGGTCCTACATCGTAACACATAAGAAAACGTGTTTTCTGAGAATGCCTACATGGTATTTTTATTACTGAATGGAATTGCATTGTCCGATTTTACGGAACGCTTAAATTTGTTGCAGAAGGTATAAAATTAAATAACCATTTTTAATAGTCTTGGTCTTGTTGCGATCAATAGCGAAAATTGTACGCGGTATAAGTGGCTGTTCTGGGTAGTGCCAGTATTTACAGGCCATGGATTCATTTCTATTTGAACGTCCCATTAGCAATATAGATTACTCATAAATAGATAATAAATAGACAGATGGAGTAATGATAGAATCGTGTAAAATTTAGTTTAAAGCAATGCTGATGTATATATTTCTATAATATTTATGTCGCGTCTTCCTGAAAACCACTGTCATACGTTTATGTTTTGCTATAGCTTTGTATAACTTGAACTTTCGATTTAAAAATCCACAGGTGTGTGATTTTTGAGCAAATGACAGTGAAGTTTATATCGGACCTTTAAGTTCCAGGATTACTTTGAATCTACTGATATATTATTATAAATATACCGATAGGATAATGATAGAACCACGTTCTTTTCACTCTAAACAATGTTGATATATGCCTTTCTTTCGTATCCAATTTGTTTCTTCACGAAAATGAGTTGCAAGAAAGTCTTTCTTATTTTTTGCAGTATCATTGAAAAAAATATTGCGTTATATTTCTAAGATGTGCTCATCGATTTAAAAATCAAACCGGATGTTTTTGATACAAATAAATGTCATTTCCGCCCGTTAGAAATCTTTCTTGGTGAAATAAGAGCTACTAGTAAGTGTGCTCCTGGGACTTTAACAGATCTACCTCATATTGCACAGATCTGATTCCATTTATACCGGATTTGCCCTGCAAAACTCTGTATTTCCGGTATAAGCGAGAAGTTCGAAGAGCTAAAATTTACATGAAATTTAGTTTTTATTTGTTTATATATGTACTAATATCTTTATGCTCAATTGCAAAACAAGTTCTTCCATATTATATGAATGGCCCTCGAGACTCGTTCAATATGGAATCAGCCTCAAAGGGACATTGTGGGTTTAATTGTGTCTTGCCCGAATGACATTCTCGCCATGGTTCTGGCGGGGATCGAACTCGGCGCCCTCCAATCCGTAGGTGAACACTGCGCTGTGTTAGCACCGCATAGACATTCTGGTTCCATACAGGTACAATTTCAGCCTTTGGAATGACGAAATAAAATACCATAAGATCAGAGGAAACTGGGGATTTTTTCCATTGCGGTCTATAATATCGGAAATGCAAGATAAATACATTAAATATGAACAATTGCCATACATGAATTGAGTATTAAGCATTTACCAAAATATCACAGAACCTCTTGACACTGAAAGTGAATACTGATGAGTAGAAGTCATGACACTATGGTTGCTCGAGTTAAACATGTTTGATGATTAAACAAACACTGCACATATAATTATGTGGAAAAATTAAAATGATTACATAAGATTCTGTTTGACAGATTTTTTAAAATAACTTAAATTACTTATGTATCTAACACTGGGGTTAACCTGTTCCATAGCTTTCACCTATTGTAATCAAGCGATTTAAAGTAAAATCATTTAACCTTTGGAATACAGTTACAATCGCTGTCCCTAAAACGAGTTGAACCTAGAGCGCCCTTATCTAGATGAGAGTAAAACTGTTTAAAGTGTTCGTTTAAACTGCTATAGAGTGAATTGTTCCACTTCAGCTGGTCTATATACATCAAGAAAGGCGGATTTAAGTAGTGACTTTTTAAAAAAAATGTGCTGTTCCCTTAATATAGATTCAAATGCTTTTGATATAGTAAATCAAAACAGCATTCAAAGGCAAAACATTGACACAGCTACTAGTGAAATTTACTTTAATTTTAGTCGTTATAATTCTGAAGATCATTCCAGTCAAGATTAAGGGTACAATAACTCGAGTCAGATACTGATTAACTCAGTGAGAGTATGAACTTTTATCAACTGAAACTACAAGGATTTCTCTAAATGATATCAAAAAAGTACATATCAAAAAAGTGCATATATAAAAAGTACGCATCAAAAAAGTACATATCAAAAAGTACATGTCAAAAAAGTACATATCAAAAAGTACATGTCAAAAAGTACATATCAAAAAAGTACATATCAAAAAGTACATTTCAAAAAGTACATATCAGAAAAGTACATATCAAAAAAGTACATATCAAAAAAGTACGTATCGAAAAGTACATATCAATAAAGTACATAAAAAGAACATATCAAAAAGTACATATCTAAAAAGTACATAACAACAAGTACATATCAAAAAGTACATGTCAAAAAAGTACATATTAAAAACTACATATCAAAAAGTACACATCAAAATAGTACATATCAAAAAAGTACATATCGAAAAGTACATATAAAAAAAGTACATATAAAAAAAAGATATCAAAAAAGCACATATCTAAAAGTACATATCGAAAAAGTACATATCAAAAAGTACATATCAAAAGAGTACAATGTACTTTAGTATTAAATGTAAAGGATTTGTGCAATTATTACAAACAAATGGACGGAATTAGAAGCCTACATATACATCTGACGGATATTATTGTTGTATCATGGCTTTGGGTTGAATCTACATAAGAGCAAACTAATCTATTTATGATACCTTGCTTTGTGCAAGTGGCGGAGCTTACAACTGTTATCTATCTGAAATAGAGCACAGTTTCAGTAGAGTAGTATAGGATATTGGCCAAGATACAAATCAGATAGAGAACTATTTGCTCCAAATATCAAATTGATGGATTTCAGCAGTTTTATAACACAATATAGTGACTTTGAAAGAAAATTGTCGTAATACGGAAACCCTAAAGCTTTTTATAAAGATGCAATAAGCCATCGTAAAGTGAAAGATGCAATAAAACATCGTAAAGTGAAAGATGCAATAAAACATCGTAAAGTGAAAGATGCAATAAAACATCGTAAAGTGAAAGATGTAATAAAACATCGTAAAATGGAAGATGCAATAAAACATCGTAAAGTGAAAGATGTAATAAAACATCGTAAAGTGAAAGATGCAATAAAACATCGTAAAGTGATAGATGTAATAAAACATCGTAAAGTGAAAGATGCAATAAAACATCGTAAAGTGAAAGATGTAATAAGCCATCGTAAAGTGAAAGATGCAATAAAACATCGTAAAGTGAAAGATGCAATAAAACATCGTAAAGTGAAAGATGCAATAAAACATCGTAAAGTGAAAGATGTAATAAAACATCGTAAAGTGAAAATTCTTATATCAAACTTAACAAGAGATGATGGTTCTGTTACGGAAACTAACTTGGAAAAAGCAAATGAGCTGAACATATGTTGTCATAGTGTTTTTGTTATTGAAAATGAAAGAAACAATTTGGCAAATGATAACAGCATTGCAAACAGAATTTCAGACATTGGAATCAATGAAGTATTTGCATTAAAATTAATGCAAATTTAAATGTAAATAGGCCATGCGGTCCAGATCTACTATATACAAGAATACTTTTTATTCAATTTTTATTACCATCTACCAGCATCTATAAATATTTATTTGAGAGCGGTGCATTAATTAAAAAGTGGCTCTGGACATTTAATCTGGGTAGCCGACTCTGTATTGTCATGATTTAATCATAAGCTGATTGCTCTCCCTTTTTTCAACTACAATTTACATTGTCATATGATATTTATTGTGGAGAAATCCAGGATAAATGGTTATTGTCTAACAAACTCGTACCAATTTGGAAATTTAACTAAGAGATGCAACAAGTGCACGAAGCTATATGACGTACGTCAGGCAAAGTTCAATAATGGCGGCATCCAGTTGAAATTTAACATCCAATACTGTTGTACCATCTACTAAGGTCAAAATAATCCCGAAAATGATTTGAGACTGTGAAGAGCAAAAAGGCTTAGAGGCAGCTAAGATTTAGACAACATGTACGTAACCAATCAGAAACGACGTTACATTTACGTATATACATGTAGTTCTATTAAAGAAGCTAATGTTATTACTGGACTAAGCAGAAGAGCTTTTTCACACATATCAAACTCATTATTTAGGATACTATATACAACACTAGAACGTCCCCGTAATGAATATTGTAACATGGTTTGGAATCTAAGATTCAACAAGGATATTGATGTAACTCAAAGAACTCAGAAAAGAGCAACAAAGGTAATCTTAACATACGTAAATCTTTGTAAACTCCCAGTTGATCTTATACAGAAGATTTAGAGGTGACTTAATGGAATTTTACAAGTTACTAAATGGAAAGGAAGATCTGAAGTACATGTATAATGTATTCATCGAAAAAATGTGAAAATGAAGAACATGATATTAGAGGTCAATCTCAGAAGTGCTAGAAAAATCATGTAAAAAAGGAATTTGTGGGGGAAAATATCCTTATGAATTTTAACATATTGGAACTGTCTTCCGGAATCCGTGATTAGTGTGCCATCTTTAAACAGTATCAAAAACGCCTTGACAAATTCAAGCGAGAAAGCCAATATACAGTTCATTCGGACCATAATGCATGAGTGTGTAAATCAAGAGGAGGTTACATGGATCACCATAGAAAACGAGGATAAATGGAAGTATGTTGATCAGTCCTTACGCTACAAAAATGGTGACCAAAACATTACTGTCGCGGTGACTAAGGCTCGAGCTGATGACGTATTAAAGACGAATGGGACCAGTTCAACATAAATTATTTATTATATGACTGCATTTAGTACAAATACTCATACAGTACTGTTTTCCGGTCGAAAATAATGCAAGTCTTAGGATTATTTTCTATTAAAATGACGAGACTGATGATTAGTATCACGGAATTATGCGAAGGTGAAAGCTTTGGGTGTTTGGATGCACCGATGGTATCGTCTATATTAAACCAGCAATATTTCGAAAGTAACATATCTTACTTAAAGGCCCATTTTCACTTACAATAAATTTAATATAGATCTACGTAAAAATGATTTTCATGTAGATCTATGTATTAGAGTTATTCTTCAAACGACTACTATGTAGACAGAATGAAAAAACTACACAAGATTTTCTTTAATTGCAAATTTTCACGCTTCGTGAAATGTGTTTTTGAACTTCTGGTATACTGTCTGATTCCACGGAGAGCCACGCGAACTCATATGAACGGCCTTTGTTGCTAGCTACTTTCTTGGAGCTTTCATCCTGTTGATTTTCCAACGGCGGCATTGTACTTGCCATTTTTAAAAGACACATGGATACATGCAACGTTACCCATTATTATTTGACCGGATGAGCTGCTCTTTCCCAAATGTGTTGTAAGGGGAAGTAACCGCTGCGGGCATTTTGTACAATATCACCTTCCCGGTTCAGATGAAAGAGGGTTACTATAGGAGAGATTTACAGGTACGTCATCAATAGCTGGTAAGTGTATCACGTGATACACATTTCTTAGGAAGTCGTACATTCAGATGTAAACAATGTCTGCTACAGATAAGATTCTCTCTATGAAGTTAACAGAAATTATGTCTTTACACAAAATCTACAAGCATAATTAAGAATTTAGTGATGTTTTGATTTTATTGTTATGAAAACATATAAATCATATACAATTTATATGCATCTACACAAAATTTTGTGAAAATAAATGCTATTTATACTTTATGGCTGGGTGTACAATTCACTTTACTTTAACCCATGTACACCATGCTAGCACTTGTATTCCAAACCTTTAATCCAAGTCTTTGTTTGGAAAATTTTGTTTCAGTTTCATTGATGTTTATACAAGCTTATTTCCTTAGCGAATTTTCTTCATTGCAGCACAGGTACCAGAGGCCCCTCCACAATCCTGGTGCCCCATTAGACTGATACATTAAAACAAAACAATCAATTACTAGTGAATTAAAAAAATGATAATGTATCAGTATATTGGGTACCAGGCTTAAAGAGGGGCCTTTGGGGGATGAGGGTCCTTGCCCCACACCGGGCACCTAAGAAATGCAGTTGTTCAAATGATAACTCAATTGGATTTCAGGCTTTTTACTTTTTGACTATTTTGGTGTGACAACAGTGTCTTTATTTATGCGTTTTTCAATTATTATTTACAGCACATGAAAACTGTGTCTGAATCTGTTTTGTAAACTAATACCCTATGTGGGATCGCGGGGTATATATCACCAGGACCTCCTGTAAATATTGATAAAACAATAATCAACACTGGCATTGCTCAATTTCTAAAATAAGCTTGTCCATCATTTACTTTAAATGGTACTATTAATTGTTTAATTAGATGCTCACTGACAATTTATTTGACAAAAGAGCAAGACTGCATGGTTGAGCAGATTCTTCATGATTTACGGTGCTCGGAAAGGCAACATGTAAGAATTAAGTGCATGTCAAATGCAAAACATCTATGTTTAGGAAATGATTTCTTTAGACAAATCTATTCATTCTTGACTGCGAGTTTGATAACTTATATTAATTGCTCTCAAGAATCACTCCAGATGGAATCAACCTTTAAAAGATAAAAGACATTGAGGAGATATTCCGATCCTAAGGCGGATGCCCCACCACTGTGCCATGCGGGCACCAAATAATGTCCTCTTTGACACTGGTTCAACTCTCATTATTTTAAATATAAACATGTATTCTTTAATCCTGTATTAGAGCCTGTTTTCTATCAACTGTTAATAGTTCATATTTCAAAATGATACACAGATGGCAAAGACAAAAGCAAACAATCTGTTCAATTTATGTTTTACAGTATCTCAAATAATGTTTACATGTGTTGGGGTATACATGGCAGGAATGGGATCTGTATGTTTCTTTGGTTTTTGGTGTAGGAATGGGTATAAAATACTCATTTCATATATATTCAGTGAGTCACTGTTACAAACAGCATAACAATAATGTGTTGTAGTGCATTATTTGTTTTTATTTGCTTTATAATAAACATCCATTCTCATCATGTACACTATTTTAACTATCAGTGATAAGGTAGTACAAGGGCAAATGTACGACTAGTAACAGTTGCTGTGGTCAGTGCTTATCAGTGAATCTATTTTTAGAAAATCCCTCTACCTGTAAATCTCTCCTATAGAAAAGCTTCAAACAGCTTTCACTGCTTTTGAGAAAAAAATATTTTGTTAACACTCAGTTAAGAGTTTATTTGTACGAACATTTACAAGAAATATCACAGCAGGTCGGTTAATATTCTCAATCATCCCTCTTAACGCCCACACGCTGAAACGAGCCTAAATAAGGGTTATGAAAATTTGAGTAATTATAGAACTCTTTCTTTGGTAGGTCTATTTTTAAAATGTAAAACAAATCATGTCTGTCACTTTCACTTGGAAATTGTTGAACGATAAAGCGCTATCCATGTAAGCCGAAGTATTAAAACTGTGTAAGTAGGGCAGGCGTGTTTAAAAATAGTAACAATACTAGGAAAAGCTACACTTCTTCCTAGAATGAAAGTTGACACTTGAGTGCAGGTTAACGACGTGCAGCGAATCGAATGTAAAGGCTAAACAATTTAACGCTGAGTTTCCCATGTTTTGTTGAGAAATCCGACATTGTTGAGTTCAAACGTGTATATCCATGTGTCACACTTGTATTTCAATCCTTTTATATTTACCATCAGTTGTTGGGCTGGGGAAGATAATTTTAGTCATATATGATATAATAGATCTACAGAAACTTGCGGAATTAATTATCATACCAGTAAGAGCGTCAGTAAGACAGAACATGTCGGATACTTATCCTCAGACACCTGAAAAATGTAATTGATTAAGGTACGCACTATTTTCTTAAGTGGGTGGGGTGCATGTTTTTTTCATTTTTCATTTTATCTTTTAATATAAAATGTGTTTCACTTGGTTGGGATGCTATGATATCGAAGTAGACTTACACTAATAATTCATGTAAAGAAAAATATAAATAAGTGAATTATTATGAAGAACGGATATATTGTGAAACATTTTCTTGCTCGTTGACGAACAAAGACTGTGTGACAGAATCAGTGGAAATAAAGGAACTTAAACATAGTTTACACCACTATCAACAAACTCTTGTTGTAAAAATGTCTGTTTTTCAAGCCATTTAAAAGAAATAAAAAAATCAGAGATTTACTGCAAGACACCCCTCATGTTTTTACAGATATTTTTCAAAGTATGTATTTGATACAGTAAAACGAAGCAAGAGTTTGTTGATAGTGGTGTAAACTATGTTTAAGTTGCTTTATTTCCACTGATGCTTTCACACAGTCTTTGTTTGTCAACGAGCAAGATAATATGTAAAAATGTATCTGTTCTTCACTATAATTCACTAATTCAAATATTTCTTTACATGAACTAGTAGTGAAAGTATACTACAACATTATGGCATCCCAACTAGGATAAAAAAAGTTTGATGTAAAAAGAAGAAATGAAAAATAATAAAACATGCACCCCACCCACTGAAAAATATTGTGCGCTACCTTAAATTGTGATCATTTTGCTCTTTTCCGTAATCAATTACTTCATGATAACTGCATAATTTGCAAGTAATTAACTAATTATGATTATTTCAATTAAAGTAGATCTATTCATAATTAATGATTACTACAGGTGGAAATACAGATCCGCGAATCTTATTTATTATTTCAACAGTACAATGAATGAACTAGTATTTTTATACGCCCGAAGGGTCTTATTGGGTGCGATAGCCAGCCACTTTTGGATTATGACCCTTGAGTTATCCAAAATTGGCCAAATTAGCTTATCCGCTTCTAAGTTTTCATCCTATCTTCACCAAACTTGCTGAAAATATTTGTGGCCATTATGTCTAGTCCGAGTTAAATAACCAGCCGAATCGCCCCAGGCACTTTTTGATTATGGCCCTTAAACTATTCAAAATAGATAACTTAGCCTTGTCCATTCTCTATGTCAAACAGTTTTCATCCGACCTTCACCAAACTTGATGTAAATATTTGTGGGCATAATGTCTAGGCGAAGTTTGATAACTAGCTAAATCGTCTGAGTCACTTTTTGATTATGGCCCTTGAAAAATGATGAAACAGGTGAATTTGCCTTGTCCGCTCTATAGTTCAAACAGAATTAAAAAAAAAACAGAATGAACTGTCACATACTGAGATATGCCATTCTGACGGGCGTATTTTGTGACATTTTTGCACTCTTATTTTAAATTGTCAATATCACAGTGTCAGTTCTATACACTTAATGATGCATATTTTAGTTTACTTATTACATTTAATCATCACTAGCATTTCAAATGTGTCTTATATCGCTGAGTTGACACCGCTCAGGTTGAAAGAACATTCCAGCTATACTAAATAACCGCTCGCCAGGAGCAAAGGTGGCTACTATGAAACAGATCTGCAACAATAAGACAATAATTACAGCAAAATGTAAGTTGGAAAGGGGCTACAACTCCCCTACAACTCTTCGTCAAAAATCGTGAAATGTAACACAAAAAAAAGCTTGACCTGTAATTTATGAATATATGTAAATGTACGTTTGATATATGATTATATATATATATATTGGTATATGATTTAAACCGATCCAACCTTCATGAGATACTAATAGGAAACCACAAATTCACAGAAATTTAAGTTGAAAAGTGGCCAAATTTTCTGTAAGAAATAACTGCACTGTAACCTTAATTGAACTTGACCTGTATTTTATGGGCTACGTTGTTTTAATATGTCCAGACTTTCACATTCCTAACTGATAATGCATCATCAATGAAATCAGAATGCTCTCTAGCAAACATCATTAACGTGGGGAATGCAAGTTCAAACTATTTCTAAAATATACGTGACAATTAATAATTTATAACAAACAGGTACATATTCAAGACTTCTTAACTCTTTTAATTTTTGATGTACGAAATATGCCTATTTATAGCATATAATAACTAATCAGTTTATAGTGTTTAAGAAACATACCCAAATTACAACATAGATCTTCATACGTTTATTGATAAAATTTAATATGATAAAAGTGATAAATAGCCGATTATCATGCTCATTTTAAGCACAGAATATACAGCAAAGATAAAACAATGGAGTCAGGCAGTATCAACATACACGAATTAACAACCCCTGGATGTAAAAAATTATTTTGTAAGTACTTGCTTGATTTTGCAATGTAGGCTGCTGTACTGTTTAGTAAATTATACACACCAGCAGCGTTGTCATGTTGTCAGCAAATTCTAATCATAGTCACGTGGCATTTTATGCTATGCTATTAGACAAAAACATAAACAGTTGCCTACATTTACATTATACTTTGTGAATAAATAAATAACAAATACTGCACTAAACGTAAATAATAAGTATAATTATTTACCTGTTCGGCTGTATACATTTTGCCTGTCCACATGGCGTGCGTGAAAATCGTGGAAAACAATGTGTGACATCTGACCTTACCATGATTGGTCACCCATTTATCATGACCTTACAGGTACAAGCTGCGCTTGGAAATATTCTCGATTATAGTAGCGTAGCCAAATATGGTCAAGTTTTTTCAAGAATGTAAACGTCACTAATCGGCCATGGCACGCCCTATTGTGATTGGTTTTCCTATCACGTGAACATATCCGTTTCACATGTACTTAGCTAAATGAGTTTGATCAATGAATGGTAATGTGGACAGATATTATTATTTGCAGCTAGTATTCACTACTATTTGAAAGACCTTGTTTGTAGTTTAACTTTGATAAAAAGACTGAATAAGTAGATGATGAACCTCCCTCGTGTATATAAAATTGTATGTTTTGTAAATCAAATACTGATTTGATCTTTGTACTCTGTATTTATAATTTATAATTTATAATTTGTATATGTATGTTATGACGAGAAACTGTATAGTCTAAGTCAAAATAAAATCTTCTTCTTCTTCTTCTTCTTCTTCTTAACTAGATTTCAAAGGTGAGCAACGTCAACATTTTTTATCTGAAAAGCAGTTTATTCTATTAATCAGTGTATCATTATAGCTTTACCCCATATTAACAGATTATAAAAAAATATATCTGTTCTGTTATGCCATAGACCCTAGTTTAGTCTTAGGGCTACAACATGAGAGCTTTAACCATAAAAACAGTAAGTGCGAAAATAAGTGTATAATTGATTTTTAAACAATGGAAGTGTCAGCTAATAGTTTTTCCTAGAACTAGTTGATTATGTATCCAATTGTTTAAATGTATAATTGGTA
The DNA here is from genome assembly GCA_022818135.1 of Saxidomus purpurata. NCBI lineage: Eukaryota > Metazoa > Mollusca > Bivalvia > Venerida > Veneridae > Saxidomus > Saxidomus purpurata. The sequence continues at coordinate 3,207,278 of JAFMSR010000009.1, forward strand.
CAAAACGGAATACAAACACAAAGTACTCTGACCAACGAACCAATGAAAATGCTAGAATCGTGTAGGAACTATCGGCACAGGTCTATAGAGACAGTAGTTTATGTGGGACATATGCTACTTGCGTAAATTAGAAAGCCACTTATACTTATCAATGATTTTTACTTCTTATAACAAGCGATTATTTCTAAAATATAAGATAAGGCATAAAGTGTTCAAGAATCAGAAGGACAAATAGTTATGTCAGGAGAGTCAATATTTCACTTTTTGTTGACATATGAACAACTTATTGAACTGACTTACCGGTAAGTGGACGGGGACTACCCGGTTCCTCTTTTAAGCTAGCTGTAAGCCTGTTGTTGAAAATTGTTGCATATTGTATTCATAAAAATGCCTCCTAAACTCTGTTGTATTAATGTTGTCTTCAGTGTATATATTAATGTTGGTACAGCAAACCTGTATCACGTGACCAGTGCGATTTATTTAATAATGTCTCTCTTCCCCCTACCGTCATGAGGGTGGGGGCAGACATATTGTTTCTCCTTGCAGGGTCTATTTGTCCACTCTTCATAGTCAAAACCCCTACAGTAGTATGGATTTCTTCTGACTTGGTTTGGAAGCATCAGAATGAAGTCTATTACAGTGTCGTGTCATACAGTAAAAGGGGCCAATGGTACAGGGGCCGGAATTGTAAAAACCTATTGTCCACTTTTCAGTTCCAAAGCTCCTTATTTGTTGGACCATCAGTATGAAGTCTACCTGTGTATATTATGATTTGGGTTCATATAGTCAAAGGTCAAGGTAACAGGGACCTGAAATAAAACCTTGTCCGCACTTCCTGTCCAAAATATCTTGTTGGATTCTCGTCAAACTGGATAGCAAGCATGAGTGTGACGTCTGATTATGCAGTAATTTTGGGCCTTCTTGGTGTCGTTTTTTTTTTGTTTTTTGGTGGTTTTATTTTTTCATTTTTTGCAAATTATGCCGGCATACCGTTGTACACGTTTCTTGGCGTCGCAATCTTATTGCACTATATTTCACTTTATGCCAGATAGGTAATTTTAACATGACGTCAGATCTTCAATTTGACATTACATATGTTTCAGATTCTTTAATACTTGCATGATAAAAATTTCGCTGCTACAGTGTTCAGTCCAAAAATGAGGAATTAGTTTGAGTTCCAAAAACTTTCTTCAGTTTCAGAATTTAGAAAAACAATTCAAGGTCTTCGTTTTCACATCATGTGTAAATGCTACACTGTATTATTTCTTTGTCTCCGTTCGAAAATGTAAGGACAAGCTACGAGCTAGTTTTATCAACATGTCTCCGGCGTGTGTTCCCGTCTTTAGAGAGACCAAAGTACTATCCCAAATTTACTACAATCTGGGGCTTGTATAGGGAACTGTCAAGAAACTGGGGGGGGGGGGGATATGCGCTTTTAGTGAGCGCATATGTTAGATTTTAAATTTTAGATTACGTCACGGTGACTTGATTCAACTTCAGTTAAGAAGTAGGACATAAGGACAAGGTGAATTAATTCTCAACTATGTAGGACGTTGGCTTATCTTTTGTCATACATCCATAAGTAATGATACAACATGCCCTAGTGGTAACAGTGCTTATCAACGAACTGTTTAGGCACTTTCAACAACTGTTTCTATTTGACTTTTCATCTTAAATTATTCGTTAAAATTTGCCAAACCTGTTTGTGTTTACATGTAAACCCGTAAATCTATAATGTACCTTTTGCATTTTGATTTGCAAAATGTGTGCATGCGCATGTGTTACGACATTGATACAAATGATTGCCTTAACATAAAGTGTTTCAAGGCATTAAAAGTGCATGAGTTTTCTAAGATGATGGATGTTCTACCAACAGTATGTTTTTTCTTAGCTATTTGATACTAATAATAATAATGATCATAATAATAATAATAATCATCATTATTATCATCATCATCGCCATCATCATAATAGTGATGCTGATAATAATAATGATAATGATAACAAAAACAATGATAATGATGATAAGAATAATTATTATAATGATAATGATGGCGATAATAATACTTATAATAATTATAATGAAATTATAATAATATTGATTGTGATAATTATGATAATAATACTTATGGTTATGATAATAAATAAACATCCGTTCTTTAAATAGTACGTATAACCGTATCTTTATATGAAAACAGTTACTGAGTGATTTTTTTAAAACACACATCTTTAGATCATAGGAGCTCGATGTCAGGATTATGCTTTTTCCGGCTTTGTTTTGTCTTTTTACATTTATCTAAGAACCAAGCTAACAAAATATGATCTTATTTTCCCCGGATCTTAACTTTCATATTTTACCACTGAAGTACCCGGTAGACTGAAAAAAGAAAAGGAGTGACATACGCCATTTTATCCAACACACACTGCTAAGAGTGACGTCCCTTTTTATTTATTTTTATTTCATTTTTTTTTTGGCAACACTCTTGGACAGTGTGCTCAACTTGTTCAAATGGTATGACAATATAATAGTGCATGACTGTTTTATTAAAAAAAAATAAACTGTTCCGCCAGTTTTTGAAATTGCCACCACACTATGTTTACATGTATAGGTTCCGGTTCCATGTTGCGTCACATTGGTTGACGGAGAACCAGTTTTAGAGGGACGTCACTCTTAAACACGGTATTATTTAAACTCATAACTGCTATTTAATCATATAACCGACTTGCCCAGATAACAAAAAACATTTTGAAACATAGTTTACTACGCATGCGTCACTTTCCTGAACCCTTCTATATCCAGTGGTTCAATAATTATTGATATTATATTACATATGGCCAACTATGTTCATGCACCGCATCAACATAGTAACTATGTTCATGCATCTGCATGAACATAGTTTGCTTACTATACATTAGCTGTATAGGCAACTATGTTGATGCGGTGCATCAACATAGTAGTTTTAATGATATTGCTTTATTCCAGCATTTTCTCTAGGTTAACAGAATGTCACTCAACTTTATCAAGGCTCTTATTGAATGGAGGGTGTGTACACACATTTTATAGAGCATTTTTATTTACCTGGGTGTCGATGAATTCGGAAGTGCGAATGTCTGACAGACTGACGACCCGCAGCGCACCCAAGGCACTGTGTCACGAATATAATGCAACGGGCACTTGGGATTGCGGAGCCTTGCCTGGCAAGCACTCACATTCTCAAATTGTCTTCGCCTGAATAGACGAGGCGTTTCCCTTCATGCTATCATTCAGGCACTTCTAGCATGAAGAGTGGAACTAACGTCTACCTACATACCTCGCCCGCTCGACACCAGGGATCTACCAAAAAGTGTTTTGAAACTGTTATTGAAATAGCTTCGATCTTTTATTGGTAATACGTGTTTAACGTACGTGGGTAGGGTGTGTGGAAAACATGTCAGTCTTTGTAAAAAAACAACATAAACACATTCTGATATAAGTCATTCTGTTTGTATTTCGGGTACATGTAACTTAATGTTGTTTGTATGCATAGAACATATACATGTAATACTGCATTACAAAGTAGCTATCAGTCAACACTACAACCATTTAACAAAACGCAAAGCATCAAAGGGGCCGAAAAAGTTTTGTACATGTGTGGCGTTAAATAGCTAAAATAGCTTTGATAAGCAATCATATTAGTTTGATTTGAATTAAAAATTTTATGAATATTTGCAGAAAACATTTAAAATCATGGTGGTTTTAAAGCTGAAAAAAACGGAAGAAAAATTATTTTAAAAGATTGGGTTTGACCGGGGTTTGAACTCCACTCGTAAAATTAGGCGGTCATCAGCTACCCACTACACCACGGAGACTGACTTTAAAGCACGTGGTAAAAATAAGCTGATATTATAATTTTGCAAAACCGATAAGGGAGAAGTGTTTTACGTTTTCGTATTTTTTCAAAAAGATATGAAAAGGAACATTACAATTAAACAATTACGTTTTAATGAAGGAAATGTGTATAATCAATATTTTAATGTCTATTTCGTATTATTTTAGCATACAGTTAAAACCATTTTTCTTCGCATTCTAATAACCGCTCCTAGCATGTACTTCCGGAAAAACTATTCCATAATAGGCCGCCGCCGTCATCGGCGGCGCCAACAAAACCAATAATTTTGCAGAAATAAAATGTTAAAGTCAATAATGAGTAACAAGCAAATTCGTTTAACTGATAATCGAAAATCACCTTATCTATGGCCCAGTGATTGAAATGAGGGTAGAGGTCATTTTATGCCAATCAAGTTTGAGGACCCCATGGCAAACGATTTTACAATGCTTGCATAGTTGATGTTTGACCTTGATCTTTACAAAATGACCTAAATATCAGTAGTAGTAACCTTCAGTACTATGATGGTTGAGGATCATAGACTCAGTACTCAACTTTGTAACCTCAAGGGCGTGATACAATTTGAATTATGTGTTTACAGCAAGTGCAGCTGACAATGACGTCATAGTGCCCTGACGTCATAAAATAGAACGTGCAGCCTCTCCTTTGAAATCATTCATAGCCACTTGGTTTCAAATCAATCGATTGTTTATTTCTTTCTTGTCTATTCCAGCACATTCTCGCGTAGATATACATACTAAATATCACGGACATATATCTACACGTAGATCTATATAGGTCCGTGTAAAAATGTTGATGGTGTTTAAGTACAAAGTTGCAATGTAGATCTGTCTAACTATGTCCATGCGGTGCATGAACATAGTTAGCTATGTTGATGCAAGTGCATGAACATAGTGACGCATGCGCAGTGGACTATGTTCCAAAATGTTTTTTGTTATCTGGACAAGTCGGTAATATAATTGAATAGCAGTTATGAGTTTAAATAATACCGTGTTCTTAGCAGTTTGTGTTGGATAACATGGCGTATGTCTTTCTTTTTTCAGTCTACCGGGTACTTCAGTGGTAAAATATGAAAGTTAAGATCCGGGGAAAATATGATCATATTTTGTTAGCTTGGGTCTTATATAAATGTAAAAAGACAAAACAAAGCCGGAAAAGGCATAATCCCGACATCGAGCTCCTATGCTTTAGATTCCTGAAAAAAAGATATATTTTAATTCTTTACACAAAAACGACACAATAGTCTAATGTCATAGAGTGAATTAAAGTTATGTTTCCAATTGTAAAAGTACTTCGTTGTTTTTACTTTTCCAATGTCGAAAGTATGACAGTTCTGGTGTTCCATATTTATTATTAGTCTAAGGGAAGTAACTTTTATATTATGTCCATTACAATCCTATACCTATACCTATACTGATTATGCACGTGATATTTTATAACCAATCACTGCACTGGTCACTTTCGAGTCATATTCAAAATGTCTAGTTTGATGTTTTAAGTCGTTCGCATATTTTGTGCATTTTTGTATTATTTCTGGAATTTATACATTTTCCAGGTAACTATGACTTTGTGATATATTTTTCTATCAATGCATATATTTATAAACGCAAACAGTAAACGCTTTAGTATTTTACCTGTAAATCCTTTGATTGTTTTGCATCATTGATTTTCTCAGGTGGTAAATCTTTGTTTACATTTTTGACAGCTGTCATCTGTCATTCACGTTGATAATTGTATTACAAATACTTTATTTGTACACGTTTGTAATAACTTTTCATTTTGTTTTCAGGATTATTGTTATTATAATCACCATCCTCATCATCATCATCATGAGTACTATTACCATTCTTGCCATGATACTGATATTTACTTCAGGATGGATTATTGACATTAAATGAATAAGTCTGCACACTTTTCTTTTGGTTGTCCGCTAATTTAAACAGCAACCCACCCCATAGATAGTGCTGGATTGAGCTAGTTGTGGCGACTTGGATCAATAGATATATAAACTGATAAACATTGGAAAATAAATAAAGCGGGCTATCAAATAACATTTACATTACAACAAGTCAGAAATTTAAGTTTATTTCATTTTTACTCTTTTCACGCAGCGCGGGACATTTTCACTAGACACAGAAAAATTGTAAATACTATTTTGGCATTGACAGGAAATATCGAATAGATGCATACTCCAAATAAGTACAAAAAGAATACTTTCTGTATGAAATATTATAGACGTGGATTTAAAGATAACGAGTGGAGAGAAAAACAGAGTTTTTGCTTAAGTTCACAATTCCCGTTTTTCCTCAATCTCTACACATCTATGTTTCATATTTGAACTGCATCTGACATGTTTCTGTTGCCGTAATTTTGTTTTACGTACATGCCGTCAGTAGTTCATGGCAGACGTGCATTTCACGGAAAATTTAATGAACGCATTACGTGTTTTTGTTGTTTATTTGTCTGTTTTACTGTATATGGATGGAATTTTATGTTACATCTCTACAATGGATTTTCTTAGTGTAATAGCTGTTTTGGCCCACGAAACTCTTCAGTGGTTTATTTAGATTTAATTTAAAACTGTAAAAGGCAATATAGCTGGATTTCTACTTTCAGTAGATGTATTACATGATATAAATATTGTAACATAAAAATCGACAGTGGTACTTACTGCGAAAATTCAATTAGCTCCAACTTATAACGTCGCGTCTAAATGATATTTATATATTAGCATGAACCAGTGGTATTTTAGAATACGTGGAGGACGATAAATCGCTCTTAATATTTTCATAATAATAGTAAAAATATAAATGACTTTGTCTCAACTTGGTAAGTTGATGTTTGTCTTTTGGTTTTTTTTTTAACGAATTCTTTTTTTTAATGCCTCATTTTTGCTCTTCAGCTATCTATGTGCATGAGATTATGTTTTCTGTCAAACACGTGTTTATATTTGAAGTTTGGATGTAAAAAATAGTGTATTTGCACTCAACTTTAAAATCAAACAAAGTTAATATTTCTGATAGATCTGTTCATTCAATTTCATAATTATTTTAAATTAAAACTCGGCTGAAATGTATAACTTGTTTCTCGTCAACTGTGAGAGACCGTTCACGAATATGATTGTTTTCAAACCGAACAGAAAATTCATTTTTTAATTCAAGGTATGTTCATTTCAAACAAATTTAGAGAGAGAATGGTGGGTGGGGGCGTGGGGGTGTAATCATGTAAAATTCGCGAAAATGAATTGTTCTTATAATTTTTATAACCTTTTCGATAAAATTTCCTTCTTAAATGTGTGTTATATATATGTTTAACAACTTTACCTAAAACTAAAAATTTAACACATTGAAGTTTTGATTTATAGGGGAGATCATATTACCATGGATCAATGATGTTGTAAGATATATTTTGGTTTGATATACCGGTATTACCACCTCAGGTAAGCTTTTCTTGTGGGTAAAACAAATTCTGTCAAAGGGGTGAAAAAATTGTATCCGTTTGGTGTTGCAATTTTTTTTTAACTATAACATAACTCTCCTTTTAATCAATTAATGGATAATCCTGACTTTCTCGCACGAGGAAATTTTTTTAGCAGTTTTAAGGCTTTTCAATTGGCTCGCAGATGCGAGAAAATCAACAAATATCTTACAATGGATCAATGATGTTGTAAGATATATTTGGGTTTGATATACCGGTATTACCGTGGATCAATGATGTTGTAAGATATATTTATGTTTGATATACCGGTATTACCGTGGATCAATGATGTTGTAAGATAAATTTTGGTTTGATATACCGGTATTACCGTGGATCAATGATGTTGTAAGATATATTTAGGTTTGATATACCGGTATTACCGTGGATCAATGATGTTGTAAGATATATTTTGGTTTGATATACCGGTATTACCGTGGATCAATGATGTTGTAAGATAAATTTAGGCTTGATATACCGGTATTACCGTGGATCAATGATGTTGTAAGATATATTTGGGTTTGATATACCGGTATTACCGAGGATCAATGATGTTGTAAGATATATTTGGGTTTGATATACCGGTATTACCGTGGATCAATGATGTTGTAAGATAAATTTAGGTTTGATATACCGGTATTACCGTGGATCAATGATGTTGTAAGATATATTTAGGTTTGATATACCGGTATTACCGTGGATCAATGATGTTGTAAGATATATTTAGGTTTGATATACCGGTATTACCGTGGATCAGTGATGTTGTAAAATATATTTGGGTTTGATATACCGGTATTACCATGGATCAATGATGTTGTAAGATATATTTGGGTTTGATTTATTACTTTGGATCAATGATGTTGTAAGATATATTTAAGTTTCATATATTGTATAGTATTAAACGTGGTATAACCACGTGGCAATCATAGTTTTAAGCAAGACATTTATCACTGGTTTATGCTCCTGGAAAAATGAATATAACCAAAGTACAAAAATGTAATTACAAAAAAATATTATGATTCTGTGTCATTTTTATTCCCATTTATTACAATGAAAATCTGTAAAAATCATGTTTGACTGATTAAAATGCCCTCCTCATTTGTCAGGTATGTTTTAATTTCAATCTGTGATTAAGTGGAATAATAAAAATAATAATAATAATAACTTGGTATGACTCATTTCTTGCATATTGTCAAAGTCTGAGTTATGTTTTAACATCTTTTTGGACACTAATTCATTATGGATATTGTGAAGGGTTATATGAATTTAAAAGATATTCATTCATTAATTTAAATTGTTGATTTATCATCCCCCGCCACGGGCGGAGGGATGTTGTTTTGGTGTTGTCCGTCCGTCCGGAGTCATAACTCAAGAACCAATGGATAGAATTTCATGAAACTTGAAATAAGTGTACAATAGCATAATGGCGCGGCGCACACACATCTTTCGTCAATTAAGGTCTTTATGACTGTAACTTGGAGAAAAAAAAAATTTTCTGGGGGGGGGGGTGTGGGGGGGGGGGGGTTTTTTTAAAATTTTTTTTTTCGGGGGGGGGGGGAAAAATTAAAAATTTTTTTTCTATAACAGACAGACCAATACACTTTCCAGTTGTTCTTTTTCAGCTATTTGCTTCATTTGGCGGGGGATATAAATTCACTGAATTTGCTTGTTTTTATCTATTCTGCATATGTATGTATTCATTCAATTATGATGGTCAATTTCAGAAGGAAAGTCATTTTAAAGTCATGTTACCCTTGCAAAAATATTATCATTATCTTTACTGTGACTTAGCGTTGTCAACAAAATTATTTATATTTAACTAAGTTAATGAAACAAAAAACTGTCGTTCATAAAATTTAGTTAAAACTTCGTTAACATTCAATTTTGTCACAGAAATATAAATCTGTGCTAAATATCTCACTAAGAACTTCATATGATGTTCGTTCTGATGGGCAATATCACTTAAAATTTATGTTACCCAAACAAAATATTAGAATTATCAATGTTTGACTTAGTGTAGTCAAAATGATATCAATTATATTCAAATATATGCAATGAAAAAAACATTGTCATTCATTTACTATATTCGTTTGGCTATATATTTTCTTTTCTAGGAATATAAATCGAGGCTTAATATTTTTCTTAAATGTGATAAGTCATTTTGAAGGGTAGTGAGTGCATACTGCTGCAATAACCAGTAATGTAATTGTATCAGCCAATGAATATACATGCATACATATGTTCTTAAATATATAACGATAAAAAACTAGTCATGATTAAAATGGATGAACCGACAAATAAAGAATTATCAAAAGAAAGATAATATGACAAATAAATATGAGTAAATAGAAAAATAAATTGACAAATAAAAATGAGTAAAATTAAACTGATACAAACATAAAAATAAATTAAACTGATACAAATGTAAAAATAAAAATGAGTAAAATTAAATGATACAAATGTAAAAATAAAAATGAGTAAAATTAAGCTGATACAAATGTAAAAAAAAAATGAGTAAACAGAAAGATATTAAATAAACTAACAAATTGCTTAATGTTAAAGATAGACAGAAATGATGATATTAACTTGAGAATAATACTGTAAATTATGGAATATTTTGTTGTGCAAGAAGGTCAATACGAACATTTGAATGTCTTCAAAATTGTTCACGAAATATGTATTTAATGTAAATACAAGGGATGTTCAAAATGTTTCCGGAAAACGGTCGTATTTCTTTTTATCAATCGATAAGTCATGAAAATTAAAAACGTGGATTACCTATACGGCAACGCATATTCTCTTTATTTTCCATTGATTATGAAGGATTACATAATAAGAAGCATGGTAATGAGTTGAAAGGACAAAGTGCAAGTTGTAAACATATAAAGTGGAACATAACCAAGAAATTTAATTAGTACATTGTACATAATTATTTTGGTTAGTAACAAAGAGAGATTCTGACAGTTAACCATATGTCGTAGTTAACCAAACCTCTGACTTACTGTACAGACAACAGTAAAATAGACAACAGTTTCCATTGAAAACATGAAAATATTTTTCTCAGTCGTTTGGATTACAGTTTGGTTCCCCATATAGTCAACTTCTAGAAAAATCGCTAAATTTACCGAAAATCAATATATTAACCTGAATATGTCGCCTACCGGCTCAGTCGCCAGTATTCGGGTGCGTTTTCGTTATTTCAACTGATTATCGTATCGAACAAATACTTTTCACACACTTCAGTTCACTGCGTAGTGGTAAGATGTCTAACTTCAACTTGCATGCAAGGTTCCATGAGTTCGACGCTGTATTATTCATCGTTTTTGCTTTCTTTTTTAGTGGTAAGATGTCTAACTTCAACTTGCATGCAAGGTTCAATGAGTTTTTGCTTCGTTATATACTGTTTTGCAGAAATATGAAGAATGATAATATCTTTCCTTCAGCATGCGAATATTGAAAAAATCGTGTATAGCCAAATTGCCATCAAGCTTATTTATGGGGGAAAAAAAAATTTTATGAATCAATATAAAAAACTTCAGGCCTGATGAAAGATTCGAACCGGGAACCCAGAGATTTACAGCTTAAGGCTCTAACCACAGAGCTAATCGGGCCATTTAGTTTATATTCAGCATTTTTCGTATTGCTTGGAAACCGAAAAGAAAATAAGCTTGACGGGTTTGTATAAATAAAATTTACGTCAACAAATCTTCTTTGCACGTGCAAATGACAGCGATTAACAAGAGTTCTAGAAATGCTTATGTCGGTAAGAATTAAAATAAATGTAAAATGCAAAAGAGTGCAAGAGTTGGAAAGGCCTGTTAACATTTGCTTTCTTTTTTTGGGGAAAATTAAGAAACATGTCCATAGCCATTTTAGTTATTTTATGTGAAGTGAAATGACAAGCGTTTTCTACACAATTTGTTTTGTATGCCTTCTTCGTGGAGCACGAGAAAATCAAGATAAGGATACAATTGAGAAAAAAAATACCGTGCAGGAAAAAGGTTCCGCTGGCAGGTTTCGAACTCGGTATCTTTCGGTTACTACCACAGCGCCTTTATCCTCTGGGCTATGTTTTCATGCAGGCTATATGTAAGAAAACAGGATCATAATCTAATACAATATAAAGGTGAATATTGGAAACATAAACACAATTGGAAAGTGTAAATACAATATGGCGTCACTGTCAGGTATCCCTGGTGGATTAGTACATACGAGAAATATGAATAAATGCGCTGGTTGGTTGTGATTTTCTTAACGGTAAGACCGAAATAAATCTTTGATAAGTTTTTGTCCTGAAATAATTAATCCATCAGAAGATTGCATACATTATTTTATTTTTTGTCCCTTTATCCGTCTGTTCGGAGCCATATCTAAGAAATGGTTTGAAATATTTGAGTGCGGACATGCAATTATTCAAGTTATCATGCATACATTCTAAAGCTTTCGTTTTTAATTCGAAAAGTGCAATTATAATCAGGTGAGTGAGATGGGGGGTCACATTTTGTTTTGGTTTTTGATCGAGTTCTTCGTTTTCTTTTCAGAACTTTAACGATTAACATGGTTGTCGGGACACTGTTCAACACCAAAACTGCAATGTCTGAACAGCCGAAGAGAAAAGGTAAGGGCAAAACGTTAGACACCTGTACAGTAATTAAACATGTATCATCATGTTTAGAGAAATATACCTTTCCCGACCCCTACATACGCACAAACGTACGAAATTTAGAAAATGTAACCTGGGAAACACATGTAACAATGGTAAACGCTTTATCCCGAGCTCGCGGCTAAGCGACACAAAATGGCAAGGAGAAGGTGTTTAAGTTACTATCCAATACTTATCATTTGACCGAAATACGTACCGCATTAAATGAGAAAGTGTTCCGCGCATGCGCATCAGTGTGCTTCCGTTTTGTCGGATGACAAACTGAAATTGAATTGTATCCGTATAAAATCTATAAAATCGTATTGTTTCGTTTTGATTGGGATTGTTTGTTGATAATTGATACAAACGTATTTAAAATACTTCTGTGCAAACGTAGCACGATTTTGGAGAAATCTGAAGCAATGAATTTCCCCGCGTGGTACATAATTTTTTATTTGTTTGTGTACCAAACAAATTTACTTACCGTTTTCCGAAGCCTACTCCTTAAGTACCAAATCCGAAAGTAGCTCCGGCACGTCAGTCAGCATATAATCCCAAATTATAATTCTTCATTTGAGACCATATATGGCCATTGCAGACATGAAAGTTGTATTGTTTAAATATATAATGTTATAAACTCATGCAGCATCAGTTAAATTTTGTAAATATAACTAAAGTAAACTGTTTTCGGATAAGAACCGCGGATGTATTTCATTTTACAATGATGCGTAAAAATAAGGGACGATTTACTACATGTATATATATACACCCTATAGAAATAGTTCCGATTTCTTAACCCGCCGGTCATTTCTTAAACCTTGTGCGGAAAGAAAACATATGTTTTGGAGTTTCTGTGACAACAAAATGTCTAACCCTGATCGTCATTTTAAAGAATGAAATATTTTGAACAGCCAGGAATATTTACGCGCATGTTTACACATTCTCTTTTTACGAGTATATCCATCAATTCATAAATTTTATTCAATGCGCGGCAAGGGACGTAATTATAACTTTCCTTATTGCTGATATGTTTATTCTGCGGACCTGGCGCATGCTAGTCTGCGTTCCTACATGTATTAGAAATACGCGTGAGCACCTTAAGCAGAAAACAAGTGTTAGGATACGTTAATGTCGATGTTTAAACGATTTGTTATATTTCATAGGTGGTGATTGTTTTAAATAGAAGGCAATTTACCCTATATTCGACTGAAGGCCTCGTTATCTTGAAACGCATCGAATGAGCTATTTTGTTAAAATACATATCAATGACTGCACAAAAACATTTGAACATCGTTACTTCCTGGTCTCAACCATATTCGTTCTATAAATGTATATTGTGGCATTATAGATACGCATTATTACTTTGTCGGTCCGCACAATAAATTGATCCCCTTATTGATCGGTGCTATTGCCTGCTCTTTTGTGTTATCGAAGCGTAGCTGCTCGATCAGTGTCTGATTTTAGACAGTAGAACTGTAGGGGAAAACATTTCGTTGAGTACAGTGAAAATCCCTGCTGTCCATCCCCAACTATTTTAACCATCGTGTATTGGAAAACCGATATGCGTTTTTACAAAGAGTAAAGAAGGATAGTATTAAAAACTCGCCATAACTTTCTTTCTGTTTAACATACAAAATTTGTCATTATCACAAAGTTAGTTTAATTTCTCTGCCATTTCATGAATATTTTTTGTCAATCTAAAAGTATTAAATCAATGGTCCTTTTACGTTTAAAAACCATAACCGACCGTTTTTACGGGCATTGAATTATAGTGGAAACGCGAAACAATGCCAGTTTAGGTGCAAATATTGCACTTTAATTCAAATTTTCACCTTTTGCTAAAATAACAGAACAAATGTCACTATTACGATGTCTTGATATTTCATTTTACTTTTTAGATATATAAAAATAATTATGTTTAATGGATATATTTGCAGTCCTTTTTAAGTTTAACTCAACTGACCTGTTATGTTTAAATAAGAATTTACCGCTTCGGCAGTACTCGGCATTTTACGTAAGGCACATTCTTTTAACGCCGATACTAATAGTTTGTCACTTAGTATGTTTTTAAAAGTTAATTCGTCTGATCAACGTTAATAACCATTTTTCACGAATATTACCAAGGGCATGTTTATAAAACTAATTAACTGATTCGTATCCCAAATACAACTTCATAAAACATATAAATAAAAAATTAAGTACATTGTCGTTGAAAGCATAATTATTGAACTTATACAAGTGTTATAATAGTTATGAATTCAAACAAAACCTTGTGACCGGATCGCACCTTGGGTAAGAGGGGTAGGGGTAGTGTCATCAGGGCACAGGTGATATTACTTGTTCAATGTATATTGTCAATTATTGTTCACGTCTTTTCATTAAAATAACGTAAGACTGTTTTCAACGCGATTGTTACTCTTATTCTTCACACGGTACTTGTAAATGGAATTGAATTACACTATTTAAATAACTTCTATATTTATTGGTGACTTATAGGCCCGTTGGGCCGGGTGCTTCGTTTACTTATTTACCATGACTTTGTTAAGTTATGCACATGTCACAATAATAAACTATTTACTTACTTACTTACTTACTTGTAAATGGAATTGAATTACATGTTTCATTAACATTTATAAGTAAAGCAAATGCATCATAATAAGGATAAATAGATATAATCATTTAAATTGATATTACAAATTGACAACGATTCAAATAATCTTTACACTTGAATGGGGTTAAAGTGGATCAGTTTTATGACCCTTAATCATTTTACCTATCTATTATCTGGATATTGCCTGCGGGTAAAGTAATTTCCTGTCTTTGTTTCACGGACACGCGTTTCTTGCATACGCAGTGTTGTATAATATATCGGTCGTACCCTCTGAAGCTTTTATAAACATTTTACAGTATATAATTTTTTTGATAAGAAGTATTTTTTTACACAAGTTAATTAAATTATATACAGCCGCGGCCGCCGCTATATAAGATTCCAGCAGTCGCATGTATGTATTTATTGTATAGTTTTATCGTTGGTACCGGATAACCATATTACGAACGCCCCCAGAAGAGTTTTAAAGTTGTTTTAGTTTTCGGGGGATAGTGCATGATACAGAACGCGTCCCGTTCAAGAGACAGTCCCTCGTTATTTAACATGCCCGATGTACAGCACCAATACATCTCGGTCTTAGGTCTCATCCGTAAGATCATTAGTTTTGTTAATAGAGGTGCGGGGTCGAACTTGCGACCCTTGGATACCAGTCCAGAGCGTTAACCACTAGACCACTGAACCGCTCAAACATGTAGCAGAGTGTCACATACAAGGCTAATACACACCTGTGATTTACTATACATGTTTATAATTAACTACTTTAGTGATGAAATGTAAACTAATGAAGTTATTTAATAATCATATAGGCATAATCACATACAACATTTCCCTTTTAATGATTTTTGCCTTTTTTGAGACTTCATTAATTTTGCATGTTTTAAATTTAAAACCACGTCTGTCATTTCATTATAGTAAAACGCGCAAAATGTGCCAGTTTTACTGAAAAAGAAAAAGCGTAGCGCATACGCTATAACAACTTTTTACGATCCCGAACGGAACAGAATAAAATATTGTGATATCATTTCAATAAAAAAGGAATAATAAAACATGTTCGTTTTTTGTTTTTTTGAAACGTGTATATGTATATTTTATTTTTCCAACTGTCGCGCTCGAACACTTCCGAATGATCGACCCGTCTGCTCGGTTATAGTGTTTTACGGCCGGACATTACGTAACATTTATAATGACCCGTAATAAAATACTTTAAGCTGTATATTGGGTTTTGTTTTATGCTTCATATACCGATTCAAAAGAAAAAATATGTCTATGAAACGAATATATTTTACTGAATTCTAGAACTATACAATGATAATTTATATAACTTTTCATCATATTATATACAAGACCCGTACGTTTTATTAATAATACTATTATCATTCACGTAATTTTAAAAGTTTGTAAAAGTTTAAAAAACCTATTTATGTTTTTTTTTTCTCTTTTTCAATCACTTGGACAGAGACATATTTTACACATGTCTAAATTGAAACAGTGGTTTTCAATATTCTTTGACCCCAGCGCCAATTGACTTCATTTGATAGGAAGGTGAAAATGTCATTTTATGAAGTAGTGTAGAAAGGGAATGTCTTGAAGATACACTTCTGTTTGCACAATACAGATGCAGTCTAAATTCGCGTATGTTTTGTCTTTTAAAGCTTTCCGAAAGAAATGAATTTGTTTTTAAATTTTGTTTCCTCCTTTAACAGTGTAACTTTTAGTGTGAAAAAATGTATATAAAGAAATCATTGATATGTGGCAGACTTTTAAATTGGAAATGACCCAAACTTAGTAAAGGATGACATTTAAAGTTGTCTACATTTAAAAAAAACATCGTGTCTTTCCCATGCCCCAATAACAATTGATTTGCCGTGCACGCATGTTCTTGAATTCCATGTCCATCATTAAATTTTTCATAAGGTATTTGTTGACATGAACAAACAAAATAACGCGCGTGCGAAGAGGTCAGTCGACAATTTAAGTTCTCCAATGAACACATTTTAGATTCATTCAAATATGTCAAGAATAACGAGTGTAACAGCTTTTTGAGTTCCTCGATCTGTTACTATTGTCAACAATTATTATTACTAGTATCACTATTTTCAACGCACTTCATTTTTCATTAGATATGATCAAATTCATTAAATTTTATAAACACGTTTTTAATGATATTGTGCTTCCCACTTGAAACAATTTTATTCATATTTTTTTTATTGAAAATAAGGTGATATCGTTCGGTATATAATAGTCAGAAGAAAAAACACAATACCTAAATTTTACCTAAATTAGTAACATTTCAACTTTAACATCTCCCTTAGGCTATAAACAATCTAGGTTAAAAAAACAACGATATATTGATTTTTCCAGTTTACACGTGACTGGTTTTATGGCCCCGTAAATCACACACGCTCGCAAATATCGATAAAAGATGGGTAACTCTGTAGACACCGTGATGACACATGAAATTTGACTTAATTCCCTTGATTTTTGTGATATCGGTAGTGGTCATTATAGTTCCCCATGTATGTGTACCGGGAATAGAAACAGAGACAATTCTATCCAAAATACGATTTATCACTGATGCATTATGTTCATATCTTATTACCAACTGGTATAGCCTTCACTAATGAAGATTACAGACTGAAATAGCCGTCACAACAAAACAAAGAACAATTATTTGGAATGCACAAACAAATCCAGCGTCTTCAGCGCTTTGATTTTTTTTTTATTAAATGTTATACTCATGGCGAGTAAAGAGGAAACTTATGTGACACGGGATGTAAGCACAAAGGGAAAGCCCTTGTGTCAGGTCTCCTTCACTAAAGGAAATCTTCCACAGTTAACGACAAGTGAAAATAATGAAAATTATGTCGCGAAAACTGGTGAAAATTTAAATCAAACGATTACATGATTTATGAAATACGTGGAGCTAAGCTTGGAGAAACATAATGGAGAAATTGAATAAAACCGTTGGGCGACTATGATGGACGACATGGACAAAATGCTCTAATCGTATAAATACGACGACTTTGGTCAGTGTGAAATTTATAGTCTTGATGACCGTGGGAATTGTATTGATGATAATCAGCACCTTGTTTGACCAGGAAAGTCAGAAACCATCCTCTAGTCAGCAACTTCCTGGTAAGAGGAAAGCAGAACCTCAATCTCGTTTTTCATGCTTTTCTAAAAAGTTCAAAACATAGTAAACTTGTTATGATATGCAGTACACTTGCTGAGATTGTACTGACTGTTTTTCTTCGCTCAAGGTTTGGTGGGAAGAGGCATCCTATTTTAAATCAGGACGAGTATAATTCGAATATAAAGGCCTTGTCACTGTTAGAACAAATCAGATGGTCATCAAGTGTTAAGACTTATGACAGGAACTTACAGTCAGTCGCGATCACTGTGGTCAAAGCTGCCACGCTTTTAGTGCAATATGTGAATGAAATATCAGTCTTGGAGAAAGAAGACTCCAGATATGGAAAAGAGATTGACATATACACTGAGTTGTTGGTCCCTTTTGGGCACGCGAATCGGTAGATACACTTATCCAGACGTGATCTTTTTAAAGCCGAAGTTAAAGGGGAAAAATACCCATTGGTGTAATCACTCTATATCATAGAATTGTTTGCAATGACATTTCGAAGACGGCCAAGGAGATCGAAGATGTTGCTACGATCAGCAACAAGATCAGTCAGAAAAGGATGCGAAGTACTGTTGGGTTCAGTGTTCATTTAGGTTCAAGGGCCGTTTCCGAGGTTACAGGCCAGCTAGAGGTCGGCCCTATTACCGCAGTACGGGATCCTTCGTTTCTGAACCCAACAACTACGGTCAGAGGAAGGGGCTCAACCCTCATTTAAAACAGTAAATGTCGAAAATGCAAATATGCCTTTTGCAAAAAGGCAGTGTAAGAAAAAACATTTTTAAATTATGCATGGCGCAAATTTACTAATGACTGTGTAATACTGGACATGGTACAACATTGTTATATAGAGCTTAAAACGAAGTTTCACACTGATCGTCGAAATTATTCTCATAAGAATTTCAATGAATTTGAGTAAAAGATCTACTTACAAAGTATTGAATGCTTTCTCCCACCCGTATGAAATTAGCATAATTAGCTAGCGTACGCAGTATGCTAAATTAAATTAGGAAATGGGGAAAAACATTTTGCTTTAAATTCTGATGCGCATTTTCTCATTTAATACCTTGTAAAATTAAGTCTCACATAATTACAATCAACCTTCAACTTACACGTGTTCCTCGTTTAATTTTCAAATCAAGGTCAAGTTCAAACAGTTGACTGCACGAGATTGCTGTACACAATTTATAGCAAATAACAGATAATTGTACAAAGTGAGTGCATATTTCAAATTTTCGATACGAGCTAACATTGAACATAAATATAAGCATGTTACAATTCAACGGTATTATCGTTTACGGAAATTGTGGATGAGAACAATACTGTAACAGTAAATGAACAAATTACTATTTACCATACCTTGCCCACTTAGTGATTGAAACGTTGTTTCCTAGCTATTGTGTACGTATTTTCAAGACTTTACATAGTGTGTTCAGATTTGGGACTCAAATTTTATTAGACTATATTTGAAATAGAAGTGAGTGTTGTTCTTGGGCGGTAAGTGTACTGAAATATTGATATATTCAGTTAGGGTAAAATACAAATGCTTACAAAACACATATTTCTGTATTCGTGTTGTTTTTTTTCTTTTTTGGCAGATATAGCTTACCTTTTACAGACTGGTAGTGCATGTATATCAAGTCAACAATGCGTATTTAGTTGATAGGTTTCGTTCTTAAACATTGTTTGCAGTAGCCTCACACATCGATCTTTGTCAATTAAATTGATGTCTAGCAAAAGTAACAAAACTATTCGTAACACAGCAAAATGTATTTATGTTGCTACATGAAAATTAGGAAGGAAAAACTTGCAAATGTCGCTGCTTCTTAATGTTTTTTTAAACAGTTTTCATGAAAGAATGTTTGTATTTACCTGTATTTGTATATATTTATTAGTAACATATTATTTATGTTGCATATTGTAAAATGCCGATTTGCAAATAAACTTGAAACTTGTATCCAACTAATGAATTTGTTCATGCATTACAGAAAAATACGGCTCAGGCAATAATGAACACATTCTATGTCGTGTCTGCGGGGACAAATCATCAGGGTTCCACTATGGTGTGTTTTCTTGTGAAGGATGCAAGGTAAGTTTGGACTGACCGGGTGAGGTATTTGTTGCGAAGCGAGAGCGTGAGAGTTAAAAATATCTTGGCATTCCGGTGGACGTCATCACCATTTAAAACACTCGACCGAATCTGACCTAACTTGGCATGAATGATATTGTACTTGAAACAAGCGTGATGGTCGCCAGCGGGGAGGGGCTTTATCGGCTTTGTTGTGTCTTTTTACATTCACATAAGAACCCGACTGACAAAAAATAATATTGGTTTCCGTCGAATCTTAGATTTTATATTTTACCAGCGAAGTTCCCGGTATGATCTCCGTAACAACACTTTAGAGTTACATCCCCTTGCAAGGTTCGAGCTTCATCTTCAAGGTAGTTCAAGACAGACAATCAGATAATCTTGCCAACGGCTTTTGAAATGCTTACATACATGTACAATGTCTATCGTTGTTCCGGATCTTTATCGAACTTGAAACTGGAACTATGGTGTAAGAGCACATACAAGATCGCCGGATGGTCCTAGAAACGGCTTGATGAAAACAAACCTCAAGGGAAGTGACTCTAAAGGGTTGTTGCGGAAAATATTACGGAAGTCATTCCTTTACCGGCTATTTCGGTGTTAAGATAAAAACTTAAGATGCGGGGAAAATAAGATCATATTGTATTTGTTGGGTTCGTATGTGAATGTAAAAAGACAACAGCACAATCCCGACCACCTATCACCAAATTTATGTGCCCTTGATTTAGAGACATTGCTCCCATTCATCATGCTTCCGCTCTTAAGACATCTGTTTCACAAATGTTGATCATTGTGTGTGTGTCTAGTATAAGTTTTCTGTCAAAATATTACACTGGTGAAGGTAAAGCTATAATTATCGCAGTGGTAACCCTATGGTTTAGCTAGTATTACCATGTTACTTACAGCGCCTATCAAACTCCCCACAGCGATTACTTCCCATTGCAGGATCACCGAATTTGAGAGCGGAGCTCGCCCGATCAAATCGCTGTGAGGAGTTTGAGCGACAACAAACACTAAACTTTGTATGTGTTAATGTCTTAAATTATCAGTCCAAGTCCTTCGAGACCTTGACCTCAATTAGAGCAGTGGTAACTCAGTGAGCGATAAAGGTTAATCATATATACTCCTGATATTGCGGCCACTCATCGTCCGAGGCATCTTGTACGTCCGTCTGTCAACAAAATTTCTACTTCATCTCCTTTGAAACCGCTTGATGGTATTGATATTGTATCAATGTTGTACAAAGAATTTCCAGACTATACAGACATGAAAATATTTGAAAATCTCAATTCACAATTACATAATGTAGCGGTTTTTAAACTTTTTTCTATGTATGCCCCTTTAGTTAAGATCCGGTAAAGTAAGTAAGATTTTGATAGTAGCCTTCTTATGTCAGTATAAAAAGACAAAACGAAGACGGAAGTGTGTGCACAGTGTACCGTAATACATGTATCGGGTTTCGCTTTATAATTTGCGCCGTAGTGTATACTTTGCTTGTTTTACCCAATCGCTTAACTAGGACACGTTGTACCATTTATGTATAATGAGAGATCCGTATAAAAGGTGGACTCCCGTGCTTTATAAGATGATTTAAACTTCAAAACAAATCATAACTTAGTAAATACCCCACGAAGTCAAATGGTAGCATAAATACCACCACAAATTTCAGATTTTTTATGAGAAACACCCGCTAAAATCAATTTTTATGCAATCTTCGAAGAAGAGATGTATATTGGTTTGCAGATGTCGGTCGGTAGGTATGTCGGTCGATCCGTCCGTCTGCCAACTGGTTTCCGGATGAAACTCAAGAACGCTTGGGCCTAGGATTTCGAAACTAAATGTGGAGGTTGGTCATGACCAGCAGAGGACCCCAATCGATTTCGAGGTCAGTAGGTGAAAGGTCAAGGTCACAGTGACCCGGAATATTGAAACGGTTTCCGGATGATTACTCGAGAACGCTTGCACCTTGCATCTTTAAACTTGATATGGAGGTTGGTCATGACCAGCAGGTGACCCCTATTTATTTTGAGCTCAGTAGATCAAAGTTCACAGTGACCCGGGATAGTAAAACGGTTTCCGGACGATAACGTGAGAACGGATCGGCCTAGCATCTTGAAACTTGATGTGGAGGTTGGTCATGACCAGCAGATGACCCGTATTAATTTTGAGGTCAGAAGGTCAAAGGTTAAGGTTACTGGGACACTTTTATTTTAAAGCATCATGAATTTATTTTTAGGCCAAACAATTTTTTTTCCAGGCCAAAAAAGAAATTCAGGCCACATGTTATTTTCTTTTTTTAAGGCCAAATGTTTTATATTTTAAGGCCAACAATTGTTTTCTTTTATTTTTGGTAGAGGCCAAAAATTGTATTTTTTCACAAGGCTCAAAAATAATTTTTCAGGCCAGATGAATTTTTCAGTTTAAGGCCATATGATTTTCTTCTTATTGAGGCACATTTGATTTTTTTTAAGCCATATGAAAAAAATACATATATTTTTTTTCCAAACTTTATTTGTCATTACCAGTGGATGATCCCTATTCATTTTCAGGTTATTAGGTCTGATGCGAATTTCATAGTGACTTTTACTTAAATGAAAAAACTGTTCCTTGCATAGCTCGACTTTTGCATCATGGGGGGAGGCATACGTGTTTTACAAACAGCTCCTGTTAATTTTGAAATAGAAATTGTCTTAGACAGCAAATGCTACAGTCCATTTACTCTAACAAATATACCATCAAACAGTACACCGATAATCAACGCACCATAAAAGACTAATAAAAGAAGAAAACCTGCAAAACCTGAATTACGGAAGAAGTACGAATACAGTATCACCAGCACAATATCAAATGTATTTTGCTCATATAACCACCCAAACGCGCGTGAGAGTGTTTACCTAGCACTCCTTATATCCCGTATTAACCGTACGACAAGTTTTATATTTCCGATCATTACTGCTTTTATCGGTGAAAATTCGACCATTGACCTGTGACCTTTAGACGAGTAAATTCGTTAGGGTAAACAAGGTTTAACACATATAACACTATCATTACACGCTTAAACTCAAAAGATAACTCAGCTCAGTTGGCAACGTGCAGAACTTCAACCCCGAGCAATGTAAGTTCGAACCCCGACCTTGTACTTTTAAAATAATATCTTTTTTCTTCTTTGTTTTTTTTGTTAAGAATTTCCTGCAATTATTAATGTTTATAAGAGTTTGATTTGATATTTATAAGATTTAGTTCATCATATTTTTTTCATGGCGCTTAGGTCTAATGTCTTTACTGACAAGTTGCTCATACAGTTACTACTTCGTCTTAAACCACAAGATGATCAAAATCAGTAACATTCTTAGAGTAATTTCTTCGTCTTAGCCCATGACAGGGTCAAAACACAAGCTCTGTGGTATTTTACCTTCAATGTGGTCAAACGATATGCTAGTTCCATCCAAATGTACTTGTTAGTTAGTTTATACGAATTTATTTTAGTTCGATTGCGAAGAAAGCTCCGTAGCTTATTTAAACGCTCTCGAACACTCATGCCAGATGTCATCACATTCGCGAGACAAACAGTAACTTCGTGGTCTAGGAGAGAAAGACGTGCTACAGTTAGTACATTGATTAAACAATAACGCAACACGAACATGCCATGAACACTTCATTTTCTGAAACATTTTATCATATTTATACAGAAAGCTTATTCGCATTACAAATATTCAGATACCACTCAGACCAGTATGATCTGTGGAGATACAAATTTTGAACAATCAGACCTTGAGTTGACAGTGCAACTTCATTTTTGTCGAGCCCGCTTGCGGTGAGCTCGATATAGTTGTCACTTTTGGCGGTTCGGTGTATGTGTGTGCGTCCGTGCGTCCGTGCATGCGTGCGTCCGTCCGTCCGATTTTGTCCGGACCATATCTTTTTCATGCATGGAGGGATTTTGATGTTACTTGGCACAAATGTTCACCATCATGAGACGGAGTGTCATGCGGAAAGAACCAGGTCCCTAGGTCTAAGGTCAAGGTCACACTTGGAGGTTAAAGGTCAAATTCAAGAATGACTTTGTCCGGAGCATATCTTTTTCATGCATGGAGGGATTTTAATTTAACTTGTCACAAATGGTAACCATCATGAGACGGAGTGTCATGCGCAAGAACCAGGTCCCTAGGTCTAAGGTCAAGGTCACACTTAGAGGTTAAAGTTCAAAGTCAAGAATATCTTTGTCTGGAGCATTTCTTCTTCATGCATGGAGGGATTTTGATGTTACTTTGTACAAATGTTCACCACCATGGGTTACCCTTGTTTTAAGAATTACTTCCCTTTGTTGTTACTATAATTAGCTTATATTGTCACTTTTTTATTACTGGCCGTAGAGAAAAATCGAGACCACTTTTCTGTGGTACAACATGCATGTTACATCCAATATTTAGGTGTATTTTGACCAATCTCTACTTGGTAAGGAGTTAGCCCTTTTGACATATGGCGGGCTCGACATGTTGCACGTGGGCATCTTGTTATATGAAAGTATCTAGACAAATCTGTATTAAAACAGCCAGTATGCAATATAAAATAAAAACTTTCAAGAGAGACTACATTGGTTGACACCGGTCTTTGTGCACTGTTTTTTTTTTTTTTGCTGTAGTTTTTTATACTTAACATACAAAGATTTCGCTAGATGTGATATCGAATGCCAAATATGGTTTTCTAAATTTCGGTCACCCATTCAAACGGATTTCCGGATATCATGTTGGGGTGTTTTTGTGCATATTTGGTGTGCAGACAGGTGTGTTTTTATTGTGTTTAAGGTAATATGATCAAACTGGTTCACTGCATTTACAGAAATGTGGTCATGATTTTCTGTTCTACTTTAGTTTCGAGTATTAAAGCAGTCGGAGTGTCAATTTCAGCTGTATATCCGTTGTACATTTTATGTAACTCTCTAGTTATTATATCTATAATCAGCTTACCTCAACCGGACCGCAATGTCCTGTTTCTTAGTAGCTTGACGCCAATAGATTTATTTTCACTATTGGTATGAGACCGCTAAATACATTTCCATAGACTTACATTATAAGGTTTTCTTCCGGTGCGACTACCCAAAATCTCACCGACTGCTGAAATTAATTTATTTTGTAGAATTATCCTAGTCCCACATAAAAATAACAAAATTTATACATGTGATCCAATACTTTATGCCAGTAATTTGGAGCTGAATGACACCACCCCCATTTTTGTGGCAGTTTTAGTGGTCACCGACCAAATATGTCAGTATTTTCAAATACCAAATATTTTGATTATAATTTATATCCAGATTTTTCTCTTCATATTTCATTTGTGATCTATCATCCAGCGATTAATTCAAAAGAATTTTTCTTGTATGCATCCACTTACGTTCAGCCGATCAGCAATCAAACACATAGTGTAGGTCCGCATGTTCCCTAGACAAAATAACCTGCTTCCGGTTTTCACCGATTTAGGCTTCTCATACCTATTGACGATACGTTTAGCTTGTTCCGGATATGACATATGTACCGGTTCCCGACGGGGCGCGTAATATACACATATAGGGGTGGTTCCACATTCCAGGTTATGCTCCAGGTCGTATCGATTATAGCCTCTTTAGAGGATGTGGACCTAATAAGCACGATTACAAACAAACAAACCAGGTTATGCTCCAAGAAATCGGTCGTGTCAGGTTACACAACCCTAAAACCACCACATTTCTTCAGCTCTAAATTTATCAAACAATTTTTTGTCAAAGTAACGTTCCCAGGTAAATGGTCACAGGGAACAGTTAGTGAAGAGTTTATGTATGAGTTTTAATGGCATATGTAACATTTCAGTTATATTTTCTAATCCAATTAGATGCGCCAGTTCATTCCCAAAAGTAAGATTTATTTCCCGTATTTATTCAATATCTACAATATGACAATAATTATCTTATGTATGTTTTCATTAAGTAGGTAAGCTTTTAAGCCTAAATCTCTATATCTTTATGCACACATTGTCTGTAAGTGGGGTAAACTGTAAGCCGGTTATAGGTCCATATTACAGGAATAAATAAACTTATTGCTGATGTTGGCTAACACTCCCTTTATTTATATAATATATACCTATAGCATGTGCTTTAAAATTTACAAAATATGTATGTTTTGTTGCAGGGGTTCTTTAGGCGTACTTTACGACAGAAGACAGAATACAAGGCTTGCAAGAATGCCAAAGGATGCCTTATAATGAGAATTAGTCGCAATAGGTGTCAGTATTGCCGAATTCAAAAGTGTATCGCTGTGGGCATGTCACATGAAGGTAAGAAGTGACGTACAAATATAAAGTCCAAAATAGTTTCACTGTTTAGGTCATATTGATTAATATTGTTTCTTTGAATTTCCCGCTCCTTTAAATGACCAATAGGAAAAAAACATTTTCGCGCTCACACATCCGTGAAAAACCAGGTTCTATTTCCTCCAAAACGAAAAATATTTCAGCGTTAATTCTGAGCATTCGGTGCACTTATAAGGGGTTAACGTCAGCTCTGCTTTTTGCAGTCAGATGTGGCTATTGATAGACATACCTTTTGGCCAAACAACGCAAAAACAACATATAGTGTGCTACATCGGGTAGCTTTTTTAGATAAACATGTACATGATTATGCCGTAAAAATAGTATAGACTGTGTAACAAACGACATAACTTTATAACAATATTTTAATGTCAGATTGGTCATAATTTTGATTTACAAACGCTTTTGAAATTCCAATAAATACATATAGGTAACGGTGCCGTAAAACTAAGCTTTTCGACATATTTTCTCACATTGCTACCTAGATTTTTACTTGTGTTGTTTATTCTGGCCATTACTTTTAAATTTCATGTTTTAGTTTATCATTTTGGAGAAAAAAAAACATTTCACCAAAAACTGTGAATGAGCAGCTTTAATACCCTCTAGCTGGACAATTATGTTTTCTGTTACAGCTGTTAGACTGGGCAGGTGCCCGAAGAAAGATCGACCGGCAAAGACAAGCTTCATGTATATGCCTAGGAACACAACAACATATCTAGACAGACAAGTTAGAACTGAGCAGATGGTCTTGACTGTTCACGCAGCATTTTGCAAAGCATGTGAAGATTTTGACGATTTTGCCGCATTATTTAGTGACAAAAACGTAAGACATATTATATGACATTATTCAGCAATAGAAATGTAACAAGTTACTACGATCTGAAACGGGGTATATAAATGCACAGACTAATAATGTATGTTTCATTGAAAAAGTCAGAGAAATGTATTAATTCCTCAAGTGTCAACAATCGGACAAGATTGGATCCTGCGCAAGTCTACGGAATTAGCCTCATAACGTCATATACATTCATACGCCATTCAATATAGTTCGATTAGATTCGAGTAAATAATGTTAAAACTGTCTTTAGAAACTAGTATGAACAATTAGTTTGATTTAGAAATACCGGTATGTTTTTACATTCTAATAAGACGCCATTTTCGATTTTGTCTGAATTCGACGCGCTACCGGCTGCTGTGTAGGAGATACTGAAAACTTGTGTTGCTGTTTCTATATGTGACTGTAAGGTCAATTTTTGTTAAATGTAATTGTTGCTATACTGTCGGAAACAAACACTTTTAGGATTCAATATGGAGAAATATGCAAAATTAGAGATGTGTGGAATGTGGAAAAGCGTGACTTCGCGTAAAATTCATTTAAGTGACATTTTGGATATGTGCTAAGGTTTGCCAAAAACACAGCGTGTTCTATATACTTTCTATCATTTTGTTGTACTACAGGTTGTTTCATTTCTAGTTTAACATGTTACTATTTTAGGTTCCAGTTTTTAAGCTTCACTGTCCACGGCAAATTTATGATTACTTTCTCCCATCACTGTCATCAATTTTGAAAAAAGAATCGTTTAAGTTCCTCATGTGCCTCTACACCTTACAAACCGTTAAGCTAGTGATAATAAATATTACTCGATTTCTCTCCCTTTGACTTCATTTTATTAACCAAGAAATAAAGATCAAAAACGTCTAAATGTACGAGATGAAGGCCCGTTCTCCTACATAATAAATCAAAGCGTAGAATTACAATGTTACATAAAAGCCAGTACATGTACTTGGGAATAGTTAGACGCTATAGGAACGCAATATTCATGACTGTTATAAGAGTCAGTTAACATTCTGCAGAGTTTGTCAACCCTCAGACACAACAGTGCCTGGTACAATCTCTCATTTAGGAACGGGGTTTGAGGGTATTTGTCATGCCACCTGAAAGCATACATTTCAAGTAATGGTGACGGGAGACTGTTGAGAGACACACGCGGTGTTTAAGTTTATTTGAAGAAATATAATTTCGTAAGGTGTTGTTTTTTGAAAACTCATAAACAGCCGTCTACATGTACCAAACAGTAACATTTTTATAGTGATCTCACATGTTGACCTTTAACTGATTTCTGATGTGTCATTTTACAGTTGATAACTACAGTCGATAGGCTTTCTTTTGAACACAAAAGTCAACACTGTGAATAGAAGTAAAATGAAATCACTGCAATTGAGGAGTTAGAATTGCAGTCTTGCTTACTGTGATTTTATGTAAGAGTGTAATTTGTCTAAATGCTTTGGAAAATAAAGGAAATGAATTCTAGGAAGGACAAAAACATACAAATACTTGTCGGTTAATGTCTGTTGTTTTTCTAGCGCATATATACAATTAAGATGTTTGTTCCTTAGTCAATGAAGTGTAGGCCTAAAGAAGTAGCAGTCGTTCCTGTTGACAAGAAAGGACTTTATAAGACTCTATTGATTGGTGACAGTATTATTTCTTGCAGATTGTCATACAAGAGAAGGCCGATACGAGACATCTGTACTTCCGGTATTTACCAGGAACAGTTAGGTTTACCACAGCATTTGCCAAAGAGATTCCGTTATTTAAATCTTTAACTGAACACGATCAGAGACTGCTTATAAAGAGCGGGATTTTAGAAATCTCAACAATTAACGACTGCTTATACATGGAGGATTGTGATGACGCTATAACGAACAATAAACTGAGTATATCTATACAGAAAGACCGACTGACAGAGATTGGACTTTTAGGGAATTTGTTTACAGATTTGTGCAATGTTGTGAAAAAAATACGAAAACTGAATTTCACCGACGTTGAGTTATCTCTACTCTCGGCGATCGTATTGCTTTGTCCAGGTATGGCATGGTGTTTCATTTTTAGCGCATCTGAGCAGATATCATGAGGCAGTTGTATTGTGATTACTTCGGCGACCGGCGATTACAGTTCGGCGACCGTCAGTCTGTCCGTCTACAACTTTCTTCAAACGATATTTCCTCTGATACCACTTAATGGATTTTGATTAAAATCTATATGTCTATTCCCTGTATGTTTCACGAATTCAACTAATCCCGACCTGGGGAAACTTGTTTTACATATTTACATATACTTGTAAAAGACTCTCTTTACGAATTATCGACTAACTTCCGAAATAGTTTCACAGAAACGTTTCCATGATCAACCTTTACCAAAATTGTTGAAGTCATTTTGATTGTCACATATCCACGACATGTCTTCTTAGAGGCAGAGGTCCTCTAACCTTTATGTGTATATGGTCAACTCCAAACTCTTCTCCCCTTAAACGACAAACTAAAAACTCTTTTCTTAAACACTGTCTGATTTCCAGTAATATCAACAGAAATGATGTTTATGTGACCCTCTATGTGACCCTCTATGTGACCCTCTCCTTTTGGAAGAAAGTCATGAAAGGAACATGTTTATGAAATTTTAACAAAACAACTACCAAGAGATAATTTAAGAAATGCTTAGTTCAGTTCACACGGAAGCGTTACTGGCTTATTTCCTTAAAGGAGTTATTGTAACTTATAGAAATCTTTACGTTATAAGAATTAAATACGTATTCATGTATATATTAAGCAGTTACGTATTACTTATTGTTGCTAGATTGTTGTTGCTACCAACATTAGAAATTATACATCTTAAGATAGAGAAAAAAAGAACCAAACTTTTGTGGAATCCATTTTTTCAGATCGAGAAGGCCTCGCCCACAATGTTGCGCTGGAAACCATGGAAACAGATCTGTGTGTTGCTATGAGATGTCAGCTGATTTTAAGTCACGGAGATGGTACTATTATATTTGCAAAAGCTGTAGAGATTCTTTGTGAATTACGAAGGATATCCACAGTGTACCTAGACAAAATATTAAGTTCCAAAGTCGAAATCGACAGTGAATCAGGAAGGTAATTGGTGATTGCATAAAATTGCGATGTTGTCCCAAAAGACATTTTGATACTTCAACCACAAACACATTAAAAGAAGCATTCCTGGATAATGAAAAAAGAAGTTTTACAAGATCGCATGAAAGAAATTGCAATATTGTAAAGTTCATTATGTGAAGGTGTAGATCTAATTAATAGTGGCCAAGTGGCATGTGTAGGATTGTTCGAGATAAAGTGTCGTGCATAGGTCATACTTAGAGTGGCACTTCTTTGAGGGCATTCGTCACTTATGAAGGATTCCTCTCGTGTAGCAATGCAATTTCTGTCAAATTCAAAACTGCAGCATATCCTTTACACACCGGCATATTTTGTTACTCACTCGACAGACATGTATGTGTTTTGTAAACACTGTACATCATGTTATGCTACTTTCGGTTTACTGCGCGTGTTGTATACGTCAGCAAATAGATTGAGCTGTAACATTAAAGTAAAATTTCCATTGGCCCACGTACAGAGGTCACGCGCATGGGTCACCCTGTCTGCTAACCTGCGCATGGACTTCTTTCTTTTTTTTTTTTTTTTGCTAACGAGAGGTCAATTTTAAGCGTTCTCATAAGATGTCAATATACCTAGGTTTGAGTACGACATGTCTGCTTTACGTCTGTGAAAAAATATTTGCACGCGCTCAAAACACTATCCCACAGGGGCCTGTACGCGAACGTTGGTAAAATGAAAATTTTCAAAGCTGGTAAAATTGTGTCCAAGGTCATTTTCAAGGTTGTCTTAAAGTGTCAGCATTTGCCTCGGACGTCTGAGATTTCAACATTCAGGAGCATAGCCTTTAAATTCATATAGACAAAACGTGTTCCATACGGTAACTGTCACTTCTATGGAAGGCCAAACCTGTCTTAACCCGCGTATACGGTTTATTACGTTACAGGCGTTCAAAGGATATGGGAGAAAACATCTAAATCAAATGTTTAAAAAGCCGTATGTACACACTAGAGGCTACATCTTTCGACTCGATCTCCATCAACCTTGCTCAGAAAATTTCGGTCGAGTTCGAAAAACTGGCTCGTCTTTTCGTAAAGATCTAAATTACTTGGTCAAATAATAGAATCAGATTACTTACAATAGATATACATCTATATACATACAAAAATTCGATGTACATTTGAGAATTTAGACGGAATTAGCCAGAGGGAACCAGAAGTACCGAATCCCTTTAAACGGCTTATTTTAGTTTCCAGGTGTAATGCGAAAGATTAATAGGAGCGGAAATGATTCAGATTCTGTAGTTTTACAGGAATAACATAGGAATATATACGGAATATTATAACAGTCGGTTGATCTGCGGCGTCGTATCTTTTGAGTTGGCTGTGTAGTTCCGGATCACACGAGAGGCGGAGCCTCGAGTGTGATCCTGATCTATGCAGCCAACGAGAAAGATACACACGCAGATCAACCGACTGTTATAATATACCTTTTATTATATACCTTTTACCGAATATAATATGTTAATTTTTATATAAACGTTAATTTGTGGCAAAAATCAACATAACGCGCTATTTCGTGCCACGTGTTATAGGACGTCGATGACGTCACTTCCTTCTTCCGTGTATAAACAAACATCATTAATAAAAAGTAAATGCAAAATGTAAATCACCTTTCTGGTTTATTTAATGCGAAAAAGACGTTGTATTCATTTGTCTTCAAATGTGACATTAAAAAATAAAGTGACAAATATGAAACTAAACTTATTTTACTGCATCAATGTGGATCTATTTTCAACTTTTAGCGTAGGAATATGGTATGAATATGCATTTGTGTACAACTTACACGGTGGACAGATAAGATACGGCTAAATCCATCTGATACGGAAAATTTGATACGGGATGTTGTATTTTACTGCACAAATACTAAAGAAAATTCAGATAAACATTAGTAGGTATATAATAAAGATCTACATCATAAATCAGCAACAAGGACTACTGCATTTCAGTCTGATCATTCGAGACAGCTTGTTATACCAGTCTTTTAGTTTAATAGACTTAGTATTTTATGCTTAGGTATTTTAACGATGTTATGTACATTATAATGTGTATTAAAACGTTTAAACTTGTGTGTAAAGTTGCTCGCTCACAATTCAGGTAGGAAAATTATTGATTTCTCCAAATTATATTCAAGTATAAAATGCAAAAGTAAATGCAAGAATAAAACTTCCGGTAGCAAATTGCAAACCTTTTGGATTAACGGCACCGCTACGCTGTTTGGCTATATTGGAATTACAAAAGCGTCAAGCGTAACGCTTTATTATTTAGAAGCGTATAATTTCGCATATACAGACTTTTATGCCGGAACTTTTTTATATGACTATTTGTTCTAAAATGTGTTTTTTTCAGAGAGTTTGGGGAACTTAATTTTTTCACCAAAATCTGAGAGCGAGCAGCTTTAAACGTAGATCTATGTGCTTGTTTTGCTCATCTGGAATAAATTCAAACCAAAAATATTTTTCAGGTTTTATTCTTGTAAAATCTAGATGAAGTGCTTAAGGTAAAATCAGTCCCGAGTAGTTCGAATGACGTCATGTGACAGCACGTGACTCGTCTGGCATGTGTAGGGAGTTAGACCGGGTGGAATTGGCGGAGATGCCTGTATATATACTCAATAAGATCACCATTTTCTTAAGGATATACATACACATATTTACTAACTTATTTATTCTCGATTGCGAAACAAATTCTTACAACTTAGATCAATCGCTCTCGAGACTCATTCTATATGAAATCAGCCTCAAAGAAAGAGAGATGCAATGTGGAATCATTTGTGTTATTTGCCTAAGGACACTACCGACGATCGAACCTGGTTCCCTTCGATCCTGAGGCGAACGCGCATTTTTAAGGATAATAAAACAAGGGACAAAACTCTATCCTCCGCCACGTGCAATGCGAGCAGGAATCAGGAGAAAGTATCACGGACCCATAAATTTGAATAACCATCTAGTCGTCAAACAAAATGTGTAATAGCTGACTGTAAATGCGTCAACCATACAACATGAGTTGCACTTAAGAATAACGGTTTTATAAACCTTACAAACATTAGTATAACTGTAAGACAATAAAAAAAGTTTTATGTTAATGGTGAGGCGGGATTCGGACCTATAACCCAGTGGTTACAAGACAATGGATCAGTATGGACCTGAATAATACATAGCAAGCATTAATTTCCTTCACAATTCCACCGACGAAGTTACTCTGTTGACAGCCTGTTAATCACCTACCTGCGTATATGCAGCCCTCATAGCTCAGCGTCGATTATTATACTAAACGTTTTTTTTCCAGTTATACTTAGGTCGAACTGTTGTGATGGCTCAATATCTCCAACCGCCATTTTCTTCACATCATATTTCATCTAAAACCGTATAATGAAAGGTAATAAAACTTGTCATATGTGTTCCTATGATGGTCCTCTACTACAATTGTTCAAAGAATTCAATTCCATGCATACGTCTGGTTAGCATGTCAATCAAAACGTGTGGGTGTCGAACAATGTCAACGGCATGAATTTGGTGTGTACCATTGTAAAGTGGTCCTCCACGAGGTTTGTCTAAATTAAGTCTGATCTCGCACCATTCGTTTTACATAAACTTGTATGTCCTTATGCGTTGATCTTAGAGATAGGGTATGTAATGTATAGCATTATCTAATGCTCCTTAGCAAAGTGTTGCCAATTATATTCACTTGTGATTTAATATAAGCCCCTTCGGCCCATCAGGGGCCACTTCATTTAATCATAAAGACTTATACATGGAAACAAATTCAAAACTTTTTATTGCCATAAACAATAGGAAATTTTGAAAATAATTTTACAGTTACTGTAATGATTTCTATGTGACCTACAACTTTCTGTTCACTGATGCTGACCATTACATGTAGAAGGATATCACAATAACTTAGAGGACGGCTACCGTCTACCAGTTTTGTTAAAGTGATGCAATTGGTCTGTAAGACATGGCTGCAGTGCAACGAACCATGTCAAGTATATTTTTCTGTAAATGGCTATACATGTACATGTACATTACAATGTTGTTGTTTTCTTTAATATTGACATTTTCGATAACATTGATCAGACAATGAATCTACATGTATTGCACATGATTGATTCTTATACTGTAAACGATATAGGGTCATCAAGGCCCTCTCGTTTTAATGTATGTTTAATAATAAAAATCGTCATCCGGTGCACAGGGATATGTTATATAATGTAAAAAAATTATAAATTCAATTGTGATAAAACGTTTTGAAAGCTTTTGCCCCAAGATGTCAAATATTGTGAAATTGTATTGAATTTGGGCAAAAGATTCAGGACATAATTTTAAGTTTTTTAAAGTTTGTTTTATATTTTCGAGTATGCATCTTTGTTTAGAGGCTTTTCATGGGTAAGGACTTTCACAGCTTAGACGTTTCGGGCATTTTATGAACTTGAACCTTATAAATTATGAACTTTAACTGATTTGTGCTTAGCGTCTTATTACAATACATACCATACTTTGAAGCAGACGACAGAGATTAAAGTTGTTAGCCTATTGGGTCACAATGCTGCGATGCACCCCTATTGGAAGGAATAGACTTGCCCAAATTGGAAGTCAGAAGATCCCATTGTAAAAATCTAGGTATAAATGGGTTAACATTAAATTCAGGTTATGACTTTCAAACACTGAATTAAAAAAAAAACTGCTACTTCAATCAGACGGATGGCTTTGGTTGGTGGTATAACATCGAGCAAACTGAACTTGCTACCAATTCACTTTGAAAACTTAAAAGTTGTATTGACTCAACAACTTAAATTTTTAAGTTCACCCGAGACGAATCACAGTGGTTTCGTTCATCCGTCGTCCACAAATGCTTCAAGCGAGTTCTCATCTTCCACCCAAAAGACCAAGAAAAATATTGGATGTGTAGCGTTGTCCATCGGTTTTATACCAAATATGTTTAGCTAATTTCCCTCACGTTGGAGCCGCCATTAAGAATGCATCAGTCTTACAAGAACTCTATTTGAATATCCCGTTCTTCTGTTTAAAAACAATTGCCTCCTTTACAGGCTTTTTGACATGGCATGGCATTCAGTTATTATTAGCTTTAAGACAATGCTACATCTGTGTTTTGCTAGGCCATGGAGAGTACTATATGGAAAAGGGTCGAATCGTAGCAGCATACAGGCCAAGTAGCTTTAGCAGGACAGACTTGAAGGCATTTCCATTATCTAGATCCAGATATATCCTTTGACATGCTAGGAATTGATGACAGAAAGAAACAAAGCATACTGTGACATTAATTTTATTATCACATATTCCCTAAATCCTTTATACATGTAATATGATACAGCTGTAGTCATGAAGGAAATATACATGTACATTAACACATTGAAAACAGGACAACATCTATAACTGATTGCATTACTTTGCTCAAGGTCTACTCGTGATTGTTACTTCAAGAATATGGACTTTTTTCATTCATGTGCTTTGCTTTTTGGCTGCAGATGCTTAAAAAACATTCAGGCGTGTAACCGACTTTGCTCACAAACATTCCTCATGTATAACCAAATACAAATCTAGATTAATGCTGTAACAGGGTAGAGTTCTCCCAGCTTCTTTTAATTTGAATGAGAACAGGCAATGGCAAATTACATGTGTGATTGTGTCTCTGTAAATTCAACTTTAAAGTCCATCTTTTACTACAGTCAAGCACTGTGACAGGGAAAGTGTTCTCTGATTTCCAATGTTTGTTATACAATCCACTGGTTCTGGATAAAAATATGTGGCATCCAGCCATTCAATATAATAAAACAATATATCTTAAATGAAAACTAAAGAAAACAAATGATGTTCTCTTTTCACAACTACGTACATAATGCTTTAATACACTGATATTACACTATTTAAGTAATTTGCCCTTATATCATTGCATATTATCTATATTACATTTCACTCTTATGTAGCGAAGAGCTAATTCATTTTTTGAGACAATACATTTTTAAAAAACTTATCTTTCAAGCACTCCTTCATTTTGTACATAACTGTTTTCCTTGAGTATAGTACATGTATAGTATGAAAATATATAAAATTAATGAATCTATAAAAAAAAAGAAATCTCTATAAACAATCAATAATATATTAATGAATTTCGTTTCATTATTTATTCATCCTGTTTGTATAATACAATATAATTATATGTTACAATTTTATAAACGCATGTACATCTTACAGTGTAATGTAAAGTGTTGTACTTGTATATCTACGTTATAGATCTGACAGTTCTTAATTAATTTAGATAATAACTGATGTATAACATAAATATAATAAATACATCACACCTTTCCCTATTTGTTCCAGTGTTTTGATCGGTATTTTAAGAAGAAAAAATTATAGCTAAAATCAGATATAGATTTACTGCCTCCTCTGGCATCACTGAACCTAATCCTCCTAAATTCCTGAAAATGGACTCGTCTATCTTTCAATTTAGACAATACCATTCTTGTTTGAAGGGATGCTGCACGTAAACATGGCTAATTCAACAGTTAGAACTACTGATGATAAACAGTTGGCACTATGTTATTACCTATAGAGCCTTCTATTGGTTTCTACAGCAGAAACACATGCTTTACAGAAGTGTAAAGGTCAGAACATATATTATATGAGTTGCTCGAAACCTAATCATTTACAGTGCAACATATGTAACCAGGTATATTCTTCATTTTTTTAGAAAGAAAAAAAATTGAAATGTCAAAAATAAATGTCACTATAAAATGCTAAATGTTTTACTACTAACGTCTGCAGCACTCCCTATTGATCACACTTTAAGGCTTCGAATGTATTCCTTTCTTACAACTCATTTCAAAAGTCAATGTATTGCAGCGGTTTATTTAGCAAATACAAAACTTGCGAACGAAAGCAATGTTATAATATTAACAGGTTACGTGTAAGACAATTCCTACAGTAAACCAACTGTTCCATTTTTGAATGTTTCCAATTTCAAACAAATCAACAAACCCTTCCAATTTGAGTGCTCATGAAGTAACCTAATTTCTGAGACATGTAAAATTACAAGATTTCTTATATGATATAGAGACAGTGGAACATTGTTAAATCACAATGTGTAGCTGTCAAAACTATCTTTTCTACATACAAGTCATGATATATCATGTTTACCATTGTTTATCAGTTTTTGTAAAAGAACTAATTTGACACCATTTACAACATTTTTCACATTCAGAAATCACAACTTGGTTTTTTAGTAGTATAATTTTTGTGAACATTATTGGTAAATTAAGTTCATTTGTAAATCAATTAATGAATTTCAAAATCATTTGAAGGTACATGCATAAAAGTAAGAATAAAATAATTCACTAACCATGTCCTGCTAAGGATACCACGTTTCACAACCTCAAACCATCTTATAAAGATATTAACAAATCCCGTGACAAAATATTCAAGCAAACAGAATTTTAACAACCACCATAATCTTTCTGCATAAATTTATCGCCCTAAATACATTGCATCATACCTAAATATAGCAATTACACAATACAAATACAAATGCATATATTCTCACATATTTAATGGCGGCTTTAACATAAAATATAGTTTACACATAATGATAATATATGTATACACACACGATATGTGTATACACTTCCCTGCTGGGAGCCTCGTTTATTATATTCAGGCATTACATGTGTTACAAACTTGTTTGCAACACTGCCTGAAACTAGTATTTCATCACAAATTAGCCTTTACCAGCCTGTGGCTACCTGTTAACCAGCCTGTGGCTACCTGTTTACCAGCCTGTGGCTACCTGTTTACCAGCCTGTGGCTACTTGTTTACCAGTCTGTGGCTACTTGTTTACCAGCCCATGGCTACTTGTTTACCAGCTGTGGCTACTTGTTTACCAGCCTGTGGCTACCTGTTTACCAGCCTGTGGCTACCTGTTTACCAGCCTGTGGCTACTTGTTTACCAGCCTGTGGCTACCTGTTTACCAGCCTGTGGCTACTTGTTTACCAGCCCGTGGCTACTTGTTTACCAGCCTGTGGCTACTTCTTTAGCCAAAAGACAATTAAAATTGTCTCAATTCACAACACCATCTTTCCACCAATACTTGTCAAGTCACTCGCTAGAATGTTCTTTCATTAAAACAGAACCTTTTATTTAGCCAAGTTGTATTTATTAACCCTAGCAAATCAATTTGCAGTCTGATGTTTCAATTTTTCCCATGTGTAGGTCATTTGCAACAGTAAAGTAATGAATAATGAATATATACACACATATATATTTAATGAATAAATGAGTAAATATCTATTACGTATGTATTATAATACAGATACATTTTCAGTTCAGTGAATACCTATCATTGTATTGACATTGCATTTTTCATTTCCAAAATATATTACTACCTGCCGATCTGCAAGTCTGATAATAAAAGTTGCAAGTTTTCTTTCGCAAGAGGTTAAGAAATATATCTTATCATACACGTCTATGTACAATCGAAAATAGACAAATGACCTACTAAGGACGAAATTATTAACCTTATATTTTTATGACAAGTGTTTTTCTGGCAAGTTTACACTTACCTAACTGTAGCATTTCAGTAACATTTACCGAACTGTAGCATTCCTGTAACATTTACCTAACCGTAGCATTTCAGTAACACCTAGCTCACAACACCATATCTCAAAATTAACATTTTCTTATCAACACTCAACGCTTCCCCTTAAGCATGTACCAATCATTCTTCTCACCCCTCTGTGAAATGGTAGCTCCCACTTTTCCTTATTTCAGACTAATCTATCACAGAATTTAGGGGTGACATAGTTAACTTGCAAATCCTACCTACAGTAAACATATTTAAACTACAGTTTAACAATTCTCTAACCGTTTTCCTTTATAAAATCTTCTTACCAATATACTGTTTGCTTGAATATTTTGTATTGGAATTTAAAGAAACTCTATAAATAGTAACAGCCTATTGTGACACGTACATGTATCTTTAACCGTATAGTAAAGTCATATATCTCAGATATAGTGTAAAATTGTAACTAAAAGATCATTATTTACATAGCCTATGAAACAATCTCATATGCATACTGCAAAATTTCATTGGCACATGTGTAAACAATAAATTCAAAAATTCAAGTGTAAACTCAATTCCAAATACGGCATTTAACATGGTAATTGTGTCAAATATACATGTATACATTGATAACCATACTCTGTGAAACCTAGTTCTAATTGCTTAAATAAAAGAATATGTTATACAGTGTTATTCCAGTGCTTCTACCACTTGTGCTCTTCTCTATTAACGAAAATACTAAATTGATACACAGTTCTCTCCCTTCATCACACTCAGATTAGTTCTAGCATTCCATAGCACCAACAGAGTTTTAGCACAATTATATATAGAAACGAAATGTAATTTAAGAAAAAAAATTGCAAAAGTTAAATTATATTAGAAGTTCCCTTTGAAAATAGCATAATCAATGAATGCCTCTCATTTGCTTTAACTCATTGTCATGCACCTCTAGTTTATTGGCATAAAACATTAACACTACATAATATTTCCATGATCCTATGTGTGAATTTTTTTTTTCATTTTACGTTAGGATCATTTGTGCAAACGCATGTATGACAAAGTTTGCACTAAGCAGGTAGTACATGAATTAGGTAAAAAATGCATATGACATGAGAAGGCACAGTTAACCTTCTGTATAGTTAATAGTGAAATTTTAACTTTTGATTAAAATGAATTGTGGCCTTTCATCTTTTTCATTTAAAATTTCCTAATATATAATAATGGTGTATTGCTTTCATATAAAATAATAATACAGATAATGTTTAATTGTACTGATACAGCAATACAAAGTTTTAAGAACCTTGCATAGAATGTTTGACTGTAATTAAATTAAATGCTGTAACCAAATATTTGTATAATCTGTAAAATTCCCCTCCAAACAATGTCTAAACCCAGAGCCCAAAAACCACCAGAAATCCAACGTTGTACCAGATATATCACACTACAGACCACTATAGTTCTTTCAGCAATTCAAAAATGTCTACAAACCCCCTAAAAAATGTATCAAGTTACTTTTTAAACCCGAGTACAGTACAGTATTCAAAGTCAATCATTTCATTTCCTGTACTCAAATTAATCAAAAGTTAAATATCTCACTATTCAGCAAGAAAATTGACATTTTTTATACAAAAATAAAGATTTGCATTTATAAAGTGTTTCACACATATTTTGCTCTATTTTGATTCATGCATTGAGTATGCTCGTAAGAGAAGTTATGATTTATGAGTTTAAGAGTCTCGAGTCCTTCATACAAAACCTTATGAAACATTTACGAAGGAATTTAATGAATGTCTTAAAAAAATACACACCTAAAATTGGTCCAATTAAGTATTTTAAGTGCAAACACATACACTGAATCTTGTATATATAGAGAAGTGTCGTCTAACCTAAAGTGCTGTATTCTAACATACCAACGTTGTAACGTCGATTCTGATTGGTTACTTCATTTAAATATGCGACGGCTAAAATAACAAATTATATAGTCGCAAAAATCAAACAATCAGTAATGACCACATTTTAGGGCATTGTGCATTACAACACCGTGAACTGTTTAATGATTTTGATATCTGTGACAGTATATACAGTTTTCAATTGTTGCAAACAGTTTTAATGACTCCGTGTAACGTCTCCATTAAAAAAATTTGATACTTTTAAAAACTGTATATACAGTTGCAAATATCAAAATTACTAAACAGTTTCCAAATTCTAGCTATCACATACTTGTGCTGAGTGTGTGTTAACTGCAACCTTAATGCTTCATCTAACAAGAACTATATATCGTGTCTTGTTTCAACAGTCAAGACACATTTGTTGGCACAAAGAAAAACATTCTTTTTTAAGGCAATGTATAAAAACTTCTAACACTACATACTTTCCTCTTTCTAAATCGTTCTTTTGTGCGAATTTGTATGAATAATGAATTGTCTTATCAGTGTATGCATACATGAACGATTCATCTTGTTCAATTTGTTTATCACATTTTTCAAAATCCCCTTTAAATGTCCTCTATCATAACGAAAGCTTTCCCTTCATTTCTTCTTGGACAGTAGTTTTTTCTGTTCCTTCTCTCGCTGTTTCTGTTCTTTCTCCGATTGTTTTCTGTCTTTCTCTATCTGTTTTCGCTCTTTTTCAAGCACTGTCCTAAGCTCTTTCACTTTCTTTTTCAAATACTCTCTGTCCTTTGCATTTGTTACTCCAAGAGCCTGAAATAAATACATGTATATTGAAGTATTTTACCTACTATAGCCTAACCAATCCTTGTTGTTGTAGGTGTGTAACTGCTGTTCCAACCATGTTTTTGGTCATTTTAACAGGCGGGTAGTTTACCTAACAATCGTTCCTGGGTAGAACCAGTACTAGACTCCTATCCTTTGTGAAAAAAACTGCCAACTTTCTCACATAAAGAGACATAGTTGGTAGCAGGGCTCAAACCCATGACCCTCAATCTATGAGAGGTTACAGTGCTTTCATGTCTGTGACTCTAACCACTTCACCACTGAAGTGGTTGCCTGTTTTATAAATTTTTCCAGTTATATGCATACTGACACTAAAGCTAACCATTGTTTCTGGGAAAGACTAGTTACTTTATTAAACCCAACAGACAAATATCCTCTGTAAAAAAACTGCCAACTTTCTCAGTCAAAAAGCCATGGTTGGTACATAATGTAGCAGGGCTTGACCCTAAGAGAGGTTACAGTGATTTCATATGGACTACTTAAACCACTCTGCCATGGAGGCATTCTTTTTAGAAATAAACGATTACAGTTCTAGGTCACCAATCCCGCCAAAAAACCTTGTGTAATATTCCCCAATAAATGGGTATTGAAAATACATGTACCTTCAATTTATTAGAATCCATGGTAATGAGTTGAGGTCCAGTCACAGATTTTTCCGTAAAAAGTGAAGCGTATCTTTCCATTTCTATACCAATCAACCAATGTCGAACGTTTTCATTATTCCACTCGGTGATCTGGCCAGAGCTAAACTGGTTCAATGAATGATGACCAGGCTGTGATGGATGATCCTGAAAGAACAACAACAACATATAAACTGATTTTACCACTGGTGTTTCATCATGTCAATAAACCAAAAAGCTTCGTAAATTCCTAGGAATTTTAAAGATCGACAAGTCGGCAGACTATATCACTGACAGACCAATCCTGACTGAAGTAACAGAAAGTTATCCTTCAGACTTGATGTTTAATGTGCTCCACTGCTTGGAAACCAATGTCTGTATCATCGCAGTCTCTTCTTTACATATCAACAAACAAGAAATATAACCAGGTAAAGACACCGCATCATAACAACTGGGTTCTCCTTGGTGGATAAACTTGTCCAATGCACCGGCTGATTTCAATTTTTATTAATCTCAAAACCCAAATTTTTGTTCTCGCAATGCAGGTCCCAAATGTAAAACATCACTTTAAGCAGAGCACTTTCGGCCCTTCACATACTTGTGGTACCAGTTCTGTGCTAACTTGCAGACCTTCACATACTTCTGGTTCCGGTTTTGTGCTAACTTGCAGACCTTCACATACTTCTGGTACCGGTTTGGCTAACTGCAACCTTCGTACGGTTTTGTGCTAACTTGCAGACCTTCACATACTTGTGGTACCGGTTTTGTGCTAACTTGCAGACCTTCACATACTTGTGGTAGCGGTTTTGTGCTAACTTCCAGACCTTCACATACCTGTGGTAGCAGTTTTGTGCTAACTTACAGACCTTCACATACTTGTGGTACCGGTTTTGTGCTAACTTGCACCTTCACATACTGGGGGGAAAGGTTTGTGCCAAATCACAGACCTTCACATACTTCTGGTACCGGTTT
The DNA here is from genome assembly GCA_022818135.1 of Saxidomus purpurata. Classification (NCBI taxonomy): domain Eukaryota; kingdom Metazoa; phylum Mollusca; class Bivalvia; order Venerida; family Veneridae; genus Saxidomus; species Saxidomus purpurata. The sequence continues at coordinate 3,250,315 of JAFMSR010000009.1, forward strand.
TTGTGCTAACTTCCAGACCTTCACATACTCGTGGTACCGGTTTTGTGCTAACTTGCAGACCTTCACATACTTCTGGTACCGGTTTTGTGCTAACTTGCAGACCTTCACATACTCGTGGTAGCGGTTTTGTGCTAACTTCTTCACATACGGGGGGGGGGGGACGCAGACCTTCACATACTCGTGGTAGCGGTTTTGTGCTAACTTCCAGACCTTCACATACTGGTGGTAGCAGTTTTGTGCCTTGTGGGGTTTGTAACTTACAGGGGGGGGGGGGGGGGGGGGGGGGGGGGGGGGGGGGGGGGGGGGGGGGGGGGGGGGGGGGGGGGGGGGGGGGGGGGGGGGGGGGGGGGGGGGGGGGGGGGGGGGGGGGGGGGGGGGGGGGGGGGGGGGGGGGGGGGGGGGGGGGGGGGGGGGGGGGGGGGGGGGGGGGGGGGGGGGGGGGGGGGGTGTAAATTGGGGGGGGGGGGGGGTGCTGGACTTACAGACCTTCACATACTGGTGGTAGCGGTTTTGTGCTAACTTCAGACCTTCACAACTCGGTTGTGGTACCGGTTTACAGACCTTCACATACTGGTGGTAGCGGTTTTGTGCTAACTTCCAGACCTTCACATACTGGTGGTAGCGGTTTTGTGCTAACTACCACATCCAACTACACTTACATACTGGTGGTAGCAGTTTTTCAACTGCAGACCTTCACATACTGTGTACTTCACATCCGGGGGGTTTTCAGACCTTCACATACTGGTGGTAGCGGTTTTGTGCTAACTTCCAGACCTTCACATACTCGTGGTAGCGGTTTTGTGCTAACTTCCAGACCTTCACATACTCGTGGTAGCGGTTTTGTGCTAACTTCCAGACCTTCACATACTCCTATCGGGTAGCGGTTTTGTGCTAACTTGCAGACCTTCACATACTCGTGGTAGCGGTTTTGTGCTAACTTCCAGACCTTCACATACGGGGGGGGGGGGGGGTAAAGGTTTTTGCTAACTTACAGACCTTCACATACTGGTGGTAGCGGTTTTGTGCTAACTTCCAGACCTTCACATACTCGTGGTAGCGGTTTTGTGCTAACTTCCAGACCTTCACATACTCGTGAGGTGACTTCCAGACCTTCCATCGGTGGTACCGGTTTTGTGCTAACTTCCAGACCTTCACATACTCGTGGTAGCGGTTTTGTGCCAGGGGTTTTGTGCTAACTTCCAGACCTTCACATACTCGTGGTACCGGTTCTGTGCTAACTTCCAGACCTTCACATACTCGTGGTACCGGTTCTGTGCTAACTTCCAGACCTTCACATACTCGTGGTACCGGTTCTGTGCTAACTTCCAGACCTTCACATACTCGTGGTACCAGTTCTGTGCTAACTTCTAGACCTTCACATACTTGTGGTACCAGTTTTGTGCTAACTTGCAGACCTTCACATACTTGTGGTACCAGTTCTGTGCTAACTTCTAGACCTTCACATACTTGTGGTACCAGTTTTGTGCCAACTTGCAGACGTTCACATACTTGTGGTACCAGTTTTGTGCTAACTTGCAGACCTTCACATACTCGTGGTACCAGTTCTGTGCTAACTTCTAGACCTTCACATACTTGTGGTACCAGTTTTGTGTTAACTTCCAGACCTTCACATACTTGTGGTACCAGTTCTGTGCTAACTTATAGACCTTCACATACCTGTGGTACCAGTTTTGTGCTAACTTGCAGACAACTGTAAACTGGGTAATATTCGTGATTATTTAATTTTCGCTTTTTTGTTTTGTTTTATAGATTTACTGTTATAGAATTTTCCTTTTGTGAAAATAAGTCAGTCTGCTCACAAATTGGGAAAAATTTCATCAATGCAAAAATTTCCCAATTTACACTATCTGTTATTGAAAGGCAGTTTTTATTTTTGACAATGATTGTAAAACTGACGATCGATCTCACCTCATTAGCAGGGGTGCCTGAGAAACTGTACGTCGTCTGTTCTATTTCTCCGACCATATATCCTGATGAAGCGTCACTTATCGTGCTAGCACCTGTAAAATTAATCCCTTCATTAGATGTCATCTCTCTTCTTTAATAACACCTATATCTATAACTATCTTTTCATCTACTTAACACTGACCTTTTGATAAAGAACTTCGATCATATAATTTTAGGTGTTGCCAGAAATTCTCACCAACAGAGATGAAATTAATCTAAGAAATCATACTCCTAGTTTCCTTGCATTTCCATTACCGGTACTTATTGTATTTCAGATCTTTGCAGCATATTGTCAACCACTTTAGATATTGAAATTGTAAAATGAATCCACACTCATTTGTTTTATTTGATATCTGATCCTAACAGTTTGCTTTAGGAAAGGAAGCTTTAATCAACAGACTACAATAGTGCCAAAACAGACTTTATGGAAAGTATGGTTTTCATATTTGGAGTAAAAAGAGGGACAAATGTGGGTACAGATTCCCGACTTTCCCATCCACAGAGTAGGATAACAATTAATATAAATAATAATAATGTTACATTTAAAGTCAGCAAGATACAAATAACAACAAACATAATGCTAACATGAGCTTTTGAACTGATTGCACAGAATGATGTTTGTGCATGTTGGCCTCAATGTGGAAGGAAACCGGAGAAAACCCACCTGTCCGATATGGTGGACTGGACTAAGGTATAGCTATTGACATTATGGTAGCAAAGCAACAGTGCAAGATACAGTATAGATGTGCAGCCTGGAAGGATGTTCATCATTAAAATCCTTATGCATAATTGACTAATTACTTCTGGATACAGTATACTTAGGAAATAGATTTTACTTTTAAGTGATATACCGGATCATATCACAATTTGGTGTTCACATTGTGTAGTAATCTAATCACGAAGCATCTGAACGACAAATCGTGGTATATGATCAAGTATAACACTCAAAAGTAAAATCTATTTACATTCTAACACGTTAATTTAAACAAAAAAATGTTTGAAGCGGTACTATTTACTATGGTAACATGAAGTCTTTGCTTTGAACTCGTAACATCATATGCATTTTGTGAAATTTCGCTCTTCTTTTTCACTCCTCCTACCATTAAAACACAATTTGTCTTATTTTGTTATTGCTAATATTGCAGGCGATATCGGAAGTGTAGTAAATTTTACTACGATTTGTTTACATCGCATGACTTCATTCATAACAATGCCAATCTAAGCATATAAACGCATGCACACTCATTAATGTTGTGTGAAAATTACTCTGTGGGAGGGAATTTCAACACCCAAAAATAGTTCCAGACATCTAGAGTGATATACTTTGTAATGTTGATCACACTCAATTCCTTCTCTGCGTATATAAGAGAAATTGACAATAGTGTTAGAATGAAACATTTTTCAAAGGGAAACTGTGCATTACTACTAAATGGTATAAGAATGTGTTGGTCTATTTTCTCTAATTAAAATACTAATATAATACCTTTCTTTTCGACTCGTTCTTTTAACAGAAACATCACAATTAATTAATGGCCGATATTTTCAAGACAGTAGGCATATATCATTTGTCTGCATTAATAATGTAGACAACATCTGAGGCTCATCAGAAAAATATGATATTAGCAAAAATTCCTGCATCACAAACCACTAACCATAAATACAACTTTTATGCCAAAACATGACTTTGCATTAATGACAAAATACAATGTCACTACACGATTTGCATCAATGTCATTATTTGTTAAATTGTTTGAATTTTGTTTCTGCACAAGGCTTACAAATATTTGCTGTTAGGTTGAAACAATGCAATTAAGTTCTGTTAAACTCGTACTTTAAGTCTAGGTACAATTCAAGTCCAACCTAAATCTGACCGTATCATACAGTTTAGAACCTGTGAATTATGTGTCCTTAGTTTATTTAAACTGTAGAAAAAAATGCATCAAAACCACATAATATCTATCACTAAAACCAAACCTACTGCAAAATAACAATGTCATAACTGTAAATAATGTAACTAACACAGAAACTATAGAACTAAATCATAGACATGCAAACCATGCTGTTAATAAAGGTATTTACAGGTGATAACAAAATATATAACAGGTGTAAAGTCTGTAAGAACAGTTAAACAGAGGCTATTCCTTTAAAGTGACAGACATATTAATAGTGTAAATATAATTATATATATTTCTGAAGTCAAAGATATAAAAACAGTAAGGAAAGATGAGATAAAGTTTTGCTGATTGCATACTGATTGAAAAACAGAAAGGAGATTAAGACAAAATACTGGAAAGAAAAAAGAAATACTGTGTATCTGAGAAGCTTACCATCAAAGTCAAGTCCTGTATCTATTTTCTTTTTCGAAATAAGAGTTATGCCCCCTTCACCTGCGGAGGTCTGATCATCCGAATTATTGAGGGAACGTTGCGAGACAAGCATAACTCCGCCCCCTTTATCTCTGTCACTCCCACCAAATTTGAAAGGCAGTTTAGGTATAATCCCTGCAGCGTAAAGTAGGTTAGTCTAACAGATTAGTAACAACTACAACAACAACATACATGTACATACAAACACGCCTTTAGAGCAGTGCAACATTCTTCTATTGTTTTCCCTTTAGAAATTAATTGATTAAATTATAAAGTAGTTAAGAAATAAAGCTTTCTTTCAAGTCTGACAAACTTTTTCTATGTAATAATTTTCTGTCTAATGCTTGTTTTAATTGTTACCTTTTCCATCTATGTACTGATATTCTTTTAAAAAAAAAAAACCAGTAAATTATCACAGTTTTCACTTCCTGACTCTTAAAATTTCTGAGACATTAAATCCTGCCACACTGCTCTAATCTCTGCATATATCATCATCAAAACTAGTAATGCTTTCTATTAATTAACTGACAGATATTTTGTTGCAAGTCCTCAGGTACCAACAGGTTTTATCTCAAAACATGCTTTAGGACATGTACCTAAACAGTTAATTGATTAACTTTAGTTACTGTACTGTATAGACAATTCTATAAAAAGAACTTTTACTGATGTGTCTTAAATATTTAGACTAATACTTTAAATGCCAAACACAAATTATTAGCTTGCCCCTTACACTTCTTCAAAGAGTCATATTATTAACTGATCATGAAAAAAAAGAACCTGTATTTACAGCTGTTGTAGGCTTTAACTGACAAAACATTTGTTAAAACAGGCAAAAGATCTATAGAATAGAAGACTTGGTGGATTCAGTGCTATACAGTCATATCAAGATCTTGAACTAGTTTTGCATCTTACCCAGAAATTGCTATTCACTTTGCTTTTATTCACATGCAGCTTTAGGACAACCCATGCTATGAGTTTAGGCACTCATCATACAGTCTACGTGCAATTTATTTGTCTTTTTTAAACTAATTTTTTATGCAATTAGACGAAAATCTGAACACACTGCCATGATATATGGCAGGATAAACACCAAGCACTACCTGCATGCAATCATGCACAGTCTGTGTTGTTTTCATGGTGTAATATCTTATTGTAAAGCGATGATGTATCAAGTTTGTGCACATTTGCTTAGAAAGAGAGAAAGAGTTTTAACTACAGAATGTGTGTCAGTTCTCAAAGATAAAAAATGTCAGAAAGTAAGGAAGAAAAAAAAAATATAAAAAAATAAGGTCTCAGATTAACAATATACATGAATACACAGACATCCAAAACTTGTAAAAAAGGATTTGTTTGTGAATGGTTTACAAAAACTGATTGTCTAAACATTGCATTGGAAACGAGAAAGATGAAAAACGTTCAGTGTACATTGAAGTATCTTACTGAAATTGGAAAAATCCATTCGGCCAAAAAGTGCCGAAACATGAACGGCTGAAAAATCTAGATTAGAAAAGCAATAAAAGGTCAAACTGAGTGAAAGAAATACAGTAAAACTTGGCTTATCCGACACACTTTGGGACCTTGTGATCATGCTTGTTATAACAAATTGCTGTGTAAACTAGGTTGTCCTAGTACACATTATGGGACCAAGGGACAGTGCAGTATTCCTTTAAAACTAGGTGCCGGATCAAGACTTGTTTTACTGTATAGAACAATTTTGAGCAGCGACCCATGGCACATTCTCTTTTGTAGTTACCGTTTTATTCCAACAAGCTGAAAGTGTAGACACCGCTCACTGCTTAAAATCGCACAGTCCATTGCAATACATATTGGACTAGAGTAACAACTCTAGATAATGTCTGCAGTGTATTTACACGCATCTGCAGTGTATTTACACACATCTGCAGTGTATTTTCACACATCTGCAGTGTATTTACACGTGTCTGTATTTATAGTCATTTACTAACTTACTAATATTTCAAATATGTAACTGACACAAATTGTGTGAAGTTGAATTAGGTCTTCCAAATGAAGCTAAAATCAGTGTTTTATCAATAAAGCATTTTACACAATCTCATCTGAAGCATAATTATAGCTGCAGATGGACTTGAAATGAATTTTATTGTTATCACATTCAATGTTTTAATAGTTCTTTTTCTGGCCCTATATTTTTAATTTACTTTAAATCAGAAAAAATAGTTTCTTTAAATCCTTGAAGGACCATCTGCCCATATCACAACACAGTAAACATTTTACTTGGTGCATTTTGAAGCTACAAAACAGCAAGTTATAAATGGAAGCCCCCTTCCTAACAGTAATTAATTACATAATTATACAAGGAAGTCAAACGCAGGTTTCATAGCCCAGAAACTTAAATAAGCATATCCTGTACATACATATATGTAGGATCATTAAAATGACATTATTACACATGACAATAATCACATCATAACACATTTCAAATTATGAACTGGTGACACCAGGCAAAATCTACTACTCTGGTAATCAAAGAGATTAATGTTTTGGTGTCATTAAATTTTTATGGTTGATTATTTATTCTTTTAATCCAGGTGACAATCAATCAATGTTGGTGAACAATGTATTTACCCAAATGCCATAAATTTACCCAAATGTCATGTTTTACCCAAAATTCCACATATTTTCAAATGCCATATATACATGTATTAACCCAAATGTCATAAATTTACCCAAATGCCTTATATTTACCCACATGCCAACCAAAGTAGATAGTTATTTCTGAACAATGTCATAAACTGGAAGCCATATTAAATTTAGTAACAATACACCAGATGATATTAAAATGACCTATATTTTACCACAATAGCATTTTTTGCCTGGTGTCCATCATATTATATTTACAAACATCGTTAAATATTCATGTAACAAGTCATTTGCAAATATCTTCCTCCTCATGCCCCAGATAGCAAACATAAACATGTACCTTTTGAACGTTTGTTTGATGCAGTAGCAGATGAAGACGATTCTGATGTTTCATTTGTGTCAGTGGTTCCCGTGGAAACCGTATCCAGCCCGGGAATCTCGGAATCTTTGTTTCGAAACATGGGCTTTGACGGATCATACGAGGTTTGAGACAAGGTAGATGAGGATCCGGATTCACTATTGCATCTGTAAAACAAATCGGAATGTTTACATCTGCCTGTGATTTATCAAAGATCTGTAATAATACTTACCAATGGAAAATAATAGTGCTAAAATAAACAAATACTGACAAACTGTTTCCTATAGAATATTGCTAATTAAACCTATTTACTTGTTTTTGGTTCAATGTTGAAGTTACATTACCATATACTGCACGATGGTAAAGAAAAATGCTTACAACACAATGGATGCTTAGAAAACCAGTACATCTACACACTGGCACTAGAGTACTGAAATGCCCGGTAATTTTAACAAAAAATACCCAAAAATATACCTAAATAACACACTATTATGAAAAAATACACAAATAATGGTAAAAGTCATTTTCTGACAAACCCCGTATACACAGTTCTATATTATTCACATGGTGTTGAACGTTTTCGACAGGGGGTCCGGTCCCCGCTCTTTTTGTACTGTTCAAGCAAGCGATTGAAGATTAACAGCAGTCGCGTTTAACAGACAATATATTTATCTACCAAACTGGTAAGTAACACTTTTTAAAAAGCTACCGTTTCTATAAAATTCTTCAAGACTATTGCGCTATTTCGCTCTCCGTTTTCCTGGTGTTTTCTGTCACTGCCGACTTCCGGTTCACCTTTCAATTTTGAAACCATAAGTTTTCATTGGTTGAAAATATTCCGCTTTATATTTCGCGCACTGTGTCAAATTAGTGTATTTCGTATGTAAACAATGCTGAATGCCGTTGAAAGCGGCCGTAACCTGTTAACTTGTGGACAAGCAGGTACAGGAAATTTATTTACTGTAAAAGCAATTTGTAAAACGTTAAGTAAGCAGCGCAAAGTATCACTTCTATGCATAACCGTATGACGTGTTTGAAAGGTCATTTGAGTTGAACCGGAAGTCAGCAGTGACAGAAAATATCAAGAAAGGCGGAGAGAGCGAAATAGCTCAATATTCTTCAAGAATTTTATAGAAACGGTAGCTTTTAAAAAGTGTTACTTACCAGTTTGGTAGATAAAATATGTCTGTTAAACGCGCTGTTTGATCTTCAATGCTTGCTTCAATAGTACCAAAAGAGCGGGCCGACCCCTGTCGAAACGTTCAACACCATGTGAATAATATAGAACAGTGTATACGGGGGTTTGTCAGAAAATGACTTTTTAACATTTTTTGTGTATTTTCTTTTCATGATAGGGTGTTATTTATGTATACTTTTGGTATTTTGTTAACATTACAGGGCAGTTCAGTACTCTGGTGCCAGTGCATCTACATTGTTATGTAAGATAGAACATATTTGCAGATATATGAAAAAAAATAGGGAAACATTACAAAAAAGGTGGTCTATCAGTTTTTGACAACAATAGTCAAGAAAGATTTTCATTTTATTTGGTAGTATGAAACTGTAAGACATTTTAATATACATGTATTAGTAATACTCATTTCACTAGGAGAGTAAATCAGGGATACATGTCTTAAAATCTTGATGGTCACTTAGAGGGATAATGTCACCTGGACTTTAAAGGATGTACATACTTTGATGGCATGAATAAATGACATGAACACTCCCTGGAATTCTATTTTGTATTTAAAAAATCTATATAAAATGATAAGAGAATAAAAGAATATTTACTTTAGATTAAGGAGGTATCATGCACAATAAATGTTGTCTATAACAGTTGTTAGTGTTAAAAAAAGGTGAATCAATGACTACACAGGTTAACTGCCCTAAGTGAATTAAACACATATACTTAATAGCTAATACTTAATGAATAAACAATGGTAATCCTTAAAAAATATTCAAAAATGAAATTACTACAGTGACACCAGATTGGTTTATGCATTACATTGCTTGCAGACTGGTTCATTTTGCTACTCCAATTGCAGACTGGTTTATCACTGAAGTCTGGTTTATACAAAGATTGATTGCAGACTGGTTTATGACTGAAGACTGGTTTAAACCTATACTGATTGCAGACTGGTTTATCAGTACTATGAATGCAGACTGCAAATTATTCTGACTGCAGATAGATTTATACATTACATAATTGCAGTTTACTTATACTGTTTGTCGACTGGTTTACATGTTGCAGTGATTACAGACTGTCGATTCATAACAGTTTATATAGTGCACTGACTGCTAAGAATTGAAATGAATTGCAATGGCTCAATTTAATCTCATGAAAAATTAAACTAGAGCTATTACTAAATGTGATTAATACCCCCAAAAGACTGCTTTATAAACTGAGGAAGTTCGTAGTAACAGAATACCTTGCAAACAAACTAAAAAGAGATATTGTTCTTGGCAATAACTCTGTAATTTGTCAAGATAGAGTTATGGTTCTTGTACACTGCACTTCCTCTTAATGTGCTTGACCATTGTATGAAGTCGTATTGAATTCCAACCAATAGTTTTCGAATGATTTTCCGGATAAATAGAAGTAACAAAGGGCAATAACTCTGAAATGAGTCAAGATAGACTTATTGTTCTTTTGCACTGCACTTCCTCTTATTGTGCTTGACCATTGTATGAAGTTGTATTGAATTCCAACAAGCAGTTTTCGAAAAATGCTCCGGACAAGGAAAAGTAACAAAGGGCAATAACTCTGTAATTAGTCAAGATGGAGTTATGGTTCCTGTGCACTGCACTTCCTCTCATTGTGCTTGACCATTGTATGAAGTTGTATTGAATTCCAACCAGTAGTTTTAGAATAATGCTCTGGACAAGGAAAAGTAACAAAGGGCAATAAGTCTGTAATGAGTCAAGATAGAGTTATGATTCCTGTGCACTGCACTTCTTCTCAATGTACTTGACCATTGTATGAGGTTGTATTGAATTCCAACAAGTAGTTTTCAAGTTATGCTCCGGACAAGGAAAAGTAACAAAGGGCAATAACTCAGTAAATACTCAAGATAGAGTTATGGTTCTTGTACACTGCACTTCCTCTGATTGTGCTTGGTCATTGTATGAAATTGTATTGAATTCCAACCAGCAGTTTTCAAGTTATGCACCGGACAAGGAAAAGTAACAAAGGGCAATAACTCTGTAAATAGTCAAGATGGAGTTATGGTTCTTGTGCACTGCACTTCCTCTCAATGTGCTTGACAATTGTATGTAGTTGTATTGAATTCCAACCAATAGTTTTTAAGTTATGCTCCGGACAAGGAAAAGTAACAAAGGGCAATAACTCTGTAATTAGTCAAGATGGAGTTATAGTTCTTGTGCACATCACTTCCTCTCAATGTGCTTGATCATTGTATGAAGTTGTATTGAATTCCAACTAGTAGTTTTCAAGTTATGCTCCGGACAAGGAAAATGCAACAGACTGCCCGACCGACTGACCGACCGACCACCGGGTGACTCCTATATACCCCCCTAACTTCGTTTTGGGGGTATAAAAAAGTTTTCCTTGCTATGGGTAAAAAGGAGCAGTGGTCAAAATTAACACGACAATTTCTGTCCACAGTTGAAATAACAGCACAAAACACTCTCATACATGTGTGGGTACTTGATAAGGTACCTGTTTTAAGGTGAGTGTTTTAAAGTGTTTTAGGTAATGAAGTTAACTGCTAAATTCTTAAATCCCATTACTTCATTACACTACTACTTTATATTAGATCACAAAATAGAATTTTCTATCATGCATTAAGTTGTAACGTCTCTACCTAACCAGTGCATTTTTTTCTTCAGTTTTCCAAAGATTTCTGTATTAGTGTGTTTGGAAGTCCTTCAAAGTGATAAATGCTAATACTCTGTAAGGAAAAAGAACATCTAAACACTTCAAAAACAGAAAACTAAGCCAGTGTTATTTGCTATATCAAGGTACATGCATAAGCTGTGCAGTTGTCATGACAATTACCTGTCTCTAGGTGTTTCCAGATCATCTGATTGGTCAGGCAGCTTAGGTGGGCCGGAGGGAGGTGGGGGAGGGGCGGGGACAGAGTCTACAGAAGGTGCAGCCTCTGAAATTTTAGGCTTTGCTTCTGGGACTACAGGATGTGATTCCGAAACAGGGGGTGGGAGTTGGGATTCGTTTTGCTGTGCCTTTCGTTTTCTAACATCACTCTTTTTTACTGTGTTGTCGCTGAAAAAGCAATGATCAAATCAAAGCCCCAAAACAAAACACACAGTGCAAATGCATGAGAAGTGAACAAAACATAAAGCTGACCTTGTGGCAAAGGAAGTTTAAAAGCACAAAATAAATCCACAAAATGTCTTACACTTGGAAAAGGAAAATCCATATAAATATAATAAAGAAATCTTAAATGACCTTAATATGAATGTTGAGTATAAGCGTTTGTTATTCATAAGAAAAAGCAAGATTCTATTTGAAATGATATCTACTTAAAGCAATGTTTTGTTAAACTAGCAGTATCTGGTTTAAAACTAAACAATGTTTAAATTATCTTCCCTAAACAATCATTGAATTAATCACACTAGACATTATTTTTCTTCATTCTGAATACACAGCTCACAGGGATACACTGCCTCCTTACATATAAACCCTTAACCACTGCTTAGTAGCATCTTAGCCTTAGGTTACTAAACTATTTCTCTGATACCAGTCTCAAATTTATGCTACCAGACTGGTTGACTGTAAAACTGAGCTCATTTCTGAACAATCAGAAGCCAGTCTAAAATCTATGCTATGTGATTGGTTAACTTTGAAAATGAGCTCATTTCTGACCAATCACAAGCTCGCAATCTGAGACTGGTCTCTTAAGTCAAGTATTGCAATCTAAGGCCATGCAAGCCATTTACAGACAATGACATAACACATTTGAAGTTGAAGGTTACCGACATTTGTTTTATTTTATCGTAATATATTGCATTCTGGTAAAGCCATGGTAAAGTTATGCATTATGGACTTAGATTCAAACTGAGGTAGGTAAACTTGGTATTATATAATAGAATAATCCATGGCAAAAGGATTTGTTACATAAATATCCTTACATTTGCTCCAGTACCCTACAATTTTATATCATCATATTACAAGCTCTCCAGATTCTGATTATATACAAATGTTGAACGAAAAAGCCAAATTTCTTGTTCACTTAGCACCAAATTTAAACAAAAATACTATCAGGTAAATTCTTGGAACTTCTGTTTATCTGAGATCACCAATACCAGCATAGTACATTCAATCTCTGTTTTATACCAAATCAAGATCGGTAATTGTGAAAAATTCTGTTACCTTACAATCTGTTACAATAAATCTCAAGATACAAAACAATTTAGGAAAAGTGAACTACTGTAACCCTTTATCATATGAAAAATTCATGTCTTTTTTGCTGAATAAATGAATAATTTACACTTCTTCCCCCTTTTTGTTTGATATAATTTTCTCTAGTATATAACAGAGATTTTAATTGGCTGAAAACTGGAAATCCACAATACCAAATGCAAATTTTGACCAATGGAAAGTCTGAATAAGAATATATTGTCAAAATCAACTATGACTAGCAAAACTTACACATCTAAACTCAAAACAAATTCTGCCGTCCTATATTTTGAAAATAAAATAAATATGATATATCAAAAGATACACACATACAAGATGTATTGAGACAAAATGCACACACAGTTTCACTTTACATAGAAACCTGTTTACAATATACAATTAAGAAACTTAAACCAGCTTAAGACTTAGGTATCAACAGTCAATTTTAACGTTTAATTTGAAAGAAAGTCTTTGCTGAATTCTTATTTATTTTAATTTTAATTTCTCTCAAGACTTACTACAGATGGAATCAACCTCAACTTAAGTCCAAATGTGTATGATATAGTATTTACACTAATGAAAGGTATTTTAACACAGAAATGGTCTTCATGAAGTAACAACTGACAAATTGAATACAGGTTCACATTTTTTTACATCTTACAGCAGCAAAGATGAATTTCACATCAGAGATAAACTGTCAGTCTCTGTTAATTCAGTTCTATTTCCTGCCGAGTCAGCTTTTTCTAGCTAGAAATTTGCATACACAAAAACACACTTAACCTTCAGAACATAAAACTATGTCATCCCATATCCCACACTTGTACACAGTGCTACGTAAACTAAATGAGAAGCAGACAGGAAGTGAAGCAATTTGTCTAACACCATCTACAACTACATGGCGCTTACACAGCATGTTAAAGCAAACTTCTTATTTGCACAGCATTTTGAATTTTGCCTTATAAGGACTGTAGTAACTTTAATATATTTAGACATTTCTTGCCATACCTTTAATTTCTTACGTCTAAGAAGTCATTCTTTACTATGAGTAATATCTTTTTTTTCTTATTTTTCTTTGTTATTTTCTATATAACATGACTGAAGAATATAGATTAATACTAACAATTTTTATTGGCAATAAAATGAACAAACAAACTTTTAAGCAATTTCTGATACCATTAAAAACCTTATTTTCACAAGTCATTAAATGTCCAAGTCTATAAACGCCTTAAAACAGCTCATACTGAATACTGCTACTGAGAGAAAATTACTATAGCCATATGGAAGGACTTCTATAGTTTTAAAAGGCCAGTTAAAACTTATTTACTTTTGCTTAGACCATTACATTTTAAGCTTCTTTGCCCATTTTAAAGCAAATTTTTAGAATCATTAAAACATCTAGATGTCTACGGCAGATGAAGATGGTTAAGTACTAAGAAAATGGAGAAGCTCCGTGAGAGACAAGGAGGAAATATATACAAGGATGGAGTCCCTACCTGTCGTGTTTTATCCACGTCTCCAGACCACTCTCGGGTTTATTTTCAGAAATGGCTTCTATCATTTCTTCACTGTCCTGTGACTGAAAATTAAAATGCTTGTTTTTCTTTTTGTACGTAACACGTTTTCTATGAAAGTTGCTGAAATAGATTGATGGCTGGAGGCAACAGAAAGTTGAGAAATGTTTTCAGAAATGTAGGTTCCACCAACCAAACTTCACAAAGGATATTACAACAATTTCTGTAACTGGAACAACATGTCTAACCAAAATGTAGAATCAAATATTCCTTTAAATTTCAAGTTTAAGATGGAAAGCTTGATATATCTGTGATGATTTTCTATCAAAACAGAATGGTTATTAAAGTTCTGTTCTATGAATCTTTTTTACTACATAAATTTCTCTTGAATAAATGATGAACTTCCACTATGTACAAATAAAATACAGCATGTTTTCATGTTTACCTTTGACCTCTGTTTACTTGGAGGTCTTCTAGGAGAGTTTGCTGCTAATTGGGCCTTGGCTCTGCTTACTGATGTGTCCAGTAACTTGGTTACAGGCACTGACTCAAAGCTAATTGCACTTTCAGGTTGCACTTTCACATGTACTGCTGTAAATAAAACATGTCCACTTACAACAGTTAGGTACTAACTATTGGACCTAATGTACCTCAACTTGAATTGAAGGTAAAGCATCTATCACGCATAAAGCAACATTTGAATATAACGCAAATTCACATACATTCACAGTTCAATACCAATTAACAACATGGAAATATTTTGAGTTTTGTACATCTATTTTGAAAATTGCATAAAGAAACTCTTTAAGGTCTTTGTACATAGTGTTAAAAGTGGCAAATGAAATGAGATTAAAACATACATCTTTATCAAAACAGCAAAAACTTTAGAAGAATTTGAACAGATCTGGTTCATGTATAAATGTATATAATTAAACACTCTAAAATATCTATGTTTTTCAACATACCTGGACCTGTAGAATGAGGTTCAGTCGCGGAGATGTCACTCTCAGATGAGATAGAGTCCCTGTCTGCCAGAGGACTTATAACTGGACTACCAGAATCTGAAATTATTTATGTATACATAAAATATCACCCTCTGCTACTAAAATATCACCCTCTGTTTATCCTATCACCCTCAAGTACTGTAAGATCACTAACTGTTACTATTAATTTTCTAGTGCTATAATATCATGGCGTCATTTTTTATGGCATATTGGATTGCGCGTTGTATATGGCATAATTTTTCTACTCTGTATATGGAGACAAAATTAGAAGTTACAATCTTGATTATGCAGAAAATGGCCTAAACTAGCACTGTTATATCACCAATAGACACTTTTCATATATCTGTGCATACACCTGTGTTTATCAGTCATCTGTTTAAACCAGTCTCTAATATTGTATCCCTTCACCTATTGTTCAGCACAGGTTCTTAAGTCCTTTGGTCATCACTAATTTTACATGTCATGCATTTGTTCCTCGGTTCAAGGCATTTTTTAACAGTATATAATTTATTGCAGGTGGGATGTTTACAAAACCATAGTCCTGGACCATACATGGGGCTTAAATCCATGACAATCAGTCAGTGAGAGGTTTTAAAAGTGGTTTCTATCAGCAACTTTGATGGCTCTGCCATAAGAACTAAGCTATCAGTTCTGAAATATTGAAAGTGATGTTAACCTCTCCTGTTGAATAGGTACAAAACAAAACTAAGCTATCACTAAATGTGATTAATACCCCCAAAAGGATTGCTTTATAAACTGAAGAAGTTCGTAGTAACATAATACCTTGCAAACAAACAAAAAGAGATATTGTTCTTAGAAGTTCCTCTCATTGTGCTTGACCATTGTATGAAGTGTATGAATTCCAACTTGTAGTTTTCGAAAAATGCTCCAGACAGGGAAAAGTAACAAAGGGCAATAACACTGTAATTAGTCAAGATGGATTTATGGTTCCTGTGCACTGCACTTCCTCTCACTGTGCTTGACCATTGTATGAAGTTGTATTCAATTCCAACCAGAAGTTTTCAAGTTATGCTCCGGACAAAGGAAAAAGTAACAAAGGGTAATAACTCTGTAATGAGTCAAGATGGAGTTATGGTTCCTGTGCACTGCACTTCCTCTAAATGTACTTGACCATTGTATGAGGTTGTACTGAATTCCAACTAGTAGTTTTCAAGTTATGCTTCGGACAAGGAAAAGTAAAAAAGGGCAAAACTCAGTAAATATTCAAGATAGAGTTATAGTTTTGTACACTGCACTTCCTCTGAGGTGCTGATCATTGTATGAAGTTGTATTGAATTCCAACTAGTAGTTTTCAAGTTATGCTCCGGACAAGGAAAAAGTAACAAAGGGCAAAACTCTGTAATTAGTCAAGATGGAGTTATAGTTCTTGTGCACTGCACTTCCTCTCAATGTGCTTGACCATTGTATGAAGTTGTATTGAATTCCAACCAGTAGTTTTCAAGTTATGCTCCGGACAAGTAAAAAGTAACAAAGGGCAATAACTCAGTAAATACTCAAGATAGAGTTATAGTTCTTGTACACTGCACTTCCTCTGAGGTGCTTGATCATTGTATGAAGTTGTTTGAATTCCAACTAGTAGTTTTCAAGTTATGCTCCGGACAAGGAAAAAGTAACAAAGGGCAATAACTCTGTAATTAGTCAAGATGGAGTTATGGTTCTTGTGCACTGCACTTCCTCTCAATGTGCTTGACCATTGTATGAAGTTGTATTGAATTCCAACTAGTAGTTTTCAAGTTATGCTCCGGACAAGGAAAAAGTAACAAAAGGGCAATAACTCTGTAATTAGTCAAGATGGAGTTATAGTTCTTGTGCACTGCACTTCCTCTCAATGTGCTTGACCATTGTATGAAGTTGTATTGAATTCCAACCAGTAGTTTTCAAGTTATGCTCCGGACAAGGAAAATGCAACAGACCGCCCGCCCGACCGCCCGACCGACCGACCGACCGACCAACCGACCGACCGACCGACCAACCACCGGGTGACTCCTATATACCCCCCTAAACTTCGTTTTGGGGGTATAAATATAAACCCACCATAAGCTTTGGGTGCTGACTTCACTGCCATGCTTACACTTGGTACCACAGTGGCTTCTACAGCATGGGTTTGATCCGGGGCTGGTAGTAAGACAGGTAAACCAGCAGCTTTTTGTGTTTTACCCAATTCTCCTTCCAGTTGGAATATCTGTAAAATGAAAGGTAGATGAATACTTTCGTGTTGCCATAACATTTATTATGACAGGCTACATTTTATATTTACAGCTAAATGGCTTTCATTATTTTCTAACATTCTTCATAGATTTAATTTTGTTAAGACATGAAAAGATTATTTTGATCATGTGATTCCCAGCCGTGTATTAAAAAGGATGCATTTTTGAAGTTGATAAGTACTGTTGTAAACCCCTAACATTGGGTTTAGCACTGCAAGACTCAAATGAAAGTTAGTTTATACTAATTTATTCTCGATTGCGAAACAAGTTCTTACAACTTAGATTAATCGCTCTCGAGACTCATTCCAGATGGAATCAACCTCGTAGAGAGAGAGAGGCCATGTGGATTTATTTGTGTCTTGCCCAAGGACACTACCGACATGGCGAGTTCTAATCAACATGAAAGTTCTAATCTACAGTAAACACATTTCTATGTTTCCAAAGACATTCACTCCCGAGAGGTTGCACGGTATAAGCAGAAGAAAGAAGAGTACTGATAAATACCCTGTCTTTTAATGACTTCACTAAGGCATCATACTGCTGATCCTTCTCCGTCTGCTGTTGTAACAAAGATTCCCTTTCTGCTATAAAATCTTTCTCCCTGAAATTTGATGTTAAACATAATTAGTCAAGAATTTCTTCCTTCAAATGATTTAATTTTATCTACTGTTTGAGACTATCAACTAGTCATAGTATAAAGCTATCAGCTTTCTACTCTATCCTGTATGTACCAATCATGCTATGTTAACATTTTGTAAATATTTTTAGTTAATAAAATATTGTTTAAACTAAAATGCCCAGTATGTGAGATCCAGTCAATGTTCTTCTGTTCTTGTGAAGAATTTAGGTTGGTGAAGTCTTTCATTAGACTAATTTTTTGATAATTTAAATATTCCAACAGAGATGTACAAATAGTAAAGTACCACATCGAGGACTGTTATTGGTTTATTTGTTACATGTAAATGTAAATTTTGAAACTGTAAGTAATTTAAATAATGTACCTTTATGTGTACTCGTTAAATAAATTTTCTGTTCTGTTCATTGAAACACCTTTGTTGATATTCCTTGATTAATTTCTTACCTTTGTTGATATTCCTTGATTAATTTCTTACCTTTGTTGATATTCCTTGATTAATTTTTTAGCTTTGTGGTATTTTTTCTCTAATGCTGTGTACTCAGCCTTTAGTTTCTTCTCTAAGGCGATATACTGGCCCTGTGATCCCTCCATCATATCCTGCAAATACAAGATGAGTCAGATCAACAAAAAAGGTTAATGTACTTGAGAACTAAAATAGGAAAATGCAGCTACAGTCCAACCTCCCAGAACGACACCTCCCTAGAGCAACAACCTCCGTAAGAAACGAACACATTTTCTTTCCTGTTGCATCAATTATATGAGGAATTGACCTCTGCTGAACAACACCTCTCTACAACTAACACCTTTTTGTGTTCTGCTGAACAACACCTCTCTACAACTAACACCTTTTTGTGTTCTGCTGAACAACACCTCTCTACAACTAACACCTTTTTGTGTTCTGCTGAACAACACCTCTCTACAACTAACAACTTTTTGTGTTCCGCTGAACAACACCTCTCTACAACTAACAACTTTTTGTGTTCCGATGAACAACACCTCTCTACAACTAACACCTTTTTGTGTTCCGCTGAACAACACCTCTCTACAACTAACAACTTTTTGTGTTCTGAACAACACCTCTCTACAACTAACACCTTTTTGTGTTCCGCTGAACACAACACCTCTCTACAACTAACACCTTTGTGTTCCGCTTAACAACACCTCTCTACAACTAACACCTTTTTGTGTTCCGCTGAACAACACCTCTCTACAACTAACAACTTTTTGTGTTCCGCTGAACAACACCTCTCTACAACTAACAACTTTTTGTGTTCCCAAGGTTGTTTGCTCCTGACAGGTTGCACTGTATATGCAGAAAACAACAAGAGCAAAGATAACATGGCCAATCCCCCACAACTGCAGAATTTATGTATGAAAAGGCCAGAATTCAATGAAGAATCATTGAACCAGAATATAATGGTAATTTATTATTCAACTTTACAATATTACACTCTGTATTAGATCAATTGCACACATGATATGAAACAGGTAGAGCTAATACAAAGCATAACTGAGCCAATATGAGAAAAGCAGGGCCAATAGGAGAAAACAGGGCCAATATGGAATTCAAGCATTCTGATTGGTTTAAAAGAGAGGGCCAATACGGAGAAGTCACGTCCGTTAGATTTTTAAACGACGCCATTTTGTTTTTAGACTCATGCTGATACTGAAAAATGACTGTAAAATTTTTATTTTTGAAATAAACATAGGGTTACGGGTATTCATTTTCTTAGTTAGATAATTTTCTATCCATCCATAACAGTTTTGAAGTAAAATTTGAGAAAAAGTTGATTTTCATTTTTTCACCCCCCTCCTGTATATCTATTTCTTCTTACTTGTGTGAAAATGCGATTCAAACGGTGAGAAAATAAATCTACCATGTCCATTGAGTTGTGGAAATCTCACCCTCGGGTTGAGATACGTCCAAAAAAACTCGGCAGAGCCTCATTTTTGTGATGTATCTCAACCCTTGGGTGGGATTTCCTTATCCACAACTCATGAACATGTTTGATTCTCTTTATATTCTTGTTTATTTAGCCAATATTGTAAAGTTGAATAATAAAATTATCATTAATCAAGTGATTTCATGTTGGCCTTGTTTTTTTTTTTTTCCCCGGGGCCGGGGCACAACAACAACACCCCAAAAAAAAAAAAAAAAAAAAAAAAAAAAAAAAAAAAAAAATTTTTTTTAAATTTTTTTAAAAACAACCAAAAAAAAAAACAAAAAAATTTTTTTTTGCCCCAAAAAGTGTTTAAACAATGCCTTTTCCATCTGTCCTAGGCAGTAGAATATAACCTTCGCCTTGGCCAATCTCTTAGCACCCTCGACAAATAAGGCCAATATGAAATGATGTAGATACAACTTCTTTCAAAGAAGATTTCTTGAAATCCAGCTAACCAAATGCTACAAAAAATGTCAGTAACTACTCTACCTGATTGTGGCTAACTTTTCAATTAGTCAGTAACTATTTTACCTGATAATGGTTAATCTCTTTTCTAGCATTAGTGAGTGATTTCTCCATCTCTCTCAAACGTGATGCCATCTCCTCATTCTTCCTCTCATACTGTTTCTTCTGAGCTTCGTTGTTCTCCAGCACTACAAGTTTAGCTTTCAGCTTCGTTATCTCTGCCTCAAGTACGGCATTCTTACACTGTGCCTGAAAGTTAAAACAGTATTTGTATATAATACAGATTCATTTTACTCCCGTCCCTAAAGGCCTACCTTTTAAATAGGCCATCACTGTCACCTGTACAACATTCATGAACTGTGCATTAAATCTAAAGTAGTATTTATGAGCTTTTTCACAGCTTAATTTTTCCAAAGAATATTTCCATAACTTTAAACTAAATGTTGTTTTAACTTCAAGAACATCTTTTTTTGCACTTAATGATATCAACATCCTGAAGCTTCACTGGCTATGTTAGTCTGAAATCCCTGTACTTGCCACAAACAAAAACAAATTGATATTTTAAATGGAGGCACAAGAAAAAGATACTATTTTTTATGCAACAAAGCTCTAGTGTAGGTCCTTTCTAGCTAGGTCTTGTCACTTGAGTAATTCTTGGCACAGAAATGTACCTTCAAACAACATTTTCAATTTATGTTCTGTATATGTATTCAATTTTACTTCAAATACCTCTTTCAACTTGACAAACAGTGCTTGTGATTCCATGTCAGGAGAAATGTCATCGGGACTGGACTCTTGTAAATCAAACACCTCAATGACTGGTTTACTGTCAGTTTCATCGGGAGAGCTATCTGTGTTGTCTGAATCTATAGCAGACGGCATAGATAATGGAGTAGCATCCCCTGCCAGCATCTCTTCAGACATTTCAGCTTCCTGTTCTTCCACATCATCTTCAACACTTGATGCATCAAGATCCTGCAATTATATGGGTAATTGTACTGAAGAAAAGATTTTGTCTGATACATTTGTTTCTTTTTTTTGCTTAACCATTTCCTGAATGTAAGTTCTGTGCAGACAGTCAATATAGCTATTGTTTCTGACTGTCCTTGTTGCCAGGGTGACAGTGACCTCAACGAGCGCCCACAGACTGAAGCTTGTGCATCTCTAGAAAAACTAGTCTGAGATTATGCAAAAATGAGTTAAATAGAAGAAATGCCTGTGTCAGTTTTCTGTTGTTTTTTTTCTTTTTTTTAATGAAATTCCTTTTCATGGGTTATCACAGCAAATATGTTCACAGCACATGTTTCAGTTCACAATTAATAATGAAAGGAATCTAAATTGCTTTACACAACACTACTTACAAAATTCTGCCTTTTGCTGAACAAAGTTACATCTTGATTATTATAATGTTTCAAAAATGATCTTAGACATGAGTATTAAAGGCACATGACCACTTCGATTTTGCTCTGTTAGAATAATGAATTGACAAATTCAAAAACTCATGAAAAAATAGAAAATTGGAAAATTGTGAAATAAACAAATCTCGAATATAAGGACTTTTACTGTAACGTAAATGCTCTGTATATAAGAACTCCAGATATAGAGAAATTGCTGGATATAAGGAACAAACTTTCTGGGGCTGAATTTTTTCCTTTATTTTATATGAAAATGCTTTATGGATATAACATACTCTAGAAATAAGGAACAAATTTAAATGGTCCCGAGGAGTTTGTTCTGTAAGGAGTTTACTGTACATGATTATAGGCCTTAATTTAAATGTAACACTAAAGGAGTAGAGTAGAATGATCGTACCACATTATCTTCTGCCTTGCTATTCTGACTGGACTCTGAGAGTTGTCGAATGTGTTCATGCTCCAGAACCTCATCTCGCGGTTTGAATTGGTCATGCAACTCCTGCAAACACAAACCAGTTCTACACTTTTCTAACATGCAATAAATTAGCAGACAATCATTCAAGTATATTATTCATTCCAACTATTTTCATTCTGCTTTTATTCAGGGGGTTTTTGCATTTTTTAATTATTTTTTAAATTATTTTTCAATTTGTAAGTATTTCAATTATTAAAATCTAGAAAGAACTGCTTTCCAAAATGAACCATAAACACCAGGTCCTGTTTTTACATGAAAAATTGTAAATAATAGGTATTTTATAATACAGAAAATTAGTGGAACATACAGATGTGTGCCTTATCCTGTAAAAATATCTTTCTAAGAATTACAACTTTTAACTCTTAACTATTTCACTAAATTTTAATAAGTATACTGCTAAAACATACAAGACAAATCCCAAACTGAGAATGTTTGTTTGGTTTTGGTTTCAACATTTATGCATGGGTAGTTACTTGAAGAGACACATGACTTGTTTCCTAGCATTTTTACCATGTTTACCATTCTGAAGAAACTTTTTCCAATTACTGTAAAAGTCTTTATATTTGAAATTTGTTTATTCTGTGATTTTTCAATTTTCTATTCATTCGAGAGTGTGAGCACTATTTTATATAAAATCGTTGCTTGATTGTGGGTGTGTATTGGCAAATTTGATGAATTCATGAAGTGTGAAAATTAGCGAAAATAAAAACCTCACGAAAAAATGCATTATACAGTATACCCATTGAAACCAAGAAACCTGTAGGAGTAAAATAGCATCACAGAAGGAAAACCAAGAGTCTGTATCAAACTCATCATCCTGAAAAGCATGCAAGCTTGCTATCCGCTAAATCCATTGATGTTTGAAGAAGACAGTTGTAATCATTATGTGATGTACTAACTTCACATATCATGCAGAACATGGCTCCTTGGCTGAGGTTCTAAACTATAACAGAGAAAACCTGTTCAGAAATCTCTACAATAGTGGTATAACTACATGTCCAGAAATCTCTACAGAAGTGCTAGAACTACATGTCCAGAAATCTCTACAGAAGTGGCGATGATGTCCAGAAATCTCTACAGAAGTGCTAGAACTACATGTCCAGAAATCTCTACAGAAGTGGTTGATCTAGATGTCCAGAAATCTCTACAGAAGTGGTCGATCTAGATGTCCAGAAATCTCTACAGAAGTGGTAGAACTACATGTCCAGAAATCTCTAAAGAAGTGCTAGAACTACATGTCCAGAAATCTCTACAGAAGAGGTCGATCTAGATGTCCAGAAATCTCTACAATAGTGGTATAACTACATGTCCAGAAATCTCTACAGAAGTGCTAGAACTATATATCCAGAAATCTCTACTGAAGAGGTCGATCTAGATGTCCAAAAATCTCTACAGAAGTGGTAGAATAATCTCTACAGAAGTGGTAGAACTACATGTCTAGAAATCTCTACAGAAGTGGTAGAACTACATGTCCAGAAATCTCTACAGAAGTGGTAGAACTATATGTCCATTATTCTCTACAGAAGTGGTAGAACTAGATGTCTAGAAA
This sequence comes from Saxidomus purpurata, assembly GCA_022818135.1. Taxonomy (NCBI): domain Eukaryota; kingdom Metazoa; phylum Mollusca; class Bivalvia; order Venerida; family Veneridae; genus Saxidomus; species Saxidomus purpurata. Next base: position 3,274,233 of record JAFMSR010000009.1, read on the forward strand.
CATCTACAGAAGTGGTAGAACTACATGTCCAGAAATCTCTACTGAAGTGGTAGATTCTAGATGTCCAGAAATCTCTACAGAAGTGGTTGAACTATATGTCCAGAAATCTCTACAGAAGTGGTTGAACTATATGTCCAGAAATCTCTACAGAAGTGGTAGAACTACATGTCCAGAAATCTCTACAGAAGTGGTTGAACTGTATGTCCATAAATCTCTACAGAAGTAATAGAACTACATGTCCATAAATCCCTACAGAAGTGGTAGAACTACATGCGAAAATAAGCAGAGTCTTAAACAGATCCCTGAAGTTAAAGCTAGAGTCAAGTGCTTCTTTTCTGGTGGCTACAAAGTGCTGTTCACATGAATCTATTAATGGGACAAGGGGAAGGGTCCGTGTGAGTTTTACATGCTTCAGGTATATACAGCAGAGTGAGCCTCTGAAATGTGGAACAATACAATTATTTATAGGTGCAAGCAAAGTAGTAAGTAATTCTGAGGCTTAGAGATTCGATGTGCTTCGGTACCTTATTATGCTGCCTCTCAAAGTATAGCTGGGGTTAGAAAAACAAGCTTTTTTCATTATTTTAGAAAGCTATAAATGCAAGCATCACAAACAATTAGTATAAACTGCCCATACAGAAAATTTGCAAAGCTTACAACCTTCTGCAGAAGCAAGGACATAGCAAGATTAAAACAATAACTGAAGGTGAAAAGTGTTGCCTCCCTTTTGAGACAAGAACATGGCAAGTTTAAATTTCATTGAAAGCCTTTGTTGTTAAGTTTAAAATCACACTTTTTGTTAATTAAAGGGCAGTAACTGCTGGAAAATTTACATCACAATAACATCTATTGTTACAGAACTTGGGGGAAAGTTTCAACGAGGCGTTAGATATTATACATGATGAACAGAGCTATACATGTATAACTCTTCAACTCCATTTTTTGAAATGTGTATAAAAACTGCAGACTGATATTAATTACACAGGCAGAGCTAAAGCTGTATAATATAATTTGTTAGTAATTAGTCATTCTTGATTATCTAAAATTCTCGTAAAATTTGGAAATATAGCAATTCTAGCACCCTGTTCTACAATGACAAGAAATCCAGCCCCAAAATACTTAGCAAGACACTTCTAGTGCATGTTATTACCTGCTCCTGCTGCACCTGCCAGAAAGCCCAAAACAAGTTACCATTGTGAAAACACAAACATGACTTAAGCCCTGAACCTATTACAATCCAAACAAATGATATTTTAATACAAAATCCAGGAGAAGTATTATCACCATAGCCATTTATCCTAAACCTGTTAGTATAAGGAAGCTTAGAAGTGGTTCACTCCTGTAACCATGGTTACCTTCAGTCTGTCTTGTTCCTGTTTGCGTAGTTCCTCTCGTCGCCGATCTATCTCTAACGACTGTTGAATTAAACGAGCAACCTCACTCTTACTGGGATCCTTTTCTCTTCCAATCAAAAATCTGTAATTAAACAATTCCTTTGTTTATATAAATTCATTGTAGATATCAGTGAAACTTTAATGAAATCATTTTCAAAAGATAGGTTTCAAAACAAATATACAATCATCTTTTTGCAGGCTTTTTTTCTTTTAAAGAACAATAATCAAAATAGTGGGGGGGGGGATATAAAAAGCAAAACTGTTTGAAAGAATTTTCTATTTACCACCTGATTGGTTGAGTATTTGAGGATTACAGTTTGTGTCTTGTATGCGGTAATGATGTTGTGCTTTTGAGTGATTTGGTATAGTGTCATCTTTTCTGATTGTTATTTGTAATTAGAAAGTAAACAAAACATATTGGAAAAATAAAATCAACACCTCTCATGCCTCACTCACACATCACATACAATTTCCAATTTAAACAGGAACATTTTTCTCATTCATTGAGCTAATAAACAAATATCACATTGATAACATAGCAATCTGCTGTAAAGGTGTAAACACTAAAACTAAAACAAGGCAAACATACTTACTCAGAGTCAATTTCTGCTGTATCTTCCAGTTCCTTTGTATTTTTAGACTTACTACTACTACTGCTGCTGCTGCTGCTGCTGCTACTGCTGGAACTACCTGACCTGCTTCTGATTTCAATGTCATTTTGAATTTCATCCCCATCACAAATTTTACTTATCCCAATATCATCGGAATTAACACTGCTATCAGAACTTGTTGAGCTTCTTCTACATTTTGGTTTGTTTTCTTGAGTAATATCTATTTCATGACCCGAATCAGCACTGGCCTTTCTACATATCACAATATCATTCTGAACTAAATCTAATTCAGAGTCTGGTCTCTCAATAATTAACACATTTTCATATTGTGCACTTTTACCTATTGTGCTATCATTCACTGCCAGTGCTTCGTAATTCTCTGCTCTTTCTATATCTGTTACAGGACTGTCAGAATTCTTAATGTTCTTCTCTTTTTCGCTTCCTTTATCCTCTTTTTCGATTCCTTTATCGGTATTAACATTTACATCATCTGTACTACTAAAGCTGCTTGTACTCGATTTTCTTTTCTCTATATTGCATAAGTTCATTTCATTTTGTAATATGAGATTCTTCAATAATTCATCTTCACTTTCACTCACATCTGCTTTTTCCTTTTCGATCTGTTCAAGAACAATATCTGATAAATCAACATTTTTCTGAGTATCACAAGGTTTTAGATTTCCTTCATCAATTTTGTTATCTACACGAGGCTGACATTCCAAATCAGCCACTAAAACAGGCTCTATTGGAATGATTATTTCTTCATGTACTTCAAACATACCTTTCATTTTATTATCATCAGTATTAAGAATTTCAGGATCTTTTAACCTTGGATAAAACTTATTATCAACAGGTCCATCAGGAATAACAAATACCTGTACATCAACAGGATTTGGTTTCAGTTCACACTCGGGTAAATAATTACTGCTTTCGTTTGTAAAGTTATCAAAATCTGTCAAAATTTTGTTACATTCTGGAAGAATATACTGCACTTGTTCAGATTTATTTTTAGAATCACTGTACAGATCATCTGAATCAGAATCACTACTACTGCTGCTACTACTGCTGCTGCTGCTTCTATGTCTTTCCAGTTTAGTATAACCATCACTGTTCTCCTCTTCATTACCTTGAACATTTTCTTCAGGTTCATTGGTTTCCTCAAGAGAGGATGTTTTAATAACATCTTCAAGTAATGGGGCTCTGAAAGGTTCTGCATCTTCTATCACTGACTTAAGAAGTTCATCATTTTCAACCTCAGTTTCATTTTCAGTTCCACTTTCTGCTGCTTCCATTTCTTTGTCATCAGCTATAAACTCTGCCTGTAATAAATTAGAATCTGAGCTTGAAGAGCTAGAGGTCCTCTCTTTCTTTATCTTATTCCTCTTGTTCTTATCTTGATCATAATGTTTGGGTTGTGAATCATCATATTCCACATCACTGTTTTCACCGGAAGAAGTACTATTACTTGAGCTTCCACTCTCTTTCTTGTATTCATCTTTGGATGGTTCAGCAGCTTGCATCTTATTTTCTGTGTTCATATCTCCAGTAAATGACTCTATATTGAAACTGCCTTTACTGTCCTCTGTCTTTTCCTCTGACAAATTATCAATTTGTTTGACATCATTTTCTGACTTGGTACTATCCTCTGAAGTGCTACTGCAGTAACTGCTTTTTCTTTCTTTCTCAATTGCATGATCTGGTATTTTAACCTTAATATTCTGACTATCATCTTCGATCCCCAAACACAATTTTGCAGAACTGTCAATATTTTCCTCTGAACTATCACTAGATGAACTGTATCTTCTTTGATTCTGTGCTGATTCAGTTAAAACAATCATTTCAGGTTCAACAGATTCTTCTATGCTTGTGGGTACATATTTACCAATTGCTTTCTCAGGTACTGAAATCTCATGAGAATCATTTATCTCTGCATTCAAAGTGATACTTGTGTGCCTATTTAAAGCATCAGAGTTCTCAGAATCTGAAGACTGACTTGAGCTTGACGTGCTAGAATATCTTCTTATTGGACCAACTCTTTCACTTTCAATTACAACAGGTACAGAAACTATAGGTTCGAAAACAACATTTTGAACAGTTCTGCCTTCATCAACTTCCATCAATTTTGTATCAGTATCAGGCAGTATCTGGACTGGTTTCTCTTCCAATTCAATGACATCACTCTGAACTGAATTGACATCAAACTGTTCTGGAACCCAGATCTCTTTTTCCTTATCTGTTACAGTCAATCCTGCAACTACCTTTATTGAAGATTTCTTTTGGTTTCCACCAAAATCATGACTGCTGTCTGAACTCTCAGAGGAACTGTCTGAAGAACCAGACTTACTAGAATCATCATCTGAGGTAGATTTCAATTCTTTTGTTATTTCAGCATCTTCAGCTTCACATAATTTAATTTGTGCTGAATCATCTGTTAGATTTGCAACAGCCTTGTTATTTACCACTTCATATTTTCCTATATCATTAACCGGTACTGCAATTTGGTTTCCATCTTCAATACATTTAAATATTTCATGACCATTATCTGACACTAATTCTCCTTGTTGATTAGTTACATCATCATCTTTCAAATATTTCTGTTCGGTTTCTTTTGCAATATCTTCTTCATCACTTTCACTGTGTTCTCCATCAGCATGATACTCTTTATCTTCTGCACTCTCAAATAAAAGTTTTTCTGGTACTCGACACGTTAAGTCATCACTTTCAATTACAACTGGTCCTTCTCCTGGAATATCTATGCTTATAACATGCGCCTCTTTTGAATCAGATGACTGTGATGATTTGTTACTGCCAGTAGATGTTTTTCTGCTTTTGTCATCAGACTTGTCATCAGCACTTTTATCTTCCTTCTCTGTGTTAAACTTATCTCCCCTAGTATTTGTACCACTTGCATTTGATCCTCTATCATTTTCATCATCTTTGTCTGAATCTGTCTCACTAGATTCTGAACTACTGGATGATACAGATTTTTGCCTTTTCTTTTTCCTCCTTTTTCTTTTCTTCTTTTTCTTTTCATCTTCTCCTGAGTCTGGAAGTGCAGGGACTACATCTCCTGATGCACTCTTCTCTTTTGTCTCTTTAACAATATCATTTAATGCCTGTTTCTCATCAAAACCAACATTCATACACTTTGTACTATCTTCTGCATCTTTTTCTATGGTGCATTTCATGGTTTGATCATTTCCTGTGCCTTTTATATATGCAGCATCTAGATTTATGATTTGATCAGAGTTATTAGCATCACATGGGATATTGTTGACCACTTCTTTTTTAACATCTGAATCAGAATCTGCAGATGAAGAACTTGTTGATGAATGTCTATTTTTCTGATCCGATTCTTTTTCTTTACATTTGCCAATCAGTGAATTATCTTCTTCACTTTGTTTTCCTGGAATAGAACCCTGAGAAATGCTTTCTGTTCCACTTTCATCATTTGATTCAACATTGGGTTTATCTAAACTTTGTGCACGAAGAATATTCTCGTATTCCTTTTTAATCTGTTTTGCATCATCATCTGAACTTGATGAACCCGAGGTTGACTGGATTATTTGATTTCTTTTGCTATCTTCAAAGGTCAAGATTTCTGTTTTTGGATTTACTACTAATTTCAATTCATTCTCTTCAACATTTTCACTAAGTTTTTCTGCAACTCCTTCAACTGTTGTTGAAGTATCACATGGATCTTTTTCAACATCAGACTTTACTCCATTTGCAAAACCTGGTTGTTCATCGGTTGGACCAGCACTTAGGTTTTTGTCTTTTACAGCAATGTCCATACTGTTACTTGCAGATTCTTCATCACTCTTCATATCATGTTCTAAATCTCTAATTATAGATTTAAGACCTTCTTTCAATTCTTCTTTCTGAATTTCTGCAGATGATTTAGAAGAAGGGGATGATGTTGATGAACTCTGCTTGCTGTGATTATTTTCATCAATATCAGAGCAAATGTTATCTAAGTCACTGCTGGCATCTGCCTTTTCTATCAGTTCTTGCGATGTTCGAACATTTCCCTTTTCAGAATTTTCAATATCTTTTTCTGGTCTTGGAGCACTTTCAAGTGTTTGATTACTCAGATGTATTTGATCATCACTGATATCAGTTTCACCCTTCACAGCTTTAATCTTCTGGTTAGGAGTTGAGGACGGACTTGATTCATCACTACTTGTTGAAGATGATGATGAGGATGACAAACTTTTCTTTCTATTGTCAAATTCTGGAACAGACTCTTCCACATAATTATCTTTAATCAGTACTGACTGATTGGGTGTCAATTCCACAATGTCAGTTTTAGAAGGGCTTTCTTTTCCATGCATATTTGTTTCACTTCTATCTGTACTAGCTGGTTTAACCCTAGATTTCACTAGTCCAAATATGGAATTACATTTTCTAATCGCTTCTTCTTGTTCTTCTTTGAATTTTGATCGCTGTTTGTTCTTTGATGGATTATTTGGTTCGCTAACTACACTATCATCAATTTGTTTTTCTTTTTTCTCAGTATCACCGACCTTTAATTTAGCTCCAGTAACTTCAACAAGATCAATTTTCTCAGGTTTATTTTTTACGGGAGTTAACTCTTCTTCATTGCTTAATATATTAGTTGAAACACTCCTTCTGTCTGGATTTGCTGTTTCAACATTTGCAACATTCTTGGCAACAAAAACTTCAACTATCATAGGCTTTACACTCTCTTTTGGTTTTGGACGTGCAATGTTTTCAACAATAGAGAGAATTGATGATTTCTTTTTCCCTTTGGGAGGTTTTTTGTCTAGGACTGTTAACGAGTCTTTGCTAGCATCTGAAGTATCACTTTCACTGTTATTTTCAGATGATTTTCTGGTTCTAAAATACTTTTCAGGAACTGGTGAATCTGACTTTTCCACTATTTCACGCTTTTCCTCATCAGTATCTTGTGCATAAAGCGGTTTAACTTCAACCGGTATTTTCTGTTGATTCTTTGTCGGTGTAGGTGGTCTTGAGGAAGAGTCCGATTTAAAACTATTACTTCTTTCAAGTTCTTTTTCCTTTTTTCGCTTTTCTTTTTCCTCTGGGGATAACTGCTGTGAAATTGGTCTTACCTTTACTTCAAATGAGTTGTGCCTCTTGACTTTTGGTGATGGGGGTTTCTTTGCTGGATCTTGCCAAACATTTCTTACTCTATCGCCATCTTTGTCTCCAGGATCAGGTCTCGTTGGTGAGGATAAGGATAATGATCTCCTTGGTGACTGTCTCCTTTTTAAAGATTCTTGTCTCCTTAATTCACTCTTCTTATCTGTTTCTTGCTTTTCTTCATCAGATAGTGTGGGTTGTTTTTCTATAGACTTTACTTTAATGTCAACTTTATCTTTTAAAGAATCCCTTCTTTTCTCTACTGTTCCATCTTTCTCCATTATATTATCATTCTTGTTAGTATCATCATCAAATGATTTATTTGAAATACCTGGTCTTTCTTCCAATGGTCCAATATCTAATTTAAGCTTTTCCTGTTTCTTTCTATGGAACCTTGGTGGAGGTATAGGTGGTTTATCTTTATCTTTATTTCGTTCTTTCTCTCCTGTTTGATACATTAACTCTATTGACATCGGTCTCACTGCAAGTCTTTTATCTTGCATGGTGTGTCTTCTTGTTATTGGTCTTCCAGCAAAAACAGAAGCAGGGTTAACCTCTGCTTTCTTTGTATATACTTCTATCTCTAAATCTGTCTTGCTTTCCAAAGTTTTCTTCTGCCAATCAGAAGGAGTTATGTCTGGTACTTCAGTATCATTATTTTTATTTACAGGAGAGAGCAACTCATTGTCACTTACTGGCGATGAAATTTCTTCTTTCGGCTTTGAAAATGAACCTTGTGATATTTTCCTGATATATTCAGCAACTGAACCAGGAGCAGGCTTTTCTGGAAGACATTCATGCAGTTTCTTTAAGTGTTTTTGTTCTTCAGATGGCGATGTCGGAGACTGAAGAAATGGTGAAGATATTTTCTTCCTATGGACAATTTCAGAAAGAGGAGAATGATTCAACTTACTCCTGTCTGGTTCTGTATTTGTTGAAGACTTCCTTGAAAACATCTGCAATTTACTCCTAAAGCCTGAATCTGAATCAGATGACCCTTCAGGCTCATTAGAATCTTCGAACTTTTTCTTTGTTGGTCTCGTGGAGTACTGAAGTTTTCTGAACATTGCTAATTTCCTGGCCTTTCTCTCATCTGTATCTGGTGTAGATGGAGATGAATTTACAGGACTGTCATCCTTCTTCTGGACTTCTTCTGAGTCTAAATCATTTACGTCTAATTTTCTTTGATCTTCCATCTTTGAAGTTATAGACTCTGCCATTTTCTTTGACATCATTGCTGCTTTTTTCATTAAATCTGTATTAACTTCTGCAAACAGTCTTGGCTTTTCAACTTCCTTTTCATTTGACACTTTTTCTTCTGATTGCAGATCTGTCTCTACTGACTCTGTGGCTAGCTGTGGTACCACTTTATTATCATATGCTTTACATGACCATTCTAGTTTTACATCAGGTACAGCAGGTTTTGCAAAAATCTCTTCCTTTTTAATAAGATGTGTTTGATTGTTACTTTCTTGAGGCTTGTTTTCTTCAAAAACATCAGATATCTCTGGTTTATCAGAAATAGCTAATGGAAGAAATTCAGTTTGTTCTGGCATTATTTTCACTTCAGCATTGACAATACTTGAAGTATTTTGATCTATAACCTCTGTCACTTCCAGTTTTTCATTTTCAACCACCTTTAAATCTGAGTGTTCAGCATAATGTCTATCTTCTTTCGGGTCCAATTGTGTTTCAGGCTCATCATCCTCCGACTCTGAAGATGACGAAGATGAACTTTTACCCTCATCTACAAGTTTTCTCTTTTTTATGTATGTGGCTGAAACATCGGGAATTTCATGACTCACTTCAATAAAAGTAGAGTCATTTTCAACTGCAGTTACATCTGTTTCATCTCCCTTTGCAGACTCAGACGATGATGAAGATGAACATGAGGAATGTTTTCTTTCTCTGTCTTTTGATTTTATAATTTGTTCAGGTTCTAGGTCTTCTTTTGAGGTATCTTTGTCATCTATGTCACACGATGATGAGGAGGTAGATGATGAAGATTTCCTTTCTACGTCTTCTTGCATTTCACTTTCTTCATGTACTGGATCTTCATTAACACTTTCTTTGTCATCTATGCCTTGTGCTTGCTCAGATGAAGATGAAGATGCAAAATATTTCCTTTCTTTGTCTGCTGTGTTTTCTATCTCTTCCATTGAAATCTCTTTGTCATATATGTCTTCCTCTGGCTCGAATGATAATAAAGTGACAGGAGACTTATATTTTCTTTCATTGTCTTCTGAATTTTCATCATGTTCAAGAACTGCATCTTCATCTATAGCGTCTCTTTTTGGCTTGCTCAGATGATAATGAAGACAAAGATGATGAATATGCCCTCTCTCTGCCAGATGGTTTCTCATTTTGTCCAAGTACTACCTCTTCTTTGCAAGTGTCTCTGTCATCTTCCTCTTCTCCTGGCTCTGTTGAGGATGATGATGTTGAGGATGATGATGAGTTCTTCCTTTCTCTTTCTCCTGGTTTTCTACTGTCTTCAAGTGCTGGATCGTCCCTTAAAGTTTCATCGTTGTCAATGCCTGTGTGCTCTGCATGCATTTTTGGCTGCATTTCAGATTTGTTCCTATCTAATTCCTCATCACTTGTGTCTGACCCAGGCTTTATGTATAAAACTTGTGGAGGGCCTTCAACTGGAAGAGCTGGTGCCTCACCTTCACTGTCTGAGCTAGAAGCTGATCTGGAGTGATCAGACAAGCACGATTTTCTTGAGTTTTTCTCTGAATTCTCATGAAGTAGCACTTTGCCTTGTTCTGGTAATACCTCATTATAATCTTCCAAATTTCCCTGTGTCTTACCTTCTTCATCACTAGATTCAGATGATGAAGAGCTACTAGTTGATTGTATAGAGATAGGTTGTGCTTCTAGCAATTTTTCTGCCTTCTCATTTCCAAATAATTTTTTATCACTCAGATTGGTGTTTACACTCACATTAATCGGCTGGATATCTTCATCTTTTTTATGAAATGATGGATTTAAATCTTCACTGGCAGGTAAGTCAGGCAATGTATTACTCAAAGCATCATTTTCTGATGAAGTTGGATCAATATCATTATTAGTATCAGAATCAGAATCTGATGAGGATGATGACTGACAGTGTCTTTTAATTTCAAAATCTTCAACATCTTTTTCTACATCAGACGCTTCATTTGAATCAACAACTGATTTCTTTTCCATCTCTTCGTTGTTAAGCTCAATGGAATCAGAATTTTTCTTGGATACTTCATCATCTGTATCAGAGCTACTTGATGAGTCACTTCCATCTGATATTTTTGAGCTCTTGTCCAGTTGCGGTCCTGATCTATCAATAGCAGTCTCATTGTTATTAAGCTCTAATATAGCGTGAATTTCTTTTTCACATTCCCCTGATTTTCTTGAAGCAACAGTTTCCATTGCAGCAGGACTGAATTTTTCATTGTCAGAACCTAGAGTTGATTGTACGTTCGTACATTCAAGTTTTTCATATTCTGTTTCTTTAATTTCTGCTTCATTGGTACTCTGCTTATCTGTCTGTAAATCAGTAATTTCACTGACAGGAAGATCTATCTGCATTTCACCTGGCACTATCTTAATTTCAACACCAAGGTTATTTGGTATTTCCACCTGAATTTGATTTTCAATGTCAACTTGAGGCTCATCTGATATAAGATTTTCATTTTCCATCTCTAACTCACTCTCAACTTCCTTGACAATGGAAGGAAGTTCTCGTGTGATTTCAGCAATAAGCTCTGGATTTGATTTCACTTCATGAAAAATATTTTCAGCAAGTTTTGCAGCAAAACTTTCCTCTACATTTGTCTCGTTGTCAGATGAGGAATCATTACTACTAGAACACTCTTTCAGTTCAAATGATTTATTTACCTTTTCATCATCTAATGTTCTAACATATTCCTCATTTTCCAGTTCTGTGTGTTCTGAAGACATTATTTCATAGTCTGAACTGTTACTTGATTTGCTTTCAATAACATTTACATTTACTATTTCAATATTTCCTTTATTAAGCTCATCATTTAACAAATCTACTGTTTCTTGAGAACATGTGTTACTTAATGGCCGTGATTCTGAGCTATGTTCTTTATCTAATTCATTTGCATCAATTTCAGTATCCTTTTCCTCGGCTGCTGGTGTCAAATTCATAACTGTTTCTTTTAATATTTCTGTAGTAGCAGTTCCAAAACCACTATCACTTCTAAGAAAATCTGGCTTATCTTCATTCTCATTACCAATAAAACAGTCCCCATTATTCTCTATTTCAATTTTATCTTCATCTAATGTCAATGACATTTCATTACAAACATTGCTGTCTTTCTTAATTTCACTTGGTTTTGAATCACTTATGCTTTCATCCTCACTCTTTTTATCAGAATTATTAAAATTTTCTGTATCATCACCAATAGTTGTGGCAGCAACTGCAGTTATTCCAGCACATACAACTGCCTGCAGTACAGCACCTTTCTTTGCAGACTTTATATCTTGAATTTCATCGCTACAAGCTTGATTAAAGGTTTTCGAATCATTATTTTCACTCTTAAGTATTTCTAGGTTGCCTTTGTATAGATCATCAATGTCATCATTAAGGTCATCTTCATTGTCAACATCTATTTCCAAATCTTGAGTTTCCTTCCCTTTGTGTTCTTTTTCCATGATAGGAATTCCTTCATTTTGTAAATTTGGTCCATTTGAAGGTTCAGGTGTTTGTTTTTTCACACTGTCAATGTTTTCATTTTCTCTGTTAGTATCTACTTCTGAATTAGCTAGAACTGGAACACAGCCAGGCCAACCTTGTGGCATTTCTGGAGGATCATACATAGGCTTATCTTTGAAGTGTTCATAAAACTCTGCAAGATACGTTGCCATGCTTAATCTATCTGGTGCTTCCATAGTTACCATGTCAACAGGATCGAGGTATTTCGGAATTTCAAACTCCTTCTCGGCTACAGTAAATGCTAAATTGTTGTTATAGTACACATTTTCTGGCGAAAGAGAATAGAAGTCTATCAGGTCTGGTCGAAAACGATTGATCAGGGCACATAGAGCAAGACCATTTTTCCAAGAAGAAGTCATGTCAGTTATCTCCAGACCCTCGTATCCGTCTGTCACCTTGCGACACCACCTATATAATCCTCTGACTTTTCCGGGCATTTTTTAGTGTTTGCTAAATAACCTCACCCCAAGAAATTCACAGACGTCCAAAATAATTTCATGCACAAGCTTCAAATAATCCACTGAAAGTTTGGTTCACTTTGCTTTTCTTTCGAATTTCAGTGTACTTCATCCTTGAACAATGCACTTGTTCACCAGGAAACTATGTTAATATTTAAATCCAAATTTGTATAATTAATGCCTCTGTTTAGCATTAAGTTGTTAAGTGTTTATGTAAAAGTCCACAGGAAAATGCACAGAGTTAAATCCTGGTCTGCAAAAAGATTTCAATTAAAATATATCTGCTAAGAGCAAAACTTGATCATTGGGCTATCAACCTCAAATCAAACATCATTCAATAAAATGTCATAATTCTTGAAAATATCTATCTAGAGGAATCCAAAAACGACATCCTACATTTTGTGTTTCATATATACCTGTAAGAAGTGAAGCGTTTTAATGAAATAATATCACTTGTACTGATACTCTTATTTCAATTACAAAAAGTGCAGATTTCCTTTAGTTGTACCAACTAAACATTTCCTGATTTAGCAGTCCACATGATAGCTGTGTTTTGCTCTAAGCAGTATATTTTGTCAGCAAAAACAATCATCTTACAGCAAAAAACAATCCGTTCTTCACTACATTTTACATAATCAGCACCTATATTTTTAAACAAAATTTTCACAAAGATTATTCCACAAGAATACTTGTTTTGATTTACTTGTAAAAAAAAATTAAAACTAAATTTATCCAAATCTATTCTATATCTTGAACAATCCAACTGTCACAAATATATTTTACAATTATTGTTAATAATTCTGTATACAATGATTAACCTTTCCCTCAACATCAAAAGACATATTTAAAATACTTCAATGAATACTAGCGGATATCTTAGAATTTACAAATGCTTTTTTATCAGAGTCAACCCTTCAACAAAATCCACACCTATCACTTTCAAGACCTCAAAACCCCAGGATTTAAGGAACAAGACTCCATCCTTTGATTGTTTATTTACTCCACATAAATGTTTACAATGATAAATTTAAAATTACTTGACAAACATTAAACAAATTGTTACTCTCCTTGATCCTATGTTTATCACACTTTAAAGATCTATAAAGCTGTAAATATTTTCCTGTGTTTAAGAAGAAATGGATCCATCAATTAAGGGTTAAACTGGAACAATACATCATCCTACACTAACGTTTATGGGACAAACCCCATTCAGGTTTTATTCAATCAAAATTGAAAATCAATCTCTGTATTGTTTTATTGTTAAACCAACTAAATTCTCTCATGGCTTAAAGATACTGAAACTTTTATCTAATTCTTTATCTGTAACTTGACTATTGAAGAAATTTAATACATATATCTGATGCATCAGGAATCCTTAGGGGTTACCCCCCTAACAATAGTACAATATGCATCAATTTACCCCTTGTTGAAAATAATACAAATTTCTAGTCTCAGCGTTATGTACTGTTTTTACTTCAGTCTTCAGGATCTCATGGCCTCTTTAATTTTTTCCAAGTTAAACTATTTTTAACATTTGTATTCTTGCAGTGTTGCTAAAATACTCTTCTGTTTTTTGTTTAAAGAATTTTCTAAGTAATTAGTTTCTGGCTTAAAGCCTTATTAACAACCTCATTTAACTTCATCATACAATAATTTCAAATGTGCATACTTTTTTAATTTGTAAATTACTCTAACGTTGAAATTTTATTCCTTCACCAAAATTGTGTCACTTTAATTATGATAACTATTCCATTAAATTTCCCCAAAACAACTGTAAAACATAAACATGAAATTATTACAACAGAATTAAACCTATTGTTTGTTTAATTTAAAGGCCCAATTCGAATATCTAACAAGGCCAAAAATAGAACTGCAAAGCATAAACAAGAAACATTTTAAGAAAACAGATTGATAATTCATTTCATTTTAGGAAATTATTTCATATTAACTGTCACATATTATTATCATATTTAAATATCTAACAAGGAAGTGTATTGATAAACTATCTCACCTTCTCTTGACAATTTACATCTTAATTTTTTTAACCTATTAAAATGATGAATTAGGAACTTTGACTGATACTACCCTCTGGGTGTAAATGTGAAAGTTTTGGTATGCATCAAAAACATTTTTGGAGACTGCATTTTGTGCAGCATTTCCTATGTTCACAGAATACAGTACTTGATATCATTAACAGCTGAAAGCAAAAATAAAGTCCCTTGTTCTCAAGTGTTTAAAAAACAGCAATTAGCAGTTCAATGACTTTGAAGAGTTTTCAAAATGAATGGGAAAGGCAACTTAACAATCTTCTACATTTTAACTTCATTCGGGGAAGGAAATTATGAACTCATTTGCTGCAAACTTCCGAAGCAGAAGGCAAAACTCAATTACACTTGTTCTTTTCTCTTTCAGAATAATCAAATTACAGTCTGCTGTTCTTAAATTAACCACAAGAAGCAAAAAAATTATAGATTCCAATTAGTGAAAAACTTTTCTCCAGTAATAAACACAAACACAGAGTTAATTTCACTAATCTTGATAAAACAAGATCTCCTTACTATAGTGAATGGTAACCAAGGTATTCCAAATGATCTCACTGTCAATATATGCACGGTCATACAGACATTCCTTTTCCACTACAAAATGTCACATACATTGACAGAATACTTTCTCACACTCCTCGAAATATGTTTACTGTATCAAAGCACTGAAAGTACTGATAGCTGCGTAGTTTCCTGCTTTTTTTTTTATTAACATTATTACCTTGAAGACTTTGACCCTAAAATCTACTGCAAAATCATGTAAGATATGCTTTTGTAATAAGCGGTTTTTTTCCCTGTACTCTGTAAATGTAAAGGTTTGTCTTCAAAAAGTGACATATATTTTACGCAAAGCACTGCTTTTGCACGCTAACAAAACTTGCCTTCAAGATGCATCTAAGGTTTCTATTACCACTGCCCACCCTGGTATATTTCAAATATTTATACAGTAACACATATAACATCCCCCCACCATCCCAAACCTATTGAAGTGGTGTAATTGTAACCCTGATCTATGTTATATATCCTTTGCACACCGGCATATTTTGTTACACACTCGACAGACATGCATGTGTTTTTGTAAACACTGTACATCACGTTATGGCTACTTTCGGTTTACTGCGCGTGTTGTATATGTCAGCAAATAGATTGAGCTGTAACATGAAAGTAAAATTTCCATTGGGCCACCTACAGAGGTCATGCGCAAGTGTCACCCTGTCTGCCAACCTACGCATGGACTTCTTTTTTTTCTTTTTTCTTTTTTTGCTAACGAGAGGTCAATTTCAAGCGTTCTCATAAGATGTCAATATACCTAGGTTTGAGTACGACATGTCTGCTTTATGTCTGTGAAAAAATATTTGCACGCTCTCAAAACACTATCCCACAGGGGCCGTATCAACGTTGGTAAAATGAAAATTTTCAAAGCTGGTAAAATTGTGTCCAAGGTCATTTTCAAGGGCTGTGTTAAAGTGTCAGCATTTGCCTCGGACGTCTGAGTTTTCAACATTCAGGAGCTATCCTTTTTCTCGAAAAGTATGGTAACTCCTTTATGGAAGGCCAACCGCTAACCCGTATACGGTTTTATGTTACAGGCGTTCAAAGTTGTACCCTCTCCTCATCCCCCAACTAAAACTTCTCCAGCTAATTTTGGATTGATCTGATCCGGGTCGGGGGGAGAGGTGAATATCCACGTCGGTCTAGGCAAGACACAGATAATTTCACACAGCCCCTGGGTCAGTATGATTGGCTGACAGCGATTAATGTAAAGTTTCAGACGTTTCATAATCAAGACTAAAAAATTAATAGTCACTTGTATGCTTCATTGTTTTCTTCTATTTCTAACAATTACATCCACACTTGTACATTTAACAGTCAAATATAGTTTGTATCTCGTAAACTATTACTCTCAAAGCAGCAGCTGTCTATGTTCATTATACCATTATAAAATAACTTCATAACTAATTTTTTTTTTATAAAGTAGAATTTTCATGTAAATTGCTTTCAAACAAAATTGTCCATATAATTATAATTACTGTCACTTAACAGTGTATGCCAGTAGCTTCCATTTCTACTTTGTAAAAATACAAATAATTATAAATTATACATAACTGAAGGAAATAATCATTGAAAATTCCTTTCCATTGTAAAATATACCATTCAAAAGAATCAGGACACTGTTATTTGATACACACATTTGAAGAATGATTTCCTGTTTAAAAAGAATATTCTCTGACTGTCCTGTTTTACTTTATTGTAATTTAAGTCTACTGTTGTCTATGTTTTGGTCTAATCTCTTAACATGGTCTATTTGCAGTCTTGTTGATAGTGTCTATATTTGTTTAAGTGCAATCCATTACATTTTAATCCTATCTGAAACATATCATTAAACTAAAATTCACTTTAATCATGAAATTCCACAGTTAATGTTAACATACCATAAATGCATAGCCTAAACCTCATGACAATTCAACTGAAAATTAATGGCCATGTTATAATATAGTTATGCATATTTTATGAGTGATAATGTATATTTCTCTAACACGTATCTGTATCAACACACGTGTGTATAACAAGCAACAAATTGTATGGGTGATTTATTTTATGGTGTGAAATTGTTACCCTTTTTTTACCCTAAAAAATGTGCAAAATAAATATGCAGTGTTTCAAATAGCCATATACTTTATATATATGTCGTTTTTGATCTGATAAACATGAACAATGTGTGTGGTTTTCAAAAAAAAGATTTATACTTATTTATTTATTCTTTACCATAAAACAAGTTCTTATACTTTATATTAATAGCTCTTAAGACTCGCACTTCAGATAGTTCTGCCTTGCAAGACAAGGAATGAGAAATTATTGAGTCTTGCCTAAAAATACTAATGGGGATCAAACCTTAGGGACCATAAGTAAAAGAAATTGGCAAAAGGAAGTAAACATTTCAAAAGTTTTACAACAAGAGCTGTCAGTAGAGAGCGCTAGACTATTCTCAGTGATTGACAATATAAAATAATATCCATCCTGGAACTTTAACGTAAATTCTAAGTAGAAAAAGGGGCATAATTCTGTCAAAAGGCTTGATAAAGTTATCTCCTCCTGTGTACAAGTTTGGGGCATGATGGTGAACAAGTGTGCAAAGTTTCAGCCAGATTGGTGGGTGGGTACGCAAACTTCATAATTCAAAGCCAGATGACAATTGAATTGGAAAATATTTGATGGGGCCCCCCCCTGGGCGGGGGTTGGGGGCATGATGGTGAACAAGGATGCAAGTTTCAAAGCCAGATGTCAAACTTTAATTTTGGGTGGTACGCAAACTTTCTAAGTCGAAAAAGGGGCATAATTCTGTCAAAATGCTTGATACAGTGACCTCCTCCTGTGTACTTGTTGGGGGCATGATGGTGAACAAGCAGGCGAAGTTTCAAAGCCAGATGTCAATGGACTTTGAAAATATTTGAGGTGGTACGCAAACTTTAACGTAAATTCTAAGTAGAAAAAGGGGCATAATTTTGTCAAAATGCTTGATAGAGTTACCTCCTCCTGTGTACAGGTTGGGGGCATGATGGTGAACAAGTGTGCAAAGTTTCAAAGCCATATGTCAATGGACTTTGAAAATATTTGAGGTGGTACGCAAACTTTAACATAAGTGGTTACGCCAACGCCGACACTCGTGTGACTAGGATAGCTCTCCTTATTCTTCGAATAGTCGAGCTAAAAAATGACATTTCATCCTGGTGACATTTGACCACATAAGTATTATACAACCTATTTAAGACTAATTTAATACAGTACATCTCATTATTCATTACATAATCTAAGTAATTAGCATTAGATACCAATTAAAGTTTACAGACATTTGAGTGGTATGTTTGGACATCTTTTTATTGAACTTACAATGTAACATAAAGTATCATTTTAAGAGTTATATTTCATTTTACAAATAACTAAATAAACATTAACTGAAAGTTAATTGGTGTGTCTGTTTATTCATTGCAAGATTGTTGTATTAGACCCAATAAGGTAAAACACTCTTTGCAAATACTTTAAGGTTGTTTTTTTTCTGACAGATTTTTTACTTGCCATTGGCAGTTTTTGATATGTTTTATGTTGATAAGTCATTGTTTTTTTGTCGGTGTATTCACTGCCAGTGGCGATTTGGATCACTTTCTTATGTAAATCCAACACATTGTCAATAAATGTTTGCAGAAGTTGGTAATGAAATTGATTTATTTAGTACAACTGTCCTATTTGACAGGGGTATACAAGCAATTTGCTCGTTCTGTTGTGCTTTGATTAATGAATGTATTTCTTCTATTCACAAAAAAGGTGTTATTTCAGTTAGATCAAAATGTGAACATTTTGATAAAATATACCCTAGATATTTTAACAAAATAATTATCTTACCATACATACATGACCTAGATCCCATATTTAAAGATTTATAAAGACTTTCTGCAGTACATCACCTTAATATGTATATAACTATGCTTTCCATTAAATGTACCTAAATTTCAGTACAACTGCCTTCATGAGTCTGTCATCTAAATTAAGCAGTCACCTGCCTTTAGCATGCAGTCAGTCTTGATGTAGCTGTTTTCATATCAAATATAATAATAATAATTCAAGATTCTGAAGGAGCAGTTCACATTCTGTTTTAGGACCTTAGATTTATCTTTCCATTAGCATTAAGACATCTAAAATTTGTGGAGCATTCACAGTCCAGATTTAAATACAAGTATAGCCTTTTAAAATTCGACTTGATCACTAAATTTCATCCAACGCCAGCAACCTGCTAAAAGTGATCACTTTCTAAATGTATCCTTTGACACTTTAAGACATAACTCACTGTTCACAGATAGCTGAAGTATGCATCTTCGTTGACAAACTTTGTGGTGTTCTTTACAAATTAATTGATTTTCTCATCTTTATGCCAACAGAAATAATGTCTACATCCATTGTCTAATTAACACAGTAAATCCATTTTGTTTCAAATCCATCTTTTAAAAGAATATTATAAGAATCTACTTTTAAGCTATTTTGTTACTTTATTACATCTATTTATTTATTTCAACATGTGTAATAAGTATGTTTCGGCTAAGATATTTATGACCTTAAACACAGAAAACTTTCACCTAATTTCTTTTTTTCCTTGCTTTTAGCGACATAATTTGAATAACAACCCTATAACAATGTAACAAACAATTTGAGTGATCTGACAAAAAAGTTGTATGAAAAATACACTATACAACTGACAAACTAAACAATAACAGATTTCCTACACATGAAATTGAAATTATGAAAGAACACCTCCTGTTGTCTGTATTGCATTTAAATTTCACAATTTATGTAGAAAAGGAAAAATTTGCTTTTCCCTTTTAAACTGTCATTCTCGCTTTGTAAAATTTATCAAGAAGAATTTATAACTATCTCAAATTAGAACTTGATAAGATGTTATGCAGGTGGGCTGATTGTAAATTTTGTGCCTTTCAGATTAAATAAACTGTTTCAAGACTGTGAAAGTAAAACAACCATTACGTTTTGTATGTATATATACTTGTATTGAAATTAAGTCTAATCGAACACTGGATCCCACTACCTTGAAAACCAAGTACGAGTCTCTTAAGAGAGGCAGTTCTGACCCAAAGTGCTGCCACAGGCCTCTACAACAAGTAGCAGCTTTTTTTTAAATTAATTAATTCTTAACTGCAAGATCTTTTATAATTCTATAATTACAAATTATTTTTAACTAAACTGACAATTTACATTACCTTAAAACTTTACATTTAAAGACATAAACCTTATAGTGCTCTTGACATATTTTACTGGTATTTAAACGGACATTTAAACAATAAACAACTTAAATACCATCAAACAATAGAGGCAAAGTGCATCATCACGTCTGAACATAAAAAAATAATATCCTGTAACTTTTTTTCTATACATTAAATCCACGTTCACCAAAATATTAATCAACGATTGAACACAAATGACGAAACAATACACAAATAAAAATCTTGTACAAAAAAAGAGAAAAACATGAAAACTACATGAATCACGAAATATCCATGTGACATTGACAGCAACAGTAACTACTTGGTTTTTACTCCCGTTACCAGACGCCCGGACTATTTTATGAGTATCCTCGTGAGGTATGCACAGGTGACGTAATTAACATTTACCACTGCCCACTGGCTAACTATGTCAACTGAAATTTTCATCAAATAAATCCATGAATTACATAATTATTCAATTCATTAATTTTGAAAATATGCATTTCATGATCTTGTCAGATTTTTTTCCTTTCTTTTTTTTTCAATTTCTTCTTTAATCATAGACAGATAAAGAATTATTACTGTTTATAGTATTAAACAATTGAATTAGTGAAATAATTAAATTTGTTTTAAAAATGTATTTTCTGAAATTATTATTTTTGTCTTCCTGTAAGAGGCTTTAATATCCAAAAGCACGTTCTCCAGAATAAACAGATATTTCCTGAATACAGAAGCTGATAGCCGCCTCTCTCTACAATTACACTGAGTCTTAGGCATGCTTATAGTGTTTGAAATTACTTTTTTGTCCAGATGTGCAGCACCTGACCAATTTATTTTCGTAAATGCATCAAACTGAATTTAAAATTTCGGTTAAATAGAAACAATCATGACTTTTGTTATTTTCTTCTTTAAGAAAACAAGAAAACACAGCTCCTTTTAAAATGCCATAGTTATAATGCAACAAGAGTTCACCTGCTTACACTATCTGGTTCAAAATTAGAAAATTGAAAAGATAAAATTTCAGTCAACTTGTAGATACAGTTTCAAACAGAAATCATTTGAATACATGATAAGTGCCTCACGCCTAATTTGACTTGAAAATTGACTTTTTTGTCATTAAATGTAGGGTCCTATTTAAGGTAAAAATAACAGCTAATTTTCACATAATTTGACTGGGCCAAAAACAGAGACAAAGTCCATTGATAAGTATAATGGGCCTTTTTATGTTGTTTTTTCCCAATTCTATCATTGTGGGCTCTAAATTATATCACTGTGTTCCCCTAAATTCTATCAAGGTGGGCCCCTAATTATATCACTGCTGGCTTCCCAATTCTATCACTGTGTGCTCACAATTCTATCAATGTGGGGTGGGCTCTAAATTCTATCAAAGTGGACTCCAAATTCTACGACAGTGGGCTCTTAATTCTATCAACGTGGGTTTAACAATCCTCTAGAAACCTAATATTTTCTAACATTTTATCTAAGTGATAGTGATCACTATCACCATTGCTCAAACATCCCTGCCTGTGATACCTGTACCCATAAGGAGGCTGCTTGAGACTCAGCAGACATAGCTAGAGCTTTCACTGAAGGTGATCCATACCCACACAATATGTCATGACTCATGATGATGATGATTTGTATCAGTGTATTAGAACTGGGAGCCTCAGCAGAGTTACCTGACTTGAGGATAAACAATATATACACTGAGAGCAAACATTACAATGTCATATACCCCTTCAACCAGAATTAGCCACTTTTAGAAAATGTAACTATACACATTTACATAATACTATATACTAATTGTTGTCATTAAACTTGCAAAGCTTTTTAAAAGTGATAAAGACAACTGCATAAATTATTTGACTGTATTACAGTAGTATATTTTAATATCAACCAGGTTGTTAAAGCTCTTCTACAACAGACAACTTATTCTGACTAAAATTTTAGAATTTCAATAACAATTTATGAATAATTTGCATCCAAGTGTAATATAACAACGACAAAGCATTGTAAAGTCTTCTCCAATTTCTTCTTAAATGCAACCACTGATGCACTTTTACCTTCACATAAAATCTAAAACAAGAAATTCAGACTCGAAATACATTCTGCAAACTTTTAAACATGTCGGAAATAAACACCTTGAATGACAATCTCTCCTCCAAAGAAACAAACTATAAAATTATGGTGCAGAACAGTTACGCAAGAATATTTGTCATTTTACATTAGATACCTAGTAAAGCAGCTGACCCAGAATACGTGAGTTAATAAATCAACAGTAAAATATAGTAAGTATTGTCATAAATAAAGTAGCTCATGCTTACATTGGCAATAAGAAACTCTTCAGGTGTAGAATATAAATGTATATTATTAAAAGTCAATGTTCTTTAAAACCAGAGAGTTCTGCCTTTGTGGTACATATAGATCCAAACCAATCTACGTATCTATGGTCAGATCAAGTAAACATAGGTGATTCCATTACCTTTCAATAGTCTGTTCAAATCT
Organism: Saxidomus purpurata; assembly: GCA_022818135.1. Taxonomy (NCBI): domain Eukaryota; kingdom Metazoa; phylum Mollusca; class Bivalvia; order Venerida; family Veneridae; genus Saxidomus; species Saxidomus purpurata. The sequence goes on from JAFMSR010000009.1 coordinate 3,296,855, forward strand.
AAAGGTACGCAAAAAAAGGTATAGCGCAAGAATTTTTTTTATCATTAATTGTTTACAGTCCCGGCCAACAATGGAATTCCTCCCCTGGTGAACTCACCAAGACCCCAGTATGACTCCCATGCTTATTGGTACCTAATAGATTTGAACATCTAGGGAGTTTTGTTTTACCTGACTGCAATACCCAGTCAGCTGAGCCAGAATTTACCAATCAAATATTATACGATGCAGACTATAATCAAATAAATTTGCATCTAATCCTGTTCTATCATACAAAGACATTAAGATCTTCTCCTTCAGCATTGTGAAGATTTATCTAAGGCTTGTCCACGAATTCCTACATGTCAATAAATAAATATTTACAGACAATAAAAGTACTGATTTCATCCTTGTAAAATTTTATAAACTAATGAAATTGTTTTACAATCAGTGTAAGTACAAACTATTTTCTTTCCTCTCTCAAAACAAAGAAACAACATTTATCCTTTTATACTTACAAATGTACACAAACATATATGATAAGGAACTCCAAATGTGTTTATTCAGTAATAAAGCATGGCAGAGTAAACATAACATTATTTTGACCAAATTCCACAAGACGCCAAACTGTGACTGTCAAAAATTATAGTGCCAATATATAGACATGTCCACTATAAACTATGACAAATTAGCCTAGTAACTTTTATGACCGTTGAAATGTAGAATGGCACAAAATAGTGAGAAAGGCTTGTTAATGGTTTTAGGGGGTAGAGGGTAGGGGTTCCCCTCGTTCTTTGTTTTACACATGTATGAACAGTATTTCAGTTATCTGTACTGATGCCTGGTTTATGTAACCATCATTCCTGGGTCGCAGCATTACTAGACTCTCATCCTCCGTAACAATCTGTCAACTTTCTCAGAGAAAGAGACATGTATATCTGGGAGCAAACCCGTGACAGTTTATCAGCGAGAGGTAAGTTTATACTGGTTAATTTATGCTTGATTGTGAACAAAGCTTGAAGCTTATAGAATCACTCTCAGGTCCGCTTCCTGGAAAAACCAGTACTGTTGTCATATGAGGAGGTAATGTCATGACTCCAGTGGGGCTTGAACCCACAACCTCCAGGATGAGTGGCAGACACCTTAACCTCTACACCATCGCTCCCCTTTTAGTGAGAGGTTAAGTAAAAAGATTCAGGTTGGTCACATTTGCCTCTCAACACATCATTCATACTGATTCGTTTCCTTTAAGAATTATTACTTTGTAAGTATATGCAATGAAATATGCATTATAAATAATATGTCCACCTTTGCTAGCCAATGTCACAGTTTCCGCAACAAATGACAGACAGTATGTCTAACAAGTCCATCATAACTACAGACAATATAAAACTATCTTGTTTAATACATATCGGTAACATTTGCTTTAATGCATTCCAGTCATAAACAGTTACTGATACTTGGGACAAAGTTTTTGCTAACCTGTTATTCACATTAAACCCAAAATCATATATATATATGTCTACTGTATTAACTATACTGTATGAATGTTATATAAAAGAAGATAAGCTGTATATGCTTAATTCTAATAAACTATATGTTCTGTTCTGTTCTGTTCTGTTCTGTATTAACGACCAAAGAAATGATTGTTATGTGTGCATTTAAGATATTTTGCTATTTCACAATTATCCAATTAACTTAAATTAACTTCATTTATTAGGAACTGGAACGTATGTACTATTGAACACTGAATTATGGGTATTTGAATGCTTCTGATTTTGTACACTGTATAATCACTTTACCACTTTCAAGGGAGATCACTCAATCCTGTAAATGAGTTTTATCAAACATGGAAAGTCCTATCTGAAAGAACAAGCAACCTACTGGAGATACGACCAGTATGATCTGAAGAACTGACCTACATGGCAGACAATAAATAATGTTAGGTGCACATGACAAGTGACCGTCTGACTGACCAGTCTCACATTATACCACCTCAACGTTATAACTGTCAACATTATACAGTTAGTCTCTACTGACCGCTGTCCAACAACATAGTAAACCAATGACTCGGGAGAAAACATGATGTAGGGACACTGACCTGCTATTTTATGATGACCTAATTTAAACTGCCAGTAATGAATAATTATAATATTAGTAAAATAATAATACAGTAAAGTTCTGCTATTAAAATCACCTGAATGGCCCGTTTATTACTAAAAAGGTCTTGATAAAAACACCCTTTCAATATTTAGACCACTTTAGTCAGTCCGAAGAGTGGTCTTATTAACCTCAGATTGTTTCTATTTACAGGGTATTAGGGAAACTTCATTCTTGTGAGTCTACAAAACTTTCCTATCAAATACATAATTATTTCATTTCTAAACTCAGGTCCTGAGACTCTTTTCCCCAATGATCCTGTACTTCATTTAAGTTTTTTTATTCACATATTTTTGTTATTTGAAAAAAACCTTGTACCATTCATTTCTCAGACTCCCTAAAGCAGACACGATTAATGAACAGTCTTAACCATAACGTTAGATCATTCACAATATTTAACTGTATTTACAGGTACACACTTGCCTCCAAAACATTTTACAAAAACTTGTATCTTTAACAACCTTGGACAGGCTTTTTGCTGATGAAAAATTACACAGCTAATATGATGAACTGTTTTTTTACACAATAAAAAATGACAAACAATCCTGAACACAACAGAAATTAATTAACTGGGAATGTCACAGGTGTTAAATAGCAAAAACTATCAAAACAGTAAATATATCTGCTGTATTTAACCTATTCAACATACTTGCAGACCTCCAACAGAGTAGATGCCTGAAACCCAACACTGCTACAGTCTTATTTGGAGCACTGAACTGTGAATGTACCTACAACATACAGGTGGTAGCTGAAGGGTCATTGTCAGACTATAGTGGCAAATGATTCCACCTTTGCCACCAGTGCAGATAATGATTTGCCAAAAACAACAACATTTTATAGTAATGACATTAAAAACTGCCTTATGAAGTAAAAAATGAACAATATTTGGGTACTGTTTATTTTTATCTCTGTAGTAAATAATTCAGTCTAATTTATGCATGAACATGATAATCATGATATTGTCACTGATCTCTCAGTCGGCCACTTACTGTGTAATCAGACTGATCAATTATAAAGTCTCATTAGAACATTAGATGTAAACAGATACCTGACTGAAACAACTGGACTTCATTTATTTGAAAAGCACGAGGGTTGAACTGTATACCCAAACTTCACAGTGAAAATATATAACACATTGTCAGTAGGTTACTTATTATCACCACTCCATATTTACTAATTGATGAAAAATTACTAAGAGCCACTGGACTGTCGTGTTGACATTTGTCAAGTGTACATAAATCCTGCTACAACATAAATAAACAGAAGGATAACCCCAAAAGACTGCTTATAAACTGAAAAGTTCGTAGTAACAGAATACCTTGCAAACAAACTAAAACTAGAGCTACACTAAATGGATAAACCCCCAAAAGACTGCTTTATAAACTGAGAAAGTTCGTAGTAACAGAATACCTTGCAAACAAACTAAAACTAGAGCTATCACTAAAGTGATTAATACCCCGAAAGACTGCTTTATAAACTGAGGAAGTTGTAGTAACAGAATACCTGCAAAAAAACATAAATAGAGATATTGTTCTTGGCAATGACCTGTAATTAGTCAAGATAAAAGTATGGTTCTTGTACACGCACTTCCTCCATTGTGCTGATGTGTTTGTATCACCTTCCATTACGTAAGTATTTATTTCCACTTGTTTTAGAGAATAAGATCACTTTTTCGATATATTTAGACCCGAAGTAAAACTGACACCGAGGAATCATGAAACAACGGTCTGTTGATAGTTACCAAGTTATATGATCACATAAATTCAAATATACTGTAATATATTTTATTCTAGACCTGGGAAAACAAGCTTTTGAGTTGAGGCCACGTAACCATGACCTTTGACCAATTGACCTCAAAAGAATAGGGACATGACTGTCATCACCAACCTCCACACCAAATATGAAGACAGTGGGCTAAAGGACTTTTAACTAATTCAGGGCCGATAAGCAAAATCAAACAAACAGAAAAGTGATTCCAGTATGTCCTCCTTACAACTTTGTTGTAGGGGAATTGGTCATGAACAAACTGAACAAACTGCATTGTGGACAGGCATTCTTAAGAATATTAGCAGACTAGCTTTTTGAAGTCAAGGCCCCTGTGACCTTGACCTTGACCTGGTGACCTCAAAATGGATAGGGGTCATCTACAATCAGACTAACCTCCATGCCAAATATGAAGACTGTGGGTCAAAGGAATCTTAAGTTATTGGGCAGACAAGCTTTTTGAAGTCAAGGCCCCTGTGACCTTGACCTTTGACCTGGTGACCTCAAAGTGGATAGGGGTCATCTACTAATCAGGACTAACCTCCAGCCAAATATGAAACTGTGGGTCAAAGGAATCTTAAGTTTTGGGCGGACAAGCTTTTGAAGTCAAGGCCCCTGTGACCTTGACCTTTGACCTGGTGACCTCAAAATGGATAGGGGTCTTCTACTAATCAGGACTAACCTCCATGCCAAATATGAAGACTGTGGGTCAAAGGAATCTTAAGTTATTGGGCGGACAAGCTTTTGAAGTCAAGGCCCCTGTGACCTTGACCTTGACCTGGTGACCTCAAAATGGATAGGGGTCTTCTACTAATCATGACTAACCTCCATGCCAAATATGAAGACGTGGGTCAAAGGAATCTTAAGTTATTGGGCGGACAAGAAAAAACCGACGGACGCCGGACGGCCGGACGGACAAGCTGATTCCAGTATACCCCCCTTACAACTTTGTTGTGCGGGGGTATAAAGAGATATTGTTCTTGGCAATAACTCTGTAATTTGTCAAGATGGAGTTATGGTTCTTGTACACTGAACTTTCTCTCATTGTGCTTGACCATTGTATGAAGTTGTATTGAATTCCAACCAATAGTTTTCGAATAATGCTCCGGACAAGTAAAAGTAACAAAGGGCAATAACTCTGAAATGAGTCAAGATGGAGTTATTGTTCTTTCGCACTGCACTTCCTCTCAATGTGCTCGACCATTTTATGAAGTTGTATTGAATTCCAACCAGAAGTTTTGAATAATGCTCCGGACAAGGAAAAGTAACAAAGGGCAAAACTCTGTAATGAGTCAAGATTGAGTTATGGTTCCTGTGCACTGCACTTCCTCTCATTGTGCTTGACCATTGTATGAAGTTGTTTTGAATTCCAACTAGTACTTTTCAATTATGTTGCAGACAAGGAAAAGTAACAAAGGGCAAAACTCTGTAATGAGTCAAGATGGAGTTATGGTTCTTGTGCACTGCACTTCCTCTCAATGTACTTGACCATTGTATGAGGTTATACTGAATTCCAACCAGTAGTTTTCAAGTAATGCTCTGGAGAAGAAAAATAACAAAGGGCAATAACTCTGAAAATACTCTAGATAGAGTTATGGTTCTTGTACACTGCACTTCCTCTCATTGTGCTTGATCATTGTATGAAATTGTATTGAATTCCAACAAGTAGTTTTCAAGTTATGCTCCGGACAAGGAAAAGTAACAAAGGGCAATTACTCTGTAATTAGTCAAGATGGAGTTATGGTTCTTCTGCCTGCAATTCCTCTCAATGTGCTTGACCATTGTATGAAGTTGTATTGAATTCCAACCAGTAGTTTTCAAGTTAGCTCCGGACAAGGAAAAGTAACAAAGGGCAATAGCTCGTAATTAGTCAAGATGGAGTTATAGTTCTTGTGCACTGCACTTCCTCTCAATGTGCTTGACCATTGTATGAAGTTGTATTGAATTCCAACCAGTAGTTTTCAAGTTATGCTCCGGACAAGGAAAAAGTAACAAAGGGCAATAACTCTGTTATTAGTCAAGATGGAGTTATAGTTCTTGTGCACTGCACTTCCTCTCAATGTGCTGATCATTGTATGAAGTTGTATTGAATTCCAACAAGTAGTTTTCAAGTTATGCTCCGGACAAGGAAAATGCAACAGACCGACCGACCGACCGACCGACCGACCGACCGACCAACCACCGGGTGACTCCTATATACCCCCCTAAACTTCGTTTTGGGGGTATAAAGAAATAATGTTGATTTATATAGCATTTTCTTGTCAGAGAATAAACATTTTAAAATTCTCTATAAATTAGAATGTTTCTTTCAAAAATTATAATTTTGTTATTGTTACTGCTGATCTTACTGTTGGTGACTATAACAATAAAATATATCATAAAATGATGATGAATGATGAGGGATGATGATCATGATGATGATGACTATTACAATGAAGACTACCACAATGATGATAATGATGGTGATGCTGGCTCTATCACAGTTTACAACAGTATATATGAAACAAGCTTAATACACAAAATCATAACACTGACACTGAAGACAAAAATAGTATACATCATGATGAAACTGATGCTGATGATGATGCTGATGATGACTTGTAATGATGATGATGTCAATGATGATGATGAAAATCATCACTATGACTGATTATGATAACAAAAGTTACTTCAGTTGTTTCGGATGGTATCAATATAACAATAGTACAACATAAAATTGCTCTCTCACCATGCTCACTCCGCTACACCTCTCTCACTAGCACCCTGTTGTTGTTGTTTTGTATGTATGCTGTCCAAACACAATATGAAGTATATATATGTAATGTTTTACTGGTGTACAATGATTCTGTTGTGTGTGATGCTTCATATATAAACATTTCACAATAACAGTTCCTGACAAGTACATCAAACTTAATGTCCAACTGTCAACTTTATCATTACAAAACAACTCAAATACTTCTATTATTTTTTGCAGAAAGGGTCATTTTTTTGTACATTTTTTTTACTTCATTTTCTACTTAATAGAAACATTTAATATACAAAAACAAACAATTAATGTAATTTGTAGCTTGTGTATTTATGAACATTCTACACAAACTTGTTCTATATACAAAAAATATGCACAACTTACAGCAGTCAAAAGAGGGCATAAACCAATCCCGTGATATGCCATTTAGCCTTTCTGCATGTTCTGTGGTGTAGTTATATGGGGGATTTTTCAAATCAAAGGCATTTTGACCTCGGTAAACTAGTACACAACTGTGCACATCAATGTGCTTGCACTGATCTGGTAAATTTATTTGACTACCCCTATAGACAGGTAAATGGTGAAGTCCGAACTTTTAAAAGTATGGACAAGTCCATTTCATCCAGTCAGGAAAGTTTTCAGGAAAGGATTACCTTGTGCCTTTCAGAATTTCTTTTCAAGAATCCTGTCGCAAACAAACTTCTTACAATGTCTTACGTTTCCTTTCATTTTCAATGTAGCAACTGTAAGAAGTGAGCATTTCCCTGCCTTGACATGCCCTGACTTGACTTGCCCTGACTTGACATGCCCTAACTTGACATGCCCTGACTTGACATGCCCTGCCTTGACTTGCCATACTTTTGACTTGCCTTACACAGCATGTATATAATTAAAGAACTTACTTGACATCTCCACTGGTATTACGTAGGACTGAAGCAGCATATGCTTGTGTGACCCCCACAAGGCTTTTACCATCTACCTCTATTATCTGGTCATTTACTTGCATTCTGTAATGATATAGGAAATACTAAGAGTTGTTCAAAATGCTAAAAGGACAACCTTAAATTATAACCACATCCTCTATGACTATTTTTTTCTCATTCTTACTGCTAAATTCTTTTTCCACTTCATTGAGGCACAAGTAATAGTTAGGGGAAGTAACTACATCATTACCATCTCAGATCTTTTCACAGAAATTATCTCCCTTGAGCCAATGTATATATCAGCATGAGCTAAGTACTTAAGAGCACTATAATTCAGCTGTTACTACTTGATAAGCCACAGGCTTGCATTCTTTCATCTTCCCTCTATAAGAGGGTCAAGACCTGCTTTTAACATCATCAGTCTTTTGTTTCCAGCTTCTTCAGTACAAACTGAAAATGTTGAATTAATTACCAATAATTATTTTCAACATAATTTTACCATTTCCTAATTTTTTAACCTCTATATTGATTGGTTATTGACTGACCAGCTTGCTTACCAATAACACTGACTTTGTATATCAGAACTTATGTCTTTTTTTATCACTGCTTTTATACCATTCTCTCCAAAGATATAGCTGAGGGTGGCAGAAAAAACAGTAAGTAACAGATGCAGTGACAATGTCCAATATCAAAAGTCACAACCCCTTGGTAGAAATGTTAGGCTGGCACCATTGAGTCATGAAACCAAGTAAACCTACCCTCTAAAACTATTGCTGACAGATTTTTTTCATCATGTTCATGGAAATTGTTTCAACTGCTTTTTTATCTTGTATAGATACTGTTGAAACATGACAGTACACTTAATGTGTCTAGAATAGCACAGTTCCACAGGACTAGAAAGGCCTTCAGGTAACTCACTATACAGGCCACATGATAACACTTCAGTGTTCACAATAAAACATTTAAGTGGGGGAGGTATGGAGCCACTCTATTCCATTCATGATCACTGCTATTGTTATAGAACTAAAATGCCAAATATTGTCTTATGATTTGTATATTATAGCCTTGAACAAGAATACAGGGGAAATCATGGAAATCATGGGGTGAAGATTGTACCTTGTAGGAGAAATCATATCAATGGACTGACAGACCTATATTTCATATATTGTGGAAATCTTCCACACCAAGTAACTAAGAAGAGCCACTTCTTAAAAATAAATCTATTACTGTATCTGTCATTTGATAATAAATTCAGTGTGAACTCTCTTATAAATTTCCAGGGTACATAACATTTATCAGATATTTTACAATTCAGCCCCCCCCACTCTTTATTTATCATCTCCGCCAATCTTTGTGTATCAGGTAGCTTATACAAGACAAATTACAGTCTCTTCCTACAAGAAACTCACAAATAAACTTGATAATTATAAAAGCATGTAATAGTGGCAGAATACATGTATATAGAACAGTAGCCATCCAAGGGTATGATGTTAAGAGCCCTACACTGATCGGTCCTGAATGTAACAACACTTAACCTCCTTATCAGGCAGTCCAACACAACCTTTTTATTTTCCCTTAGGGTTTACTATCTATTTCAACAATATTTCAGTTATGTACAGAATGGACAGTTTACTGCACCCTTGTTTCTTGTAAGGACCAATACAATATTATAGTCCTCTTCAAGGCACTACCAACTTGAACACATCAAGAGCCAGGTCTTTTGTGTCTTTTTGACCCTCAATCTGTGCAGACAGCATCAGATATATACTTACTTTCCACTTCTTTGTGCTGCACCACCCTCTGTTAGTGTTTTAATGAAAATTCCAAGTTTTTCTAATCCAGCATCAGCACCAACTCCCATTCCAATAATGCTGAGTCCCAGGCCTTCTGGCCCTGAAATGCATGAATAAAATCTTATTAATCAAAGAACACTCCTGACTAATGAGTGCAACTTTCAATTCATACCTTACAAAGCATAATTGGTAACACCACTCTCATCTTCAAAACACTAAACCATCCCTGTTCCAAGTATCACATAGCACATGTTCAGTATATATGTCATAAATCTAACGGGGGGGGGATGCCCAAAAGGGGGGGGGGGGGGGGGGGGGGGTAGTGTAGACTGGAAAATGATGTGTAATTTTGGGGGGTTTTTTTTTTTTTTTGATAATTTTCACTACTTATGATATACAATATATATAATTAAGAGGGGGGGGGGGGGGGGGGGGGGGGGGGGGGGGTTGGTGGATATATTTTAACAGGTCTGCAAAACTATATACAATAAATATTAGTATAATTACAATTAAGACTCACACAATATTTCAAGCACATTCTTACAGCCAGTTATTTACCTCGCATTGATACCAATCACATGATAATGGTCAATGTCTATTTATACATTTTTCATTCAATTGTAACCAGTCAATATCTATTGGTACATAACATTCCATCATTACCAATCACATGACAATGGTCAATGTCTGTTGGTACAGATCATATTCCATTGTTACCAGTCAATGTCTTTTGGTACATCACATTCCATCATTACCAATCACATGATAAAGGTCAATGTCTATTGATACAGATCACATTCAACTGTTACAAAACACATGATAAAGGTCAACATATAAGTTGGTACAGATCACATTCTATTGTTACCAATCACATGACAATGGTCAATGTCTATTGGAACAGATCACATTCTACTGTTACAAAACACATGACAATGGTCAATGTATACTGGTACAGATCACATTCTACTGTTACCAAACACATGACAATGGTCAATGACTACTGGTACAAATCACATTCTACTGTTACAAAACACATGACAATGGTCAATGTCTACTGGTACAGATCACATTCTATTGTGACCAAAAACATGACAATGGTCAATGTTTATTGGTACAGATCACAGTTTACCATTACCAATCAAATGACAAAGGTCAATGTCTACTGGTACAGATCACATTCTACTGTTACCGATCAAATGACAAAGGTCAATGTCTACTGGTATAGATCACATTCTACTGTTACCGATCAAATGACAAAGGTCAATGTCTACTGGTACAGATCACATTCTACCGTTACCGATCAAATGACAAAGGTCAATGTCTACTGGTACAGATCACATTCTACTGTCACCAATCACATCATATGGTCAATGTCTACTAGTACAGATCACATTCTATTGCCATCAATCACATCTTATGGTCAATGTCAACTGGTACAAATCACATTCATTGTTACCAACCAAATGACAAAGGTCCATGTCTACTGGTACAGACCACATTCTATTGCCACCAATCACATCATATGGTCATTGTCTACTGGTACAGATCACATTCTATTGTTACCAACCAAATGACAAGGGTCAATGTCTACTGGTACAGATCACATTCTACTGTCACCAATCACATTATATGGTCAATGTCTACTAGTACAGATCACATTCTATTGTTACCAACCAAATGACAAAGGTCAATGTCTACTGGTACAGATCACGTTCTACTGTCACCAATCACATTATATGGTCAATGTCTACTAGTACAGATCACATTCTATTGTTACCAACCAAATGACAAAGGTCAATGTCTACTGGTAACAGATCACGTTCTACTGTCACCAATCACATTATATGGTCAATGTCTACTAGTACAGATCACATTCTATTGTCACCAATCACATCATATGGTCAATGTCTACTGGTAAAGATCACATTCTATTGTTACCAATCAAATGACAAAGGTCAATGTCTACTAGTACAGATCACATTCTATTGTCACCAATCACATCATATGGTTAATGTCAATAGGAATGGATCACAACTTATTTATGTACAGTATTTTGCCTTACGCTTAGCTCCAAACCATTACTTCACAATTACACCTCTCAAAGACCTTCCTATAAATACTGATCAACTGACTACAAACAAAAAGCACTCAAGAGTACTTACTTATCCATACAGTGATATAAAGCTAATATACCATGTATATGTTTCCTTGGAGACCAGTCTCCAGCTTCTTCAGCTTTGGTGTTCAAACTGACCAATCAGAACACTTTAATCCCAGACTGGTCTCAGAGAAGGGTTTTAAAATCTTAAACACAAACTGATTTCATGCTACCAATTTTCCCAATTAAAAGAAAACACTTAACCTAAATCTGTTTTCATATTTAACACATACCTTTTATCAAGATGAAAACAAATCATTTAATAAATATTCCAATCCTCATACACAGGAAACTGTAAAGGTTATTCCAGATCAATCTAGATAAGATCTACACTGCAAAACTCTTTGAATTGATGCAGACTTCAGTGTTCCGATACTAATTATATGTGTCACAGACCAGATCTTCCCAATATCTGGTTTGATTTACTTCTTCAATAAGAGGTATTATAATTCCATGGAATTTCCACTATGACAAATATGTTCTATTTCTTCCCAGGAAAAATCAGACAGCCAAATTACTATAGAATAGAACAGTATTTATGCCAATTACACTACCATTCATCTGTCAAATAAATGTTTATTATATTCCAGGCACAATTTTCAATTCAGATCCAAAAACATACACCTATTTTTTTCCAGTAAATCCAACACAGAAACTATGAGAATTCATATCCAGAACACTTTATTGTTGCCACAGCTTTTACAACTCATTAATAAATTTTACTCTTTTTTTTTCTTTTTACTGAAATGAATTTTTTTCCAAGCTAAAGCAGTATTTATTTAAGTACTTATTTTTATTATTTCACAAAGTCCTTGAAAAAAAGTCATTTCATAATTATTCTACTTAGATTTGGATAAACTTCTCACATAAATGTACATGTTTTTGTATGATCCTTGATGCCTGATGTTTCACTAACACATACTCTCTATCTAATTATAGTTATATTCAAACATCAAGACTGGTTCAAACAAATCTGGTTCATAAAAATGCATACATTTCTTAATCTGAGGTAGATTATAAGAGGAACCATTCTAGACACAATCAGAAGCATTTATTTCTGAAGACCAGTCCATGCCAAGAACCAAGCATCAAAGGAACCGCTACACTGGAGAACAAAACAGCTGCAACATTTGTACCAGCACAATTTGCACACATGTTATTGTAATTAGCCTTGTTTTGTTTTACATTTAATGCCCAACTTACAGCATCCTCTATAGGACTATCTCTAGAAGCATCAAAGCAAAATGTATCTAATTTCAAGAACTATAGTTATAACAACTTTTAATGTGTAACAAAACTTTTGTACTGGAATAAATCTGTCCCAGGAAGCGTTATTGATGTTATTACTGCCTGATTCTGGAAACAAGTAAATCAGATCAAGAAAGGAGTACAGTCCTTTGGTCTTACCCAATTATAAGCATGTTATGTGAAAACAAAACGGATGCAACTTTTTTCGAAGGAAGATGAAATATGGTCAAACCTGGATCAAGCAGCCAGCTCCTGGATACGATAAGACAACCATTGAGCAAGTAATAATAATGATAATAATAATAATAATAATATAATAATATCTTTATTTAAAGAAGGTAAACACATTATGACATATGTACAAAATATTTACATATTTTCAATGTGGCCTTATGAGGAAGATAGCATAGATAATACACAAAATGAAATGAAATGAAAATTAAATGCAATGTAAATGTACAAATTTTCTTTTACATATCACCAAAGAAAGACAAACACTCATTATATTAAATACAAGCACGCATACAAAAATGTATAAACAATATCATGTCAGTATTAACAGTATTCGGATTGTAGTAAAAACAATTTGTAATGATATTTGAAAGATTGGATATTTGAAATATGTCTTATCTTTAAAGACATTATGTTCCATACAATTCTGCTGTTATAAATAAAACTTGTTTTAATACAATCTGTGTTAATTTTCTGTACATACAGGTCTTTTCTTGAAGTTGATCATAAATTATACACTTGGTTGTTGGAGAAACACAATAGATTAGATATATACTGAGGAGCAAGATTTCATGTAGATTTGTATACTAATAGCCTACATGATAGGTGTATTGTTTTGAAAACGAAAGCCACTGTAGTTCTTTAAACATTGAATGTGAATTTGTCAGAATTGGTTAATTTAATATTATTCTTGTTGCTCTTTTTTGATACTTTAATATAGTTTTTTCTACATGCGTACCTTTTCCCATTACTGTGCAACAATAATCAAAAGTGGGCAGTATATAAGCATTGTAAAAAATGAGTCTCATGTCGTAAGATAAATAATAAGAAATTCTTTTTAGGAGAGCACGTTTGGAATTGAGCTTACAACATACGTTTTTGAGTTGATCTTTCCATGATAAGGTGGAGTCTACATAAATTCCAAGAACTTTTTGAACTGTAACATTTTCTATCAAATCAGTATTTAACACTAGTTATTAAGGTTGTTTACATCTAAGTTTGTATTTTGTAGAAATAACCATACATTTTGTTTTCGAGGGATGTAGGACCATGTCATTCAGAGCAAGTGACTGATAAATACAGATGCATTTTGAGGGAAAAAACACCATTCGTCCTGAGGTTTTTTTTTAATATAAGTGTTTTATTACTCTAGGTGAGTCATGTACACAGATTCAACAGTAAATGACCATAAACTAATAGATGTACATTAACAGTAACTGTTACTGCAGTGAAACCTTTATTTCACATAATTATTTTGGGATACACAATAAAAGGAAACAATTTAATTGATTGATAATTTCCAGAGCAAGAACTTTGCAGTAAGTGGTATCTATGTGACATTACAGACAGAACTTTGTGTCATCACACATGAGGCCAGTAACTAACTGCACAGTTCTCAACTAAGCCAGATAATCTGTCTAGAGGACAGTAAGTGATAAGTCACTATGTCCAATGAGAGCCCGGGCATCATGCCTGATCTATCAATTAAAAGAAATCACACTACACAATACTTGTCTAATCATTGTCTTTTATTCCCGACAGAGTTTCGGTGTCAGACCTCAGACACCTACAGCTACAACCAGGTTTATAGGATATTACACTGAATGAACAAAATTCAAAGAAAGCAACATGCATTCCCAAACCTCAACTTTGACCACAAAATTCCACAAACATAACAATATTTTCTATGAAATTCATCAGAATTTTATTTGATCAATAAAGGATTTGATACATAATCAGATGTTACAAGAACAGAAGAGCCACCGGCCCTCACTTAGTTCTGTGCCAATTCAACTACCACTTTGATCATTTGATCAATTATGATACAATTTTTTTGTACTGTAACAACAGAATCAAGACTTTAACTTCCCATCACTCTCAAAGTCCAGTTTTTTGGACTTTGAAGGAATCAGACTATTCTTCTATATTGACTGGTTCAATGTGTGCTTTTTTCCAGTAATGGTGGAATGATCCATACAGTTATACCTTGTGAAAAATTACTGATCACAATTTGTACAATTGTAAATTTTCACAGAAATAATACTTATAACTGTTTATACTTTGAACTAATTTAACTGATAATAGACCTAAAAACAACAAGATTTTTCTGCAGTTCTATAACAATCAGTTGGCAGACTTGACTACGTGCATTCATCGAGCAGTTTGTAAAGAAGCATTCAGCAATTACCTGGAGATGATAGTTATCTGTAAGACTCGTAAAACAATCACTGACAGATCAACTATCCCAACAGGTGCAAAATTAATGTTTTCAAACGGCTGTAAAACATACACAAGGGCGTAGGGTAGGTAGTGATTGAAGGAAGCTCTACTTGATCATTATTTCAGGTGTGTAGCTTAAATTTAATGTAAGTTTCAACTCTTGTAAATTATGGAATTGCACATTTTCTTCTACAAAACAATAAAGAAACCAAAAATCCATTCAAGTTATTTGACTCCCATGTTCTGATTTTCTTCCAGATACCCTACAAAAAACCTGGGGGCCAACATCTGCTTCAACTTCCAGTAATATGGTAAAAGTAAAAACCAAGCACGAAATTTATTAAGGAATCTAATTGCCTAATGTTTTTGTTCTATTTAACAAACATGTGTTACAGACTGAGGTATAAACCCATTATCATCAGCCTCAATGTCCAATGGCTGTCACTAGCCTCAACAAATGGATACCATTCCCACTATACAATTCATATATTATACTATTTATAGAGACAGTGTGTACCAGTTAACACTATTATTTAATTTCAAAGAAAACAACAATATTTACATGAATCAAGAATAATAAAACAGATTATGAAAGACTACATGCTGCCATAAACCATTTCAGATCATGGAAAAGGGTAGTGTAAATCATCATTATTAAAGTAAGGCTTTTGTTCCAACTGGAACATCTAAGTTTCATTTCTAATCATAGTTTCAAATCTGAGAATCTATTATACATAGAAAGTGCAGATGTTAGCATTAATGATGTAACAGCAGTCTCAATTTAAGACACAAAAGATAGTTGAATTTTCATTAAAAAAATTCTATGCATTACAATAGATACAGAAATAATTGTTGCCCCGGAAACGTAGGAAGACAGAGGTCCTGGGAAATGCCGTCACTCCATACTGTATCTACATCACTTCATGTTCTGTATGCCAAACAAGCTGCCAGAAATCATGTATGCAAACACTGTTATTTCAGCTGACATCAAGTTTTTGATACCAGCCAAGATTTGTACCTAGCAAACCAAATATTTCTCTTCTCTTGATCTCATTTGGATGCCATATGTTTCTGTACATCTGGTGGAGGCAGATATCAAAATATAATCATCTTCTCTTAATAACTTATGTAAACTGTTTATAAACAAATGGAGTTTTCCGCTGATACCAGTCTCAAAAATATCTGGCCTCTGATTGGTCACTTTTGAACTTTAACTCACTTCGAGCCAATAAGATGCATTATATTTTAGACTGGTGCAAGAAAAATAGTTTGAGGCCGAAATGTCAATGATACAGTCTGAGTCCCTTTTTAAACCTATCACTTAGCAGAGCAATCATTAATTGTAAGAAATAAATGTATATTGTGGTACCATGACCAGTAGTTTAAGTTCTAATACTATGCAAGTAACTGTCATAAATGCATAGAAAGGACCAAAACAATTTAATAAGGAATCAGCTGTTGAAAAACAATAGGGAATTTAACCCATTCATGCCTGAACTGATGTACAATACAATATAATACCTTTTTCAAACAGCTACCGCCAGCAGCATATGACCAAAGACAATGCTGTCTGATCAGGGTTCTTCAGAACACCCCTATTCAAAGAAACTAACTTGTCCCAATTGGAAGTCAGAAGGATCTATGTAGAAATAATGGGAGAACATATCCTGTAAAAAAAGTCATTTATGTCTCGTGTATAACAAGGGAAGGTTGATAAGGATCTCACAACTAGATGCTAATTGGAAGCACCTGCCATTGTTGAGAGGTGTATAACCCCATTTGTCACACTACATATTTCATGTCTACCCCATCTCTATACTTACCATACCAACCTTTGACAGATTGACTTCTTCACTATTAGCAGTATAAACCATTGCAGGAAACAGTGAAATCCATTTTCTGCCAGAGTATATTCAGGTCATTTCCTAAGTGTAGTCTACAAGCTGGGCTTATCATATTTTGATAAAGAAAGCATTAAAAGCTACAATAAACATTCATCTACTGATAGTACAGACATCTATAAATCAGGAGAATCATGGAATTAGACCCAAAGCTCATTACTTTTTCTACAAAATGTCTACCCATGTGAATTTACAAACATTGTGCATTATTTCCAATGAACTTTTAAAAAAAAGTAAATCTGAATCCAGTGACTGTAATTCAGTACATTCTGTATGCCTATAAAACTTCATTGATACCTTCAGTAATCCTGTATACTCCTAATGATACAGATTTACTTGAAACTATGTACACAATTGCTGAAACTATTTTAACTAGAATTTCACTGCAAAGTTTCAGCAAGGTTTGATATAATGTCTGTAACAAGATGTATTATGAAATTACACAAAATCATGGCTGTACAAAAGGGATAGGGAAGCTCATATTAAGGACAAGGCTTCTGGTGTGTTGGCAATTCACATTATAGTTCATAAAGTTATCTCTGTAAGCACAGTTAATAAACAGAAGGGAAATGAGTTTAAAAACTAATAGCTACTTCCTTCCTTATTTGTTTTAATGAGCAATAATGAACTAAGGAAAACATCAGACAAGCACGATCAGGGTGATAAACTATAGTGCAACTGGTACATAGCATCTATGTTAAATGAGATTTCGTTTAACTCTTGGTCTGTTACACACAAGTGGTCTGTCCAGTGCAGATCATGATTAACCTGTACATACATGCAGTCTGATCATGATCTACACTGTTTGCTATTCAATCAGTCAATGTGCACCAAGCACTCCTTTGAACAATTAATAATACAGTCATTATACAATACAGGCAAAATAGAAAGCTGGACATGAAGAATTTCAACACGGTTAGTGGTAATGAAGTTTTCTTATCTGAATTAACTTATTCTCAGTTTCCTTTATTATATAAGAAACTGTTACATCATTACATAATCAAGTTTCCTGTCTCACTTATATATTTTTCAATTAATTATAGTAATGGACAGATACCAAATAACTAATTGAAGGGTTTATAATACAGCTCAGTCTATTGCTTGTAGGAGGAGGATCATAGTGGTCCAACTGTTAAATTTAATCAGGTTTAAATCTGTTAGATATGTCTGTGGTACTACCAGTCCCATACTGGTATCCTCTACTGAATTACACTTTGCCAGAGCACATCAGAATTTTCATTTCAGCTGTCATTTTTTTTCTCAGATCACATCCTGGTATAACCTAGAGTGTATTGTCTGACACCACATTAAATCAGATAGAACCAGAAGTCAAGACTAAGAAAACACTTATGAATAATTTGGGTGTAACACGAAAGGTCATTCTGTGGGATTGTCTTGCGAAGTATATGGTTCCCACTCCTAGATGTCCTAGAGAAAACTTGGAACCAGGCCATCCCAATACAATATCTGGATCCTTGTCAATAAGTTGTTGTTTTTTTCAATTGCAAATTCCAGAGTATCAGCAGGTAAAGCATTTTCACTAAAACAAGGGAGATAACACACACTATGACACCTATACATTCTTGAACTGAGTTTCTTCCCCTGAAGCATTCTGTAGAGTGAATTATGCATGACTTACTTTCTCCAGGTTTGCACACAACCAGTTATATTCTCACAGTTTTTGTAACAAAACATTCAAACAAAGTCAGTGCCTATATTTAGCCGTCATGAACTTAGTTCATTGTGGTTTAAAGTCAACCAGAACTGGATAAGAATCAAAACAGATTATTTCACCTTCTACAAGACCCATTAAGCAGGTGTGAGATACAGTACACAACACAATTCCCTCCTAACTCTAATATATCATTCTCTTCAACCCTCTCAGTGCAGTCTAGGAATGTACATTCTACTCTCAACAGAACATTCACTTGTTTTTTCATCTTAATTGATAGGAATTAAATCTTTACCTAAATCTAGCTGTTTCTTTCATTTATATTTTTCTTGACGGATTCAGATCAAAGTAGGCTATCTCTAATTGCAAAATTCTGCTTTTAAACTTCCCATGCAAAATACCATGCATACTAAAAGTAAAGACTATCTATGTGTACTCACTGAAGTCTGAAGGTTATATTTATATAACTTTCATCTTTCTTGAAGCTTCCTTTGCGCGAGTGACTGACACACTTTGGATGAAAAGATAAAGTATTCATCACTCACAGAGTCATAACTCCAAACGCTAACGAATGACACTCTTTCGAACCACACTTGCAACATAAGGCCCCTGAATGTCTTGCAACAGTTTTGGTTAAGAACAAGTTGATTACAGGTTTTGATAACTTTAACACATCTGTCAGAATGCCATTTAGTAGTGGGAACTATTGTGACATGTAGCATGAACAAGGAGTTTACCTTTAACGAGATCCACCGGGAAAACCTCCATCCTTTCGACTCGTTTTTCCAGCTCATACTCGGCTGATGCGGCGACTGGATCAATGTCTTCATTGCGTCTGTCATAGTCATCTGTGGAGTAGGTCATGAACACCTGAAATAGTCATATCAACTTCATTGTAGAATGGAATTCCGAAAAGACCTTTGGACAAAATGCAGGCGGAATTTCCTCCTCTATTTCTATGGTACATCGAATACGGAACTTCCAAATTTGTGGACGATATTTTCAAGACTTATCTCAGTACAAATGTCTTCCAAAAGCGGACACTACAAACACTCCGATCATGAATAATTGCCTGCGAAGTGATTGCCATTGATTGGCCAATTAGCGGTTATCGTTATTTTGACACGCTTAGAATCACAACCTGTCAGTCAAAGGATTAAATATTAACACAAGACTGTAAGTTTTAGATAATGATATCGAATTGAAGAAAGGATCAGCAGATTAATGTTTGATGTTTACATAAACATCTTGAAACACCAATTTATTCTAATTAAGTTATTATTAAAAGTATGATTTATTTATAAAATTAGACCGAACAATGGTTTTATTTCGTAACATATCACAAACTGTCGCGACTTCAAATTTTGATAATAAAAATGCCCGAGGAAACTCTTTTTAGTCTTAATCACCCCAGTCTTCCAAATGAATTAACTTTGGACAAAATGCAGCATTTTAGCTACATCATTTCTCACTTTGGGACATGTTGCTGTAGGAGTTTAACAGTCGTTCCGTTTTAAAAGATGGGCAGTTTACCTAACCATCGTTCCTGGGAAGAACCAGTAATAGACTCCTATCCTCCATGAAAAACTGCCAACTTTCTCACAGAAAGAGACATGTTAGGTAGCAGGGCTCAAACCCATGACCCTCAATCTATGACTTGTTGCAGTGATTTCAAGTCAGCCACTAACACCACAGAGGCTGAGGTTGGTACATATTGAACTGTTGTAACTGTGGGATATAGCAGTCACTTACTTCAGACAGACAACACAATCTACCATATACATGTAGATAATTTCAGAAATATTACTACAATTTTATCAAACAGACACCTGCTACAAGTTGCCAATTTCATTACAACACAGATTGGTTTAATTAAATGAATGTATTAAATTATGGCAGCAACCATGTAGCATTACGTATTTCTTTCACTGAGTAAATGAACCCAATGATATTTCACCAATTTAATTTTTATGTGAAGTAAAAGACCCAGGAGCACATTTACAAGTAGCTGTCATTTTACCAAGAACATTGTCTTCCCGGCAGAAATGGTCTTTATTTGTACCTAAACCATTCCTAGCTTTGCTTTTTGATTCAATAAGTACAGAAATAAAGCACAGTAATTTTTCAACGATATTGCACAAAATAAGAAATGCTTTCTGGAAACTCTTTTTCTTGAAGAAAAAACTTGAATACGAAAAAAAGCCACATGTAAAAATTGTTTTAAAGCTACTAGAACATGATTCTATCATTACAATATCAGTAAATTAAGTTAACTAGATCAGTAATTTCAAAGTGCTCCTGGGACTTTAAGTTAATATCAAAATTCCTCACTCTAATAGGAGCTCTGCTGAATCTGATTTTTCTGTCTTTTTTAGCTTCGTAGTCGATGTACTCATCCTCGCTCTCCGACGACGTCGAGGAAAGTCCCTCGATCTCACCGTACTGGATCTCATCCTCATCTTCATCAACTTCTGATGTCTCCTCTTCTGTAATAAACAACAATCTCGTTAATCACAATCATCTCTATAAGCTGGAGTCCATCGCTAAAATTGAGATTCTATATATATTTCTAAAATTACAGAAATAATCTCAACCATCTCTTTAAATCTTGAGTTCGCCTCTAAAACTGAGATACTATTTTAGCATATATATTCTAAATATACATGAATATGCAATCAACAAACACTGTTTCATATAACCAAAGATGTAAAGAAATTGTGTCAAGGGTCTCTAATGCTTAACCACCATTACTGACCATAACTACGAAGACATGCATTGTTGCAATTTTGAGAGCTGACCATTAAATATGTCCCATTCAAAGCTTTTTCGGAGGGCTTACCACATAGCTTTGTGGTAAGCCCTAAAAAAAACTTTGAATCATGTGGAGAACCCTCAGAAGTTTCAAGCTTTGTGGTTGGCCCTCAAAACAAGCTTTTAAGTCTTGTGGTAGGCCTACAAAAAGAAGCTTTAGAAGTTGTGGTCAGCCCTCAAAACAAGATTTCAAGCTTTGTGGTCAGCCCTCAAAACAAGATTTCAAGCTTTGTGGTCAGCCCTCAAAACAAGATTTCAAGCTTTGTGGTCAGCCTCAATAACAAATTCAAGCTTTTGGTCAGCCACTCAAAACAAGATCAACTTGTGGCAGCCCTCAAAACAAGATTTAAGCTTTGTGGTCAGCCCTCAAAACAAGATTTCAAGCTTTGTGGGGGGCCCTCAAAACAAGATTTCAAGAAGCTAATAACAAATGCTACCACTACACGCAACAATCATTTTCTAACTATTAATAGCTCTGGGAAGCTATAAAGCTTTCACAGCACAGAAGGTGTTCAGAAAAACCTATCAAACAAGAAGTATATAATGCTAGCAACAAGGTGACTTCAAATTGTTTTGAACATTAATTTTTTATATAACCATTAATGGCTAGTTTTATCACAAATTCATTGGCACTCATTCACCTACTGTTCAGGCGCCCCCTTTATTTGCACCTTGACATTTCATCTAGTCTTTATTTTCTTGGAGGATAACAATTTGAAATCACAGTATTACATTTTACAATCTTTCCTGCATTGTGAAGTCATAATGTATACTGTTTCAATAACAAAGGGAAACAACTGCAACCTTTCATTCAGAAGATAAGACAACTGCACATTACCTTCAGATCATCTATCAGTCAAATGCTAAATAAAGCTAGAAGATCCTGAGATTCACATGTTAAAGATCTTCCATGTAATATTATGCCCTTTCATATTGATTTCATTTACATAAAAGCTTACCTTAACACATTTTCAAACAAATTCACTCTGTACCCACCAGTGACAAACACCTCCCTGTCAAATTTTTAATTCTTAACCTGTAAGAAACTTTTTAAAAAATTCAAAATTAATGGGAGCACAAACCATTCTGACTTCACAATGCAGTTAAGGTGGGTGGGGTTATATAGATGTAGAAGCTCTACTTGCCTAGGTTATACTGTGGCAGTTTTGAGTGTCCTGGGTAGGCAGGTGGTGGGGGCAGTGTATCGTGCAAAAGCAGGGAGGTATGGTCTAGATAAATAGAGAACATACAACATAAATATATATATATTAATGAACAAATAAAATCACTTTGCTTAAGAATGCACATCTACTGTTAAATATATCTGAGTTGAAAGTTAGAAAAAGTTTTACAACAGTACTGAAATTAGCAGGAAGCTCAGAACTGATGAATTAACCATGTGACCTACCCCGCTTTCTGAACCTTCATTTGCTCACTTACACAATCATGTACTGGACCTGGTCTGAGACACAGAAGAAAGATTTCTGTTGTCAAATATCCATTAAAACATTGTTTGCCTGATAAACAATAATTTCAAACTCTGATGCTTATATTGAACCATAAAAGCTGTTAGCTTCAGGCGTTTATAAATAAAACATCTGAAGTTGAACTAGCCAGTAGTGTTTATAAGCCAATAAACACTGCTTGAAAAGGTATCATTTCTATTCTCACATGAGCGATATCAACAGAAAAGAAAACGAAGATGTAACTAGTTCAGCAGATCACTTCTAGTATATTACGTTGCAGAATTTGATGTCATACTGGTTTCTCACTTGTCCATGTCTCAAATCATGGTTTATTAAAGAATATCAAATGCTTCAAATTCCTACATGTAACTGAGCCAGGTTAGGGAACCTTTCTTAAACATAATTCACAGTCCTATATATCAGATTTACAATGGCCCACATCACAACTGTTGGTAGCTGTTTATAAATGTATTGTATTTGTTCATGCTTTGATAGTTTAAACTAAATGTAGGCAGACAGTGTCATTGATGGAAAGGACTTCAGACCTATCATGGCCTATAAGCTGAATGAATATTTAGAAACTAAATTAAACTTTTAAGTAAGATAATCCATTCCTTTTACATGTATGACTTAACATTTGAAATTACATCATAAAGTCTGATTAAACATATGAAGATAAAGGCTTTTCTTATTGCTTGTGTAATAATACTTCCTTGACTTGTACTTGTTTTGCAGAGAAAAGCAATAAAATTAATTCAGAGAACATAAATTCATAAAGTTGCAGCTATTACTTCAAGGTAGAATGTTATAGAATTTTGTAGGATTTTAAAATCTGAATTCTGTTCCTGGCAAAGCAAATAACGATATCTGAGCCACACTGTACAAACACCAACCATCTTGTTTTGGAATCAGCATGAATCGCAACAAGATTTTATTTCCAGTTTGACTGTCTGGTTAGAGTATTGGTTAGTGCACTTTCTTCTCACCAGTGCAACACGGGTTTGATCCCCGTCCAGGGTAGTATTGACATAGGTTAACAGATCAGACATTTGGGTTTTCTCTGAGTTCGTAGGTTTCCTCCCACAGTAAGGCCACCATATGCCAACATCTTTTCAGTCGGTTCAAAAACTTATGTTTGTTGTTATTTATATCTTGCCTACTTTAAATAACGATTATTATCATTTCTACACATTCCAACCAAAATTCATTATTTCTAACTTATGTGTCTTGTAGGCAGGAACCAGTCCAAGATAAAAGATGTTGTATAACTCTATACAGAGACATTTAATTGAGAGCTGACCGGGAAACTGTTCCAAGTCTATATAGATATAGCACTATATATGGGACAGTTTCAGCAGTCAGGGCTCATTTTCCTAACTCTTAATGACATTTAATAATATATTTGATATATGACTGTAAACAACAAATTGAGGTTTTATTGCACAGCATGGCTTTCCTACTCTCACTCATTGACCGGCTATGTATTTATGTATTTGTATATTTCTAATAGTTCTTTATTGTCTGTTCACATACGTACAAGATTCCCATACGGACGGTATATGACAATTGCCACATAATAACTGTCTCACAATAATAACACGTCCACAATTGTCCGACAACTGCCACATAATAACTGACTGCAACTGTCTTCACACTGACGCATATTAACATCTTATTATGTAATTATCCAATCAGAACTGTATCCAATATATAAAATTCCCTCCAGAAAAGTAACTTTGTAGCCAACATTGAAACATTCGCAGAGTTTGGTCCAATATAAATATGTCCATATATGTCCAATAGTACAAATCTAATTTTTCAAAAATCCTACTGTCTTACATGTCAAATTTAAACATTTAAGTCGGGACTTTTTTTATGCACAGCTTATTGAGTGTTTAAAAACTGAAATATTTTCCTAGAAATACATTAACTATTGCCTGCCAGAGTTCATTACCATAGTGACAGTAGAATACGTTTTCACTTTTATACAATTAATTTAGAAATTACCTAACATACGTAAAAACTTACTTAGCAAACTACTATATAGACCTCGTTATTTGTTACGTGATACGGCATTTTTGCATCAAACATCACGTCTATACTTCATAAAGTCTTCTTTCATTAAATATGCAAGAGTTCCAGGCATCAAATGAATAGAAAGCTCCTAATAAATTTTGTATAAAACAAAAGCAGGCATGTCATCGGAATATAATACAGTTTTCTAAAAATAGTTCTCGCCGATCAATTGTATATACTCCTTCATCCTCTATTACCTGATTAGCCTCTGATGACTTTGCTCACACTACATTGATTTAGGCAGCCGTAGAATTGGTCAAGTTTTAACATAAACATTAATACGGAATCATTTGCCGCTACTGCAAATAGTGTACAAGTATAAGATAGAGAAGAAAGGCAAACAATTTCTGGGTCTAGCCTCCTTGAAACAGTAAGTGCCACAGACTTACACAGGTAAAATGTCCTTAAACTTGTAACCATTTCTTTAATATGGGCAGTATCCTTGAAAATGTAAGTGCCAAAGTATAAAACACCCTTTAATACAAACTCTCTTGTTCTCCTTACACAAAGCCCTGATTGTTATGTTATTTACGTCTACATAATATTATTCATTTATTATCAAGAACTATTTATTCATTTTATGTCAGATCACTTGCATATTTAATTAAATATTAGCGAGAAAAATTCAGATGTTGCTATGCAACTCAAAATTGTTCATGAAATATTACTTTTCTAGGATTTTTTTCTATCCTCCATGAAAAATCAAGTGCAGGACTTCTTCAATGTCTGCATGTAACAGTTATACCATAGTGATTGATTCAAATTTCATTATTTCATTTCAAAAAATTTTATGTTAATTAGTTTTGTAAGATATTTATGTAAAACAAGAGCAGCTGTCATTATAAATGTGACATGGCCAAAAGTAGAGTTTTTAACATTTCTGTGAAATTCTTAGGTTATAGCCGACACAGGATTGCCAAACAGATAGAGATGATGCAACTACTATAACTATGCCTTGCTTTGGGAGCGTAAGAAAACATCACTGCCTAATACAAACACCTTTTTGATCAGCTAACTCCAAGCAGCCAGGGTCCTTAACCTTCCATACTAACGCCAACTTCCCTTCTACAACTGAGATGAAAATAAACTAGAGCTATCACTAAATGTGATTAATACCCCCAAAAGACTGCTTTATAAACTGAGAAAGTTCGTAGTAACAGAATACCTTGCAAACAAACTAAAAAGAGATAATGTTCTTGGCAATAACTCTGTAATTTGTCAAGATAGAGTTATGGTTCTTGTACACTGCACTTCCTCTCATTGTGCTTGACCATTTTATGAAGTTGTATTGAATTCCAACCAGAAGTTTTCGAATAATGCTCCGGACAAGGAAAAGTAACAAAGGGCAATAACTCTGTAATGAGTCAAGATTGAGTGATGGTTCCTGTGCACTGCACTTCCTCTCATTGTGCTTGACCATTGTATGAAGTTGTATTGAATTCCAACTAGTACTTTTCGAATTATGCTCCGGACAAGGAAAAGTAACAAAGGGCAATAACTCTGTAATGAGTCAAGATGGAGTTATGGTTCTTGTGCACTGCACTTCCTCTCAATGTACTTGACCATTGTATGAGGTTATATTGAATTCCAACCAGTAGTTTTCAAGTAATGCTCTGGAGAAGAAAAAATAACAAAGGGCAATAACTCTGAAAATACTCTATATAGAGTTATGGTTCTTGTACACTGCACTTCCTCTCATTGTGCTTCATCATTGTATGAAATTGTATTGAATTCCAACCAGTAGTTTTCAAGTTATGCTCCGGACAAGGAAAAGCAACAAAGGGCAATAACTCTGTAATTAGTCAAGATGGAGTTATGGTTCTTCTGCACTGCACTTCCTCTCAATGTGGTTGACCATTGTATGAAGTTGTATTGAATTCCAACTTGTAGTTTTCAAGTTATGCTCCGGACAAGGAAAAGTAACAAAGGGCAATAACTCTGTAATTAGTCAAGATGGAGTTATAGTTCTTGTGCACTGCACTTCCTCTCAATGTGCTTGACCATTGTATGAAGTTGTATTGAATTCCAACTTGTAGTTTTCAAGTTATGCTCCGGACAAGGAAAAGTAACAAAGGGCAATAACTCTGTAATTAGTCAAGATGGAGTTATAGTTCTTGTGCACTGCACTTCCTCTCAATGTGCTTGACCATTGTATGAAGTTGTATTGAATTCCAACAAGTAGTTTTTAAGTTATGCTCCGGACAAGGAAAATGCAACAGACCGCCCGACCGACCGACCGACCGACCGACCGACCGACCAACCGACCGACCAACCACCGGGTGACTCCTATATACCCCCCTAAACTTCGTTTTGGGGGTATAATGAACCAGTCCAGAAAGCAGGTATAGCAGCAGAAGGGTTAATGCAATTTTTCTGAATATATAAATAAGTGTAAAAACTGTCAGTATTATACCAGATGGAATGCTTGGTTCTTGCTGACTCTCGGGATGTTCTGTACCATCACCTTCTTCCCTCTGGGGTAATTCTACTGCATTTTCTATGAGGAGACCTTTGCGAGATCTAAAACAAACAAATTGAAATCATGATTATCATTGTATGGAAATGTATAACATTATTATTTATGTAATACTTCACCTTTGATTTCTGTGAGCTAGTTTCCCTTGAAAGGCAGTCTATCACAGAAAAGACAACTAATGTTAAAGTTTACCAAGACCTTTCATGCTCTTTTTTTTTATTTTAATTGCTTTTTGTTTGTCATAAGCTGCTCTAAGTTATACTACAGACTAAAATATCAATCAAAATCTGCCCACTGTACAAAGCATCAATGACAGTTATGCCAACAAATGATAAAAATGTGTTGTCTTTTTTATAACAAAATGTACTAACTGTTCTTCCTACAGAACTAGTTTGACAGGACTTGCTCCGGTGACTAATAAACAGATCCCTGACCAATTTATAAAGATGACCTATGTGCAAGACACAGTATCTCTCCAATATGCAGGAATTCTATTTAAAAAGTAACATGAAGAATGTTTCTGGTACATAGAGAATATAAGGTTACTGTCTTTTGATAACAGTTGATATCGGACGAGGATGATATCGGCCAGGGAAGCCGAGGCTTGCCGAGGCTTTCTGGTCGATATTCATCCGAGTTCGATATCAACTGTTATCAAAAGACAGTAACCTTGTATTCTATTTATTATGCAGCTGACTTCAATTTTCCCTTTTCACAATTAAAATCAAAGAAGTAAATTAAGTGATTTACGTTGTGTTTATGACGTCATCAACGGTTTAAATCGGCGTTTTGAATTCAGCACCGTTAATCATGTTAATGTTTTGCTTTATAGGAAATGCTGAACATTAAAACATAGATCTACCTAAAAAGTATTTGTACAAGGTTTAGAGGGGGCTTATAACGTTTCAGCTCATATCATTCAAGTAATAAGACGTTATTGTGAAACAAGAGGGCCAAGATGGCCCTATATCGCTCACCTTGGTACAAGTCCACTTGCCTGGTGGAAGATCACTAGATAATGTTATATACCAAATAAGTTTTCCTATATACACCTTTGTAAAACAAATGATCCCCCCCCCCCCCAGGCAAGGTCAATTTTGACCCCAGGGGCATAATTTGAACTAGAGCTATCACTAAATGTGATTAATACCCCCAAAAGGATTGCTTTATAAACTGAAGAAGTTCGTAGTAACATAATACCTTGCAAACAAACTAAAAAGAGATATTGTTCTTAGCAGTTCCTCTCATTGTGCTTGACCATTGTATGAAGTTGTACTGAATTCCAACTTGTAGTTTTCGAAAAATGCTCCAGACAGGGAAAAGTAACAAAGGGCAATAACCCTGTAATTAGTCAAGATGGAGTTATGGTTACTGTGCACTGCACTCCCTCTCACTGTGCTTGACCATTGTATGAAGTTGTATTGAATTCCAACCAGAAGTTTTCAAGTTATGCTCCAGACAAGGAAAAGTAACAAAGGGTAATAACTCTGTAATGAGTCAAGATGGGGTTATGGTTCCTGTGCACTGCACTTACTTGACCATTGTATGAGGTTGTACTGAATTCCAACTAGTAGTTTTCAAGTTATGCTTCGGACAAGGAAAAGTAACATAGGGCAATAACTCGGTAAATACTCAAGATAGAGTTATAGTTCTTGTACACTGCACTTCCTCTGAGTGTGCTTGATCATTGTATGAAGTTGTATTGAATTCCAATCAGTAGTTTTCAAGTTATGCTCCGGACAAGGAAAAGTAACAAAGGGCAATAACTCTGTAATAAGTCAAGATGGAGTTATAGTTCTTGTGCACTGCACTTCCTCTCAATGTGCTTGACCATTGTATGAAGTTGTATTGAATTCCAACTAGTAGTTTTCAAATTATGCTCCGGACAAGGAAAACTAACAAAGGGCAATAACTCAGTAAATACTCAAGATAGAGTTATAGTTCTTGTACACTGCACTTCCTCTGAGTGTGCTTGATCATTGTATGAAGTTGTATTGAATTCCAACTAGTAGTTTTCAAGTTATGCTCTGGACAAGGAAAAGTAACAAAGGGCAATAACTCTGTAATTAGTCAAGATGGAGTTATAATTCTTGTGCACTGCACTTCCTCTCAATGTGCTTGACCATTGTATGAAGTTGTATTGAATTCCAACTAGTAGTTTTCAAGTTATGCTCCGGACAAGGAAAAGTAACAAAGGGCAATAACTCTGTAATTAGTCAAGATGGAGTTATAGTTCTTGTGCACTGCACTTCCTCTCAATGTGCTTGACCATTGTATGAAGTTGTATTGAATTCCAACTAGTAGTTTTCAAGTTATGCTCCGGACAAGGAAAATGCAACAGACCGCCCGACCGACCGACCGACCGACCGACCGACCAACCACCGGGTGACTCCTATACACCCCCCTAAACTTCGTTTTGGGGGTATAACAAACTTTGAAGAGGTCTACTAGGCAATGCTACATGCCAAATATCTAAGCTCTAGGCCTTGTGGTTTCAGAGAAAAAGATTTTAAAAATTTTCCCTATATAAGCCTATGTAAAACTAAGTGACCCCCGGTGTGGGGTCAATTTTGACCCAGGGGTCATAATTTGAACAATCTTGGTAGAGGTCCACTAGCCAATGCTACATGCCAAATATCTAAGCTCTAGGCCTTGTGGTTTCAAAGAAGAAGATTTTTAAAGTTTTTCCTATATATTCCTATGCAAAACTAAGTGACCCCCGGTGCAGGGTCAATTTTGACCCGGGGGTCATAATTTGAACAATCTTGGTAGAGGTCCACTAGACAATGCTACATGCCAAATATCTTAGCTCTAGGCCTTGTGGTTTCAGAGAAGAAGATTTTTAAAGTTTTTCCTATATATTCCTATGCAAAAACTAAGTGCCCACCCGGGGGTCAATTTTGACCCGGGGTCATAATTTGAACAATCTTGGTAGAGGTCCACTAGACAATGCTACATGCCAAATATCTTAGCTCTAGGCCTTGTGGTTTCAGAGAAGAAGATTTTTAAAGTTTTTCCTATTTGTTGCCATAGCAACCAGAGTTCTGCATGGAATGGAATTCTTTGAACAACTTTGATAGAGCTTCATGCAAGGAACATCCCTGCAAAGTCTCATCAACATTGGCCCAGTGGTTTCAGAGGAGATGTCGTTTGAAGGAAATGGTGGACGGACGTACGACGTACGACGGACGGAATGCGATCCTAATAGCTCACTCTGGCACTTTGTGCCAGGTGAGCTAAAAAGGAAGGGGTTGAAAAAATGAAAATCAATTTTTTCTCGAAAATTGCTTCGGAATTGCTATAGATGGATAGGTAATGATCTAACTTAGAAAATGAATACCAACAACACTATATTTAATTCAAAAATAAAAATTCTACAGTCATTTTTCGATTTTATGTGATGTGCGGTTTGCTTGTATTCCCAGAAATTTTAATGAAACGCACCTCTGTAGTCTGAAGTAGCTACCGAAAAGTTAATTTATTGTGTAGCGTGTAAGAAATCCACAATAGCCTAGATATTATTTCATAAATCTCACTTAATGTCTAAAGTGGGCGGGGCCTAAAACGTGATATCAGGACAGTGTCATAATAACACTGTCCTGTGATATCAGACGTCGCGATATCAACAAATATCAGACAGGTGTTATCGGGTCGTCGTCATAGCAGTTGCATAATAAAAGTAAAGGTCAGTGTCACCGGTAGGAAATCTTTCTTGGTAAAATAAAAGCTACTTGTAATGGATCATCCAAAGTGCTCCTGGGACTTTAAAGCACCAAACAGAAGATAATACAATATTTCTACTGAGAAGCTGGTGAGTCACGCCCTGTGAAACGTTACATCACCAGTTAATCTAATTCAACTTTCTGCAAAACTTAATGAGTTAAAAGTATGAGAAAAACTTAAGATGTAGGATATGAACAGGCAACAAAACATCTGTCTGAAATTGATTGAAAACTATTTTGTAGATGCCTGTGGTAATTTTCCTCCGGCTTCCTGAATCTGTCTACAGAATAGTTTATAATGTCTGAGATTGCTACATTGCAGTTTAACATGTGTATATCTGTTGTTCTGTACACTCTTTCTAAGACACATCAATGACAGAAATGAAAACAAGAGCATCACTGTGTTCTGTCTGTCATTTGGTACTGTTACCAATGGCAACAAGACAAACAATTGGCGACAATTTTTCTAGTTTGGTGACAAAAAATATTAAATGTTCAATTGGCAAATTAAAATCATTCTGACCTAAAGAGGTGCAAATGCCAGGTAGAGTCCTGCTGTAACCATGGTAACCACACACCTTGCTATGCAGCACACCAGGAAATGGCTTATTGGCTCAAGCACACTTAACCGACTGTCATACAAACATTTAATTTTGTCCTACATGTGAAAGCTTGTAGTAATCTGACCAAACTTTGTACAAAACTGCTGATATAATCTCAATTACAATGCTATCACAATGTTTCATAACAAGAGCTGTCCATAAGACAGCAAGCTCGACTATTGTGGGTGTTTGCTAATAAAACAAAACTTTTATCAGTATAATAGCAAAACAAAATTCTGCTAACTATTAAGTATAAACTAGGAAAGTTGAATCATAAAAAAAGTCAAAATCTATCACTATATATTTAATTTTTGGTAAAGTAACTGTTTGATACAAAATGTACCCCGAACGCTATTGCTAAGTTTGATATAACTACCATAAGTGGTTTACTGAGATATGTGCATGATGGTACCTTGCATGCAAAACTTTAACCAAATTTTCAAAGTCAAACAAGGGCCATAATTTGCATTAAAGTTATACAAGAGTTATCTGTCTTGACTGTGTGACACCCCTTAAGACATTAACAAAGTTCAAGTCAGTATCATAAGTGGTTACTGAGATATGTGCATGATAGTACCTAGCAGGCAAAACTTTAACCAAATTTTCAAAGTCAAACAAGGGCCATAATTTGCACTAAATTTATACAAGAGTTATCTGACTTGACTATGTGACACCCCTAAAGACATTTACAAAGTTTCAAGTCAATATCATTAGTGGTTACTGAGATATGTGCATGATAGTACCTAGCAGGCAAACCTTTACCCAAATTTAGTTCCTAGCAGGCAAAACTTTAACCAGATTTTCAAAGTCAAACAAGGGCCATAATTTGTACTAAATTTATACAAGAGTTATCTGACTTGACTGTGTGACACCCCTAGAGACATTAATGAAGTTTCAAGTCAATATCATACGTGGTTACTGAAATATGTGCATGATAGTACCTAGCAGGCAAAACTTTAACCAAATTTTCAAAGTCAAACAAGGGCCATAATTTGTACTAAATTTATACAAGAGTTATCTGACTTGACTGTTTGACACCACTAAAGACATGAACAAAGTTTCAAGTCAGTATCATAAGTGGTTACTGAGATATGTGCATGATAGTACTTAGCAGGCAAAACTTTAACCAAAGAAGCAACGCCGACGCCGACGCACAAGTGACTGTAATAGCTCTCCATATTCTCCGAATAGTCGAGCTAAAAATACATCCTAGTGACCTAATTTTTCACGAAGACATCTGGCTGTCAACATAATTGCAAATAAGAAAATAAAATCAAGTGTAATATAGACTGAGTTAGGAGTACCTAGCAATCAAGTACTGTAAATAGCATTATGTTTTTCTGCAGCATCAGATCTATTGACAAGAGTTTTGTCTCTTTTGCTGCCCTTCCAACTGTTTTACATCTTGATAATTTCTATCAAAATAGCCTTTGCAGGTAAGTTTCAACAAGATCAGACAAAATCACAAGCACCCATTATATTATACAAAACTTCTTTTTCCAGTCACCTACTTTTTGATCAACTGACAACTTATGTTATGAAGCTACTAATTTCAAGTACAGATTTAAAAAGATAAAACAAGGGAAAATCCTCTTCAATACAAAATGTATTTGCCCTAATTATAGCTTGGTATTTTACCTATATAAGCAACCAATGAAAACAACTAAGATTGTTATAACATATTTTGGCATACTATTATGCTGACTGACAAAAATACAGCGACAAAAAAAAACTTAAAATAGCACTAACTTTCGTGGGATTTTGCAGTCTTCGGCAATTTTGTACAAAATTAGCTCATGTTTTTAATAAACCAGAGGGATCCCTGGCATTTTTTTTTATATTTTGGACAGTCAACTATACGAGCTACTAGCTCAACAAAACTTAGGCAAGTTTCAGCTCAATTACATTATTTGGAAAAAAAACTTCGACTTATCTGTGAAAGATATGTATCAGCTGCTGATAATTCATCTAAACTGCCTAAAAACTACACGTAACAATTACACTAAGCTCTCAGCACTCGAGAACTCTCATATCGCACCTCTTGTTGCATGCATGCACCAGTTAGAAGGTACTTGTGCAATATACCCTACAGCTGTATTATAAAATACGGATTATTCTGTAATACATGTCTTCATATGATTAAGAACAGTAATGCTGTATCTAACTGAAGACTGTTTGGCAAGTTATATACAGCAACTTTTTTCACAATGTACCAAAACTAAAAATATATTTTGAGCGCAAAATTTTATATAGCATACACATGATGTAAACACTCCTACCTGCTTGAACACTGTGTACAAACTGACCCTTTCTATGTCTTAATTCACATTGTCTAGGGTGATGGATTGTTAGTTTTGTTAATCAGTGTTTTTTTAGCCTTAAATCTCACTTTGAAAGAGGAAGTGCTTCTGTAGAGGCAATAAGTTCAGAAGAAATATATTCAGGTCAATAATTGTATGATCAACTCACCTTAAAATAAACAGCTCTTTGTTTGAGTTACTTTTATAAAAGACAGTAAAACCCTTACCTTTTTTTTTTGAGATAGTGGTAACATTTCTGTTTATGTTTCTGCTGTATCTTTGCCACCATCTGTTTCGATGGCTTGTCTATTGCAAACAGTTTCACTGAAGTCTTGGACAATACATGATCCACGTCAATTGTCTTATACTCTATTCCTTTGTCCAACATTTTAGTTCCTGTTCTTCTCTTTATGTTTTAAAATGTTTACAAAAGTTACCAGGAGTGTCTGACTATTGTAGAAGATTTATACCACTTCACACTCATCTTTTATGCTTTCATTATTTTATACTAATGTCCCAGTATTTCTATATAAACATAAAGTTTGGACATCTAGATAGAAATCCACATTTTTCTAACATTAATTTATGTTCTCTAAGTATTTTCTACTGCCAAGAATGTAAAATTTTGAGATCACTGAAATGGGAAATTTACCACATGACCTATGAACTCTGCAGAC
The DNA here is from genome assembly GCA_022818135.1 of Saxidomus purpurata. NCBI lineage: Eukaryota > Metazoa > Mollusca > Bivalvia > Venerida > Veneridae > Saxidomus > Saxidomus purpurata. Next base: position 3,331,777 of record JAFMSR010000009.1, read on the forward strand.
TATGATTCAACTGCAGGGCCATCTTGTCAGATTCACAGAGATAACAAATTCTAGATCCACACTGCTCACACAGATAGCAAGCTCTAGATCCACAATGCTCACACAGATAGCAAACTCTAGATCCACAATGCTCACACAGATAGCAAACTCTAGATCCACAATGCTCACACAGATAACAAACTCTAGATCCACAATGCTCACACAGATAGCAAACTCTAGATCCACAATGCTCACACAGCTAACAAACTCTAGATCCACAATGCTCACACAGATAGCAAATTCTAGATCTACACTGCTCACACAGATAGCAAACTCTAGATCCACAATGCTCACACAGATAGCAAATTCTAGATCCACAATGCTCACACAGATAGCAAACTCTAGATCTACACTGCTCACACAGATAGCAATCTCTAGATCCACAATGCTCACACAGATAGCAAACTCTAGATCCACAATGCTCACACGGATAGCAAACTCTAGATCCACACTGCTCACACAGATAGCAAACTCTATATCCACAATGCTCACACAGATAGCAAACTCTAGATCCACAATGCTCACACAGATAGCAAACTCTAGATCCACAATGCTCAAACAGATAGCAAAATCTAGATCAACACTGCTCACCTAACTTAGGTATACACACGGTCATGCCCACTAACAATCTAAAGCGATATTTTTTGTCCTTTTAAGGTAGAATTGTACCAAACTTAACTCTACACACAACAACCAAACTCTACACACAACAACCTAACACGAGGAAAACACAACACTTCCTGTGACATTCAATAGAGTAGCATCCCTATTACACCACAAATATAAATAGCTATTTTCCTAAAACAAACAGATTTTATCAATTTTAAATATTTAAATCCATGAATTTAAATGTAAGCCAGAAAACTAAAGTATATAATAAAAATTTCCAACATTTTTCACAACGTATTTATAAGTAAGCTGTTGATTCACTATTTCCCTCACTATCTGTATAACTTAGACTGAGACAATATGAAAATGCAACAAGACTCATTTGTAGAATCAATAATTATAATATTGCTAGATAGCACACACACACTTTACTGTATTAGTTTGCAAGCTGTTTGTTTGTGTAAACAAGCTTTGTTTTTAAACTTCCTATTCTCTGGGCTATAAAAAATACAACTTTAGTAAGTTAGGCAATGGTGACTCAATATTTTGCTTCTCTTTGAAGTGAAAATCTTGCAAACACCCCTGAATTTCATTAATTTGCTGGTGATTTTGCCCTGGTTTTTACAAGAGTATTATTTATGCTAAGTATATATCATTATTATTATATTATACCGTTATAATATGTGGGGAACCTTAAAAAACTTTACATAAATTCAAGAATACAGAAAAATCTGCACGAAGAAACAAATCCTTACATTCACCATGGTCTTAAACTTGAAAAATACCATCTGTTGACATTATTCAATACACCAGATTAAACTTTTTCAATACACTCTTGAAAAACAATAGAAATTGCTTTTTCGCTTTCCAGAAATAGACGTGTTGAGTCATGGATCCTGTAAAAGAGTAAATGACATGGTACTGCTGTTGCCATCCAGCATCAAAGTGTTACTATGTAACCAACCAGTTCTACTGGAAAACTCTCTCAGCTAGGCTACAATACAAATGCTCCCTTGTGTTTTCCCCATCACAGACAGAAGGTATGTGTTTATTACAGCTCATTTTCTAGATAGATAGACACAACATTGCTACATTTCTCAAGGGTTCTGGATAATTCATTATTGCAAGCTAATATGCAACATTGTGCTGTTAATTAATTACTGCCTTGCAGTGTATTTGGAGGGGACTAGTTACTGTGCTATCATCTTTCTGCAGCAGTTAAAACTATTTACAAGATAAAGCTGTGGAAAATGCAGAAATTGCACAGCGATTTTCCAGGTTTCTGCTAATTTATAATCTACCGTTTATTTATAGTTATAATTAATTTATATCATCACGATATTATCCCGGTTCCTGAACAAAGAGAATAGAGGAACCCGCTGATCTGACATGCATGACCTCAAGTTAAGCCGAAAATACAGCACATTTATATCTATCTACCTTTAAAATTGACTCTTTTGTTTTCAATACTCAAAATGATTAAATAATTAATAGTAATTAATATTACCTAAAATTAAGTCAAATTTTCGAAACAATAAAGAATAACCTTTGACCATATGATTGTGACTCAACTCATTCCTTAGAAAAAGATGTGTGACCTTGACCTTTGACCCTATGACCCTATGATTGTGACTCAACTCATTCCTTAGAGAAAAATGTGTGACCTTGACCTTTGTCTCATATTAACTTAAGACAGCACTTGTAACTGAACTCTTCTGTGTTTCTTCTTCCCCTTCTCTCTCTAAACTGAACATTGAAACAAAGCCTGATCTGAAGGTCAAGCACTCAAAACATTGTGACATCAGTTCTTTCACAGTCAAATAAAATCCTTCCTAAACCATCCACTACATCATCCCTCATTCCATGACTGAACCACTGCATTATCCCTCATTCCATGACTGAACCACTGCATCATCCCTCATTCCATGACTGAACCACTGCATCATCCCTCATTCCATGACTGAACTTTTTTTCAATCACAAAAACTGCACATTTTAACCTCGCTTTCACTGTACAAAGGCTCTCTATCATTATCTAATGATAAACTATTTCCTGGGAATCACAATTTTATGTATACACCCTCAATTATCCAGAATTTAATTTAGAGGTCGCCTTTATTCCTGTGGGAAAACATAGTATTCATGTATTTTTATAAACTGAAGAACAGAACAATTAGGTCAAAAATGATTAGAGATGATACTGATGAAAAACTTCCCAACTCTCATAAACAGGAATTTCAAGCATTATCCAAAATTGTGTGATGCCGCATGAAAACCAGCCTGCCATTGTTACTCTCATCTGTATGGACCAAATTTTCGCACCATCGATCTTTATTTGTAATTCTATGATTATACAAAATTTCAAACATTAACAAACATAATTTACCAGAATGATCCATGTTATTCTCTATATGTAAGAGTAAATATTCATGACTGCCTCTAATAAATTTTTGTAAGTTGTGAAAATTACAAACAATAGGGCCAAGATGGCCCTATATCACTCACCTGAGACCTACTTATGACAATATGTGACTAAACTTCAACCCTTAACTATATATCATAAACCCAAACATTCTGTTTAAACTTGACATGATGATTGGGTTGTAAATGTCACCTGTATGGCATACACAAGGTTTTTAATCAGGTGACCTAGTTTTTTACCTAAGATTACCAATATTCTAACTCCACCTAGATTACACCAAGACAATCATACTGACCAAGTTTCATGAAGATCAAATGAATAATGCAACCTCTATTAAATACCCAAGGTTTTCTATGATTTGACCCTGTGACCTAGTTTTTGACCACAAATGACCCTTTTTCTAACTCGACCTAGATTTTATCAAGGTTGTCATTCTGATCAAGTTTCATGAAGATCCAGTGAAAAATGCAGTCTCTTTTGCATACACAAGGTTAACTTTGTTGTCCACAGACAGCTAGCTAGACTACAGATACCAAGCAATCACAATTACTCACCTTGAGCACTTTGTGCTCAGGTAAGCTAAAAATTAAATCACTGCAAATATTTTCTAATATACAGTACCACATTGCCTGTATAGAACACATGTGAATGTATATACAGTACCACATTGCCTGTATAGAACACACGTGAATGTATATACAGTATCACATTGCCTGTATAGAACACACGTGAATGTATATACAGTACCACATTGCCTGTATAGAACACACGTGAATGTATATACAGTACCACATTGCCTGTATAGAACACACGTGAATGTATATACAGTACCACATTGCCTGTATAGAACACACGTGAATGTATATACAGTACCACATTGCCTGTATAGAACACACGTGAATGTATATACAGTACCGCATTGCCTGTATAGAACACACGTGAATGTATATACAGTACCGCATTGCCTGTATAGAACACACGTGAATGTATATACAGTACCACATTGCCTGTATAGAACACACATGAATGTATATACAGTACCGCATTGCCTGTATAGAACACACGAGAATGATGAGTTAAAATAGTACAAACTTTACAGACGTAAAAAACAGATACTGGTTGTTGCACAACAAGGCTCAAATATGTTCAAATTGAACCAGAAAATGAAAATCACCTAGAATCCTCATTATTTTAAGGATCATCAAATCAGTCACACACACACATCTAATCAGTCACACAATCATGTAATCAGTCAGAGAACAGATCTTATCCTACAATCCAAGCATTGCACAGTATTTCACACACAACTTCAAACATTCTTCCAGCACATTTCCTCTACATCCAGATACCCTGGGCACCTTCTGCTGTTTAAATTATTTCAAAAATCTCAAAACTCTCTTCTGCATCTTTCATACAAATTCAATTCATACAAAAAACATTTAACTGTTACATACACTCCAGTAAAAACTGCACAAGAAATCTTAAAATCTGCAAAAAGTAATGCAGTATTGCAAACTTCACAGAGAGAGGAAGAAGATATATAGTGACATGTGATGCATCCCAGCACATGCTGACTGGAATTCCCCAGGTCCTACTTTTATAACTCATGGTGTATTAATGTAAAACCCTTACCTATAAACATGTGTGTAATATTTACTTTTATTATGTAATATGTTCCATCAAGTATGATCAAAT